>CM018051.1:25621343-26108843 GCA_008638375.1 Nyssa sinensis | reverse complement strand
GGCGCGTTATGATTTGTGTGCATGGTTACACAAATTAATGGGTAAACAACTTGTTATTGCCGGAAACTAAAATGCTGATTAGCTTCATATGACAAATGGTTTTTCAAATTTGGTGATTTCAATTATCTTCATATAGCACCAAATCTACTGCTGAAATAAAATTAATACCAAACGTTCACGAATACTGAGAACGTTTTAAGAAAAAAAGTAAAAATAAAAACGAATTCTACGCTAAAACTTTTTTTTTTTTAATTTCAAGAACGAAATAAGGATTACAAAAAGCACAAAAATCAACTAGAATCATTCCCCAGCAACGGTGCCAAAATTTGATGTGCTGTCACAGGGAACCAAAAATAAAACCTAAACTCCTAAAAATATACATAGTAGTGGAAGTAAGGATCATTCCCACGGAGAGTATCTAACCTAGTTTTATGCTATGTGAACAATGATGGGGGGTTTGAGTATAACGAAAATAATTTTTTTAAAAAAAAAAACAACTAAGGAACAATTTAAATTAAATTATCAAATTCAATCAAAAGAGCAAGCATTGGTCTAAGTCAACGTCTACCATCGAAATTTTACAACTGATCATTGATGCAAATATATATCAATTCACACTTTGAATATTCACCGTTGGAACTATTTTCTTATCTCTCCTTAGTCATAGTTAATTAGAAAACAAGTGATCTAATTAACCCTAACTCCTAAACAACCCAAGACAAGCGCTAAAGGTTTAATCTAGTAGGAGCTTTAAGAATTAGAAAAATCGATGAAGTTAAACAACACCAGCATAAGCGGTTGCATTTAATTTAGTCGAACGTTCTTCCTAAGATCTAATAATTTCTGATGAAGCAAATCATTAAATCATAATTGCTTCACAAATTAGAGGGATCAAACAATTACAGATTTGATATCTAATCTAGTAGTAGATCACAACAAATAATAAACTAGTAGGCCTCCTAGTAATTAAACGAGACAATCATGAAAATAAAAACAGAAGAACATCCGATACTCAAAGCATAAATTGAATAATAAAAATAAATTAGATCTCAACGTTTTATTGATTCCGAGGCTTCCGTTTCCTTCGACCAATTATAAAAATTTAGTCACGCAGGGCCATGAAAACTCGAAGGAGAAATTAAAGAAGAAGGGAGAGAGAAAGAGAGAGAGACGTCAAATCTGATCTCCTCCTTCTTTTACACATTAATTCAGTGTTGGAAGCCTACTAGAACTCCTAAAATATTATAAATATTATCCTAAAATAAAAATACTCAAATCTAACTAATTAAGGAAAATATTAAAAATAAAATAAAGTCCTAATATAACTAAGAAAGTGGTGTTTGCAGCTGGAATTTTCATGCACTAGATCTGAAATTTTCGAAAATAAACCGCGTGAACCCGCGTATTAGAATTTCGCGCAGCTAAAAACGTCAGCAGTGTAAGTGCAGTAACTTCAAGCCCGATTTCGACCCTAATGAAGCCAGAATATCTCAAAACGCAAAACAGGAAAGTTGTAAAGATGTTTCTTGGATTTCCATATCATATTGAATCATCTCAATCGGAGCTCGGATGAGAGAGTTATGTCTAGATTATGAAGTAATGTTGAAGCTGTCCAAAATCGTCCAATTAGCTTCGTTTTGCACTTAGCGCCTCTATTTGCATCCTAAATCAAACTATAAGAATAATGAATATATTTGGCACCAAATAAGTATAAAAGACTAAATATTAAAGGAGAAAAATATGACATTTGACATTCTCATCAATGTTCTCTTTTTCAAAGCTTAGGTTTTAACAATGTTATGCTTTTGAAAAATTACTTTGTTGATTGATTTTAGTTGATTACTTAAATACGTTAAACAATATGTTTTAATCAATTAATCTTAGTTCACTTAAAAACCCAAAATAAAAGAAAACAAAGTCTTCACTTGATTCATTGGGCTTGAGTGCTACTATTTGTTTGACTGCTTCTATTTATCTTGTGTTTGACTTGACGTTTGATCTTGTGAGAATGTCTCCATGATGTTTATCCTTTTCATGTTTAGTCAAAGCTTGATCAACCATTCTTTAAGCTTATTGACTTATTTGTATGGTCACTTAAGATAGATCATTAGTCAACATCATCAATACCTTGTTATCATCAAAATTATGAAAATGCCATTGATTGAAATCTTTAAGGGACAACACTTTCGACCTACTATTTTATACTACTATTATGTGTCCCATGTCTTTATCCTCTAAATGTGTCAGTTGAGATACCAGCTTTAATCGACATATGTCTCGTGCTCTAGAATCACTCAAACACATAGTCATTCTCTTAAGTCTCTGGTCGTCAATGACCATAGACACGGTGATCTTCTACCTTCTAATTAATGGGCATCATCGTGTTTAGACGACGATGCCCTTTAGCTATCCGCCCAAGTTAAGTAGATGTCCAAGGCTCTCCCATAGAGTACTTAACATTTTTCATCTTGGCCATTGATATATCAGTTCCGCAACCCAGGGATTAGTATTTCCTTTTTGCAAATGTTTATACGTGTAGGCTATTGATGCCAATAGGCTCACTCTAACACTTAGGCAAATCATTAGGTTCTGAGACCAAGGTTACTTTAATCATGTGGTCACAATAACATGTCATCCAATTAACGTCTAAGTATTTGATATGGTGTAAACAACTCCGTAACAATACTAGTAGATTTAAGTTTTTGACCATAAGCATGTATATTTAAATCAATTTCAGGCCGCACGTCCTTTTATACTTATTTCTCAAATTCATGTTATTCATTAAATACGTTTCTTGATGAGATGTTTTTAAACTATTTTTTTTTAAATACATTTTTTGAATAGATGCATTTTAGCTTAAAATGTGAAGTCGTAATTAGTAAAAAATTCTTTTAACACTTAAAAACTTATCCGGCTTTCAAAAATAAGTAAAAAATTGAGTAAGATCGTAAAATTTGTAATAAATTCACATTTTTCAATCAAGAACTCTAAAAACTCAAAAATAATTGAGTAAAACCATAAAATTTGTTAAAAAATTCACGTGTTTCAATCAAGAACTTTAATATTATGCTTGGATAAATAAAAAGAAAAAGAGAATAGATGATAATATTAATTTCAGAAAAAGAAAAAAAATAAAGTAGAAGATAATGTAATCCCTCTTGCTTATTTTCTCTCATTTCTTTTCAAATCTCTCGGGACAAGGGGAGTGTAAAAATTGAGCACCATTTCAAGTAGATGTGTCATCAAAGTGCTGTACTGGGATGGTAGGGGAAAAGTTGGTGGTTTTAGTGGGCATTCTTAAATAAATAGACGTTTCATGAAAGTGTGAAAAAGGTTAAAGGTCGCCTTTCTCACCGGCAAGAAAAAAGGTATTAAACAAAAGAGAAATCAACAGAAGTCACTATCACTTGCCTTTCTCTTTCTCTGTTGGCCAACTGTTTGGCCGCCCGGCCCTCTTTTATTGTCAAATTCTCAAACGCAGAAGAAAGCAATCCCCCAATAATATTGTATTCTGAAATTTTTTATCTATCTACCTATATATATATATATATATTATGGGTGGTGTTTCACAATTTTATTCACACAATTCTTCTGGGTTTTCCTCCCTACAACACCACCAGCTAAGTTTTTGGCAAGGAATCAGCTTTTTGAAATCACTAGGAACTCATGTTAGGGTTTCGTATTTCATTGTAATTGCCATGATTTTTAGTCAGACACGTTCATGTTCATCTTTGTGATTTCTCTTCTGATTACTAACTACTATATACATATATGTTTGTGATCAATTGGCGTGGTATATGTTTTGGATTGAAGAAGGCGTGGTTAAAGGTCCTCGTGACTGTGGCTGAGTCATGACTTTTAGTTACTTGGGTACATTCAATTCGTGTAGAGGAAATCAATTGGCGTGGGGTAAGTATTGGATTGAAGAAGACGTGCTTAAAGGTTTAGTATTTGCGAAGGCCTCAGAACTGAACTGTTGATGAATTATGAGTTTTAGTTGCTTCGGTGCATTCAATTCTTGTAAAGGAAAGAGTGGACGCGGTCAGGCACAGACAGAAGGTAAGAAGAGGAATGAACAATTACATTTTATGATTGTGTTTAATTTTCAAACAATGTAAGCTTGAGATGTGGGCTTTGTTTTTAGCAATGACCTCCATTAATTGTCAATTTTTAACATTCAAGGTAAAACCTTGACATTTATGGGAGTTTGCCGAGGTGATGACCCAAGGCCAGACATCTTAGGTCGAAGTTCAACTCTCCATGGGCTTACTCAATGCACATCATTTGCTGAGTGTGTACATCTGTAGAGTTTAGTCACGACTAAAAGTGGGTGGGGATCTATTGGTGTAATAAAAAAGGAGTAGACTAGAAACATAGATAAGTGTTATGTTGGATTTGGAAGGCATGGATGAAATTGAATCTTAAAAGAATTTGGAGAGAATAGTTATCTATTGTATGTCCAAAATTTTGACAGGTTGCACTTCTCGAACGTTTGGAAATTTTGGTGCATTCATAATCTCGTCCTAATCTTCTAGGTAAAGCAACTTGAATTGAGAATTGGACCTTTTAAATTTCGAAGGAAAATTTAGATTAAAAAAAAAAAGGAAGTTGATTTTTATTGTTTTTAGTGTGTGAAAAAGACAAAAGGAGAGAAAATATAATGATAAGCATGGTACATCAAAAATGAACTAGATCATACATGTAATGTCAAAGGTTTATTCCCAATTATCAGATTCTGGTCTATGTAGTATTTCAGATTTAAGAGGGTTTATAACTTCATTTGATACCCTAATATATAGTCTGTGCAGTACTTCAGATTTAAGAGAGTTTCTATCATACCCTAATATTCTGCCCCCTCCAGCCACACACACACAAAATTAAAAGTTATGTCTCATGAGCTCTGTTGGATCACATTTTAGAAAGGTGAAAATTTGCATTGGTAATTTTCTCTTATTTATGCTTTTAGGGACTCAGGATGCTTTTCACCTTTGTTTCTATTGCTTTTATTTGTAAGTCCTACTGCTGAAATCTACCTCACAAGGTCTTTACGTGCTTGTGTGTTGTGTAATTTTGCATGGTTAGAGATTGTTACCAACAATGTAAGGCTATTCTCCTATAATTCATTGAGATCGGCAACAGCGGACTTCCATCCATCAAACAGAATTGGCGGAGGTGGTTTTGGAGTTGTATATAGGGTGAGATTTATGACCATTATATCATATCAGTTATTTTTTTAGTTACAACAGGATCACTTCTGGAAGAGAGGAAAACCAAAATATATATATATACCCTTTATTTTATTTTTATTTTTTTTGGGAATCTAGTAATTACCTGTGTTGTTGTATATGATTGCAGGGAGTTTTAAGAGATGGTACCCAGGTTGCCATCAAGTCTCTTTCTGCTGAATCAAAACAAGGAACAAATGAATTCTTGACAGAGATTAATATGATATCACATATCCAACATCCAAACCTTGTTCAGCTCATTGGATGTTGTGTCGAGGGCAGTAATCGGATATTAGTATATGAATATCTGGAAAATAACAGTGTTGCTAGTGCTTTACTTGGTAAATATCAGAACTTTGAAATATTATTTCAAATTAACCCTTATGCCAGTTGAATGAAATTAACTATAAAAAAAAAAAAACATAAAAAGCTGTGGAATAGATTGCAATTGTTATAATCTGAGCTGCCATAGGGCTTTCCATTTTTCTGACTCCCACTTTGGACTCAAGTTTGTCAATCTGATTTCAATTTTAAAAATAAAAAAAAAAAAATCAGTGACTGTTTTACTTAAAGGTGATCACTAGCCAAATTATGGCACTTGATAAAGTGAACAAACCAGCTTTATTTATTTATTCAGTCATTTAGGCTTCCCCCAAAAATAGCATTGATATCTATGCATCAGTGTTTAAAAATTTGGATTTAAATTCTAAAAATATCGAAACACCAAGTTTATTTGCTCAAGATATTTCCTTTTTATAGACTATGGAGTTACCAAGTTTTAGTTTGAGCCAATGTCTAAAGTTTTTCATTTCAGGTTCAAAAGGGAAACATATTGCTCTGGATTGGCCTCAGAGGGCTGCTATTTGTATGGGCACAGCTTCTGGTCTGGCATTTCTTCATGAGGAAGCCGAACCACATATTGTCCACAGAGATATAAAGGCCAGTAATATACTTCTTGATGAAAACCTTCATCCCAAAATAGGAGATTTTGGGCTGGCAAAACTCTTTCCAGACAATGTCACTCATATTAGTACCCGAGTGGCAGGAACAGTGTAAGCATGACTTTTGGATTGCCTTTCCTTGTATGTTTACCTTTTTTTTGGTTAGTGGAAAGAATTTACTTGTTTGCTACTTGAATTATTTACCTGGACAGAAAGTCGTACAGAATGTTGTTTCAAGTTGTTTTTTCTTTTTCTCTTTTTTAACATATGTTGGAAGTTAGCTCAAGTTATTAGGAATTTGTATTCTCGAGTAATGTGGAAGATGTTATAGAAAGAGAATTTTGGTAGCCCTTCTGTAAGTTCATGAGTTTGGAAGTCTCATTGCATGGATACCTTGAAGAATACCAACCACAGCAATGAATGGTTAGCACAATCAGATAGAGAGCAGAAGAAAGTAAGCTCATGTTAGATATTCTTTTTTTTTTTTAAATAAATAAAAGAAAGTGAGCAGGTGCATAGTTTCATCTTTTGTGGAGTATTATTTAGCTTCCATTTCTATAAAACCTCGAATGGGCTTATATTGACAGATGTTTCATCTGGTGTCTTCATGCATTGCTGACTTTATTATTTGAAAGAAGTTGTACTCACTCCTTGAAGCTTTTATTCTGATTGCTTGTTATATGGGATGACTGAAGGTTGACACATGGAGATGCATTTTAGTTATACATTTTGGCTTTCTTTTAAAGTTATTTGCAAATTGCCTAATTCCATTTTCCACTAGCAATAAGATATTGCTAGGGAAATTTTGAACTCAGCACAACTTTCCCTATGACTTGTGAAAGTTCTACTTTTCGGAGAATTAATTGTTGGTTCTATATCAAGTGTAGACACTACTTTTAAAAGTTTAGCTATGGATCATATTCTAATTATGTAATCCGTGCAAACATTGAGGATTATTATTATCATAATTATCTTTATACCGCAGCAGGATATAATGCTGTGGCAAGCTGTTTTATCTTCCCTACTTTTTCTGTTTGTCCCCTTTTTTTTCTCTTTGCTGCTTCCTCTCTCTGTCTCACTATTCTTATTTTATGTTTCTGCAGGGGATATCTAGCTCCAGAGTATGCTTTGTTAGGGCAGCTTACAAAAAAGGCAGATGTATATAGTTTTGGGGTGCTTATACTTGAAATAGTGAGTGGCAGAAGTAGTAGTAAGGCAGCATTTGGGGAGGATCTGCTGGTTTTGGTGGAATGGGTAAGTTTGAACTTCTTTCATCAATTACACTGATTATGTCGCAAATTTATATTTTGTTTACTTTGATTGTCAAGAAAATATAATTGAAAACTTGGTGTCTTATCATTCTTTGAGTTTAAGAGGTTTTCTAAGATTCCAAGTTTTCTGTTCTAATGATATGACTTATCAAAAATCTGATGGAACATTTGTAGCGTTAATATTCTTACCTTTTCAAGGAAATAGTGCTCATGCTGAGGTTAAATGACCATCCTACGACCCTTCATCTGTGTTGGGTCTTTGGGATATTGTTGGTCAGTGATGGATTATGATGCTGTCTTGAGTGGTTAGAACTTCTCCTTTTTCTTTATTATATTTTTTTATTTTTCTTTTGAGGGTGCTTCAGAAAATTACAACTTTGTCGAAGAATTTTACTCCTACCTTTGCTTTGTAGTATCCTGACCCCTTACATTGCTGTCACTTTGGATGCACACCATGTGCCATTAGCTTGGTGGTATATTGAACACTTCTATAACCCAAACAAGCATTGTAAACCAATCTAAGGACTTAGCTACCCCCTATGATGGCTATCCAAATTTCTTCCTTGATCCCCAAAATGTAACATGTCAATGCAAACGCCAAATATCAAATAGTCAATAAACTCATGTCATGCCAGCATCACAATGCATTCCAGGACCTACAAATATTAACCATCTGCATCAAGAAAAGAATAATGGAACCATTCTTGGTTTCTCTGGTACAAGGCAAAAGTGACCTAGTTGGGTTCCTGTGGCCCCCCTCCCCTTAACAAACAAAAAAACAACAAAACAACATATTTGGTATATAATATTGATGGGATAATGATGGTGTTGTTTAATCATGTATCTGAAAGGAAACCTACATGGGTCCCTGGTCGAGATCTTTGGAAAATTCAAAATAAATATGATGACAGTGTTTTAATTTTAATTGTTCATAGTATCAGACAGAATTTATCCAGAAGTAGAGAGAAAAACATGTACGACCATTATTTATGGTCATTACTAGTCATTATCTGTTTATATGCGACTCCAATACAAATACTGTTGCAGACATGGAAGCTGAGAGAAGAAGGGAGGCTTCTGGACCTTGTTGATTCAGAACTGAGTGAATATCCAGAGGGTGAGGTTATGCGCTTCATTAAGGTTGCACTCTTCTGTACCCAAGCAGGTCCTCAGCAAAGACCTGGTATGAAGCAAGTGGTGGAGATGCTCTCCAAAGAGGTTAACCTCAACGAGAAGTTATTAACGGAGCCAGGGGTATATAGGGCACATACCTCTCGGCACTTGGGTAGCACTAGTGCAGGGGAGACGTCATCCTCCCAGGCATATAAAGGCAAGCAATCTTTAGATCCTTTTATAACTTCATCCCAATTGAGTGTGACACAGATGCTTCCTAGGTGAATGCATAACCATTGTGACTTTAAGCGTCATTATTTCTTTAGACCTCCTTTTATTTGTATTTTGCTTGCCTCATTCTAACCGTTACATTAATTTTTTTTAGTAAATATAACAAGTGCAGAGCGGTAGGGAAGAAAAATGAGTGCCCAAGGTGTATGAATGTGTATTATATAATTGTGGTGTATTTAAAAGCATTATTAATAAAGTGATTTACTGGTAATGAGGGTTTCAAGCCCATTTGTTTGTGATGTCAATTTATTTCATGAATTTTGTATGATTTGTATAATTGATCCAGGAGGAAAGTAATAGGAGCTTAATCTTTGGTGTCTAGGACAGGACAGTAATGAATTGAAAATTCATGAAATAAATAGCTTTACAGCTTGGTGAAAATTATTCTGGAGTTGGCCAAATTAATGGACATTCAGATAGATGGCTGTAGCATTCCAGTCCGGCCAATAAATAAAATTAATTCTTAATTTCTGAAGATAAAAAAAAAAAGGAACATATAGCAGCAGAGTATTCCATAAATATTCATTCTGCTTCACCACTAATGTTTATGGCTTAATTATGTTAACCATTACAAACATGTTAATAATATTACTTCTTTTTTTTTTCTTTTTTTCTTTTTTTCTTTTTTTTCTTTTTTAAGAGAGAGAGAGAGAGAGACTCCCAAAAATCTTAAGTCCAGCCCTAAGCTGATAACAATCTAATGCTTCCATCACATACCACCCCCCCCAAACATATTTCTCCTAGGATTTCAATCCCTTATCTCCTCATTGGGGATTATGGGCGAAGCCAACTAGGGAGAAGGGTCATCATTTTTTTATTCGAAATTCTTTATTACTTTCATTTTTTCTTTTTTCTTTTTTTGAGAGAGAGAGAGAGAGAGAGACTCCCAAAAATCTCAAGTCCAGCCCCAAGCTGATAACAATTCAATTTTTTTTTTTCATATTTTATCTTTATTTTAATTTCAATTTAAACTCTTAATGAAACTTTTATTAACTTTATGGAAATTTTTTTTAATAGCATAAAAATTTTTAAGCTCTCTTTCTTTAATTGGATTTTTTTGTCTAATTTATAAATTCTTTTATATCAATAATTTTATTTACTTATAAAAAATATGATCAATTAATATTAAATTTTTATATTTCATTAATTTTTAAAATTATCATTGAAAAGTGTATCATGTTGATTGAGATTCTTAACCATGCCACCTGCAACACACTCTCTCTCTCTCTCTCTCTCCCCCATCCATCCATCCATCCATCCATACACCAATGAACTCTAACTCGTATTACATAGACACCCCCCAACAGGAACGGTAACGGAACATTTTTTTCTAAATTTAATATTGATTGATCATATTTTTTTATGAAAGAAAGTAAAGTAGGATTCTTTTGTCATTTTTGAAAATAAGTTTTCTCAGAATGGTAATGACACATGGACTTATCTCTACACTTGATCTGAGATTCAGAACGATCACATGCAGAATCAAGAATTCATGTGTGAGTTGCTTTCAGATTTTAAGTACATAATGAGCTTGTATGTGCCAATTTAATAACAATCATACAGAAGTGAGGCTGATTTGGATACACAATCACTATTTTAGGGGCTCAAAATAAGTAAGACCGGATGTGAAATATTGCAGTTTCGATTGATATAAAACTAATGATAAAATTATCTACCATGACTTAGGAATGATTTCTATCAGATTTTAATTAATAAGAAACACAGATTAAAATATATATATTTATGATAAATTACTATTGAAAAAGTTCTCTTGTAGATTACTAAGATTCTGAATTCTTGCATATATCAATTTGATATATGATGATAATCAAAAGGATTAAAAAAAAAAAAATTAAGTGAGACCTAATGATTTTACATGAGAAATAAAACTCAATAACTGCAATAGATCCACTAATCAACAAAAAGACAAAACACAAGTTTATAAAGAAAAGTTCCCAAATAAATAACTTTAAATTACTATTAGTCTATCTATAAAATTATTGTCTGATTGTCTACTTCCTATTAATCAGCCTTTTACAACCATATCATCATCGACGATCCGTAAATCCACCACCTCCAGCATTTCGTAACTTTCCTGTGCAATGGACGTATGTACCTAGCCTATTATATGCCTCGACTTGAATGCAATGGACATATGTACCTAGCCTATTGTATGCCTCGACTTGAACACAAGATATTGATTGACCTTGTAAGAAAAATTGGTGATATACCATAAAAGAACAGGCCAATCAGCACTTGACACGTATAACCATAATCCAGCTTATGCTCGGCCAACGTGGCTTTCACTCAGCCAATGACTAAAAGATCATGCATCTAGATCAGCGCGAAAGGTCGGAAGTGACCAAACATATGCCTTCAAAGCACATATATCCAGATAAGGGTCTCAGAATTGATCACAGGGTCCAAACCAACACTCCAGACCTCGTCACCGCCTTAGCGGATGCCGAGCAGGGAATAAGGAAGCAGTCTTCAACAAGGAAACAGTCTTCAACAAGGGAACTACTATCTATGGTTATCTCTATGCAATATTCAACAACGTAACTGCAATCTCCGATGATCAAATCCCTACAATCATGGCTCCGAATCCTAATCAACTTAGGAAAGCCACGGCCTATAAATTAAACCCTAAAGGTACGCTTTATTTTTATGCTCATTCTTTGGCTTTCAATACAGTCTTTCAATTCCTTTTACTTACTTAAGCATCGGAGCGGCTACCGCCGGAGCCAATCCGGTGGACCTCTGATCGTCTTTCTGAGTGTTCTATAGGTCACGGAGCCCACACTTATTGCGAGTCAAAAAGTGCAGTATCAGTTTGGCGCCGTCTGTGGGAACGACTAATCTCCAAGTGCTCTATTCATAAACTCATCTCTTTCCTCACCGGGAAACCATGGCACCAAATCTCC
Organism: Nyssa sinensis; assembly: GCA_008638375.1. Classification (NCBI taxonomy): domain Eukaryota; kingdom Viridiplantae; phylum Streptophyta; class Magnoliopsida; order Cornales; family Nyssaceae; genus Nyssa; species Nyssa sinensis. The sequence goes on along the minus strand of CM018051.1, from coordinate 26,097,078 downwards.
GACCGCGACAGAATACTCAGAATTCGCAAAACTCTCAACGTTAGCCGCCTGCTCCTCGTACAAAGGGACCAGCGGTTAACCCCATGCGACAAGAGATCGAATCGATCAAACGACACAATGAACTGGTGCAGGAACAGTTGCTGGCCATCACTAGAACGCTGGCAACACTCACACAAAACCAAGCAGCGAGTTCTCCTAACCCGCCAGTCAACTTCGCTGCTGGAACCCAACCTCCTGTTGCCACGGAGAATGAAGAACTCCATGAGCAGGCTCCAACTAACCAGCCTAGGCACCCCTCGGGCATTGCCCGCGTTGGCAGAGATCCACAACCGTCAGCTCCAGGTTGGGGAACATCAGCCTTCGTTCCTGACGTCCATTAACGGAGCACTACTCGAGCCCCAACTCCAAGGGTCTCGGGAGCACACCCGGCACCGCAAGAGCCTCATCATGCAGCACCAATCCCCCCGGTTCAGAACCCTCCTCCGTCCGAAAGGCGTACTCAACCCTACAACCCTGAAGCCGAGGCTGTCAGGTAGGGTTCGCAAGACGTCAGAATCAGAGACCAGCGGAGGGTAGAAGAGATTGCCGAGTCTATGGACCGAACAATTGCCTTGAGAGGACCTCAAAACCCTCTAGAGCAAGACGAGTTGGCCAGGCTGCTCGGAAGACTAGCCACCCCGTTCACTCACGCCATCATGTCAGAAAAGAGGCCCAGAAAGTTCATGGTGCCCAAGTTCACCCTGTATGATGGGTCTGGAGATCCAGGAGATCATCTCTCGTACTACCAGCATACGATGGCCCTTCACGGAGCCTCTGATGCTTTCATGTGCCGAACTTTCATCACCAACTTGAAGGGAACTGCTCTGAAGTGGTTCCACAACCTCTCTCCGAACTCAATTACCAGCTTCTACGAGCTCGGTAGACAGTTCTTGGACAGGTTTATGACCAGTAGGAGGCTCAGAAGGGGGCCAGAATTCCTGTTAAATGTCAAACAGACTAGGGAGGAATCCCTCAAGAGCCTACATTGCGCGCTTCAACACCGAACTCACGGAGATCACTGACTGCAGCCCAAAATTCCTTGTAGCAACCCTAACTGCTGGGCTTGCCCAAGGTGGATTCAGAGACTCCTTGACTAAGAGCCCTCTAGCCGATATGGCGGCATTAATAGATCGGGCCAGAAAGTACATCAACCTGGAAGAAGCCAACCATACATCCCAAAAGGGTAAAGATCAGACCCAGAGGGACAATCCGAAGAAGGAGGACCACAGAAGAGACTCCAACAAAAAGAGGGCCAAGAGCCCAGAGAAGAGAACAGCACCCAGAGTTGTGTACAACTCCGGACCAAGGGGGTTCACCAACTTCACCCCTTTAGACACCACACCGAACCAAGTACTCCGGCAGATCCGAGATCGGGAGAACCTGAGGTGGCCGGAACCAATCAAAGGAGATCCCAGTCTTCGGGACCAAAGTAAGTATTGTAATTTCCATAAAGATCATGGACATACAACTAACACATGCAGGACCCTCCGATATGAGATAGAGCAGCTCATAAAGAAGGGGCGTCTTCGGGAGTTCGTCAAACAGGACGGAAGACAGAACCCCCAAGAAGACAAGCCTCAACAACGGCCAGATCAGAGGCCCGAGCAGAGGCAGGAGCAGAGGGAGGGACGAAACGAGCCTCAGAGGCAGAACAACCACGTCATCTACGTCCTCCACGCTGACTCCCCTATCACAGGAATGTCCAACAGGGCAAGAAAGAGATATGCTCGGGAGGCCAGAGCTGCCCCGAACATATTACAGATCTCCAACGTAGAAAAGAGGTTCAAGCCGGCACCGGAGATCCAATTCACTGAGAAAGATCTAGCAGGGGTACACTGCCATCACAGTGATGCCCTTGTCATCACACTCAAAATCGCCAACTGCGAGATCAGGAGAGTCCTGGTCGATACTGGCAACTCCGTCAACATACTGTTCTATGAGCCACTCAAACAGATGGGGATGGACTATGACAATGTCAAGCCCACTACTGCCGTGATGGCAGCTTTTGATGGCAACCTCAGCACCCCGTTGGGGAGAGTCGACCTTCCTACCACTATAGGAGAGGGTGAAGGGCAGAAGACCACCATCTCGGAGTACATGGTGTTAAACATGAGATCTCCCTACAACGTCATAATCGGAAGACCCTGGTTGCACCAGATAGGGGCAGTCACTTCGACCCTCCATCAGTGTCTGAAGTACGTCCACAACCAGAACGTTCACTCTGTTAGAGGGTGTCAACCAACCTCCCGAGAGTGCCACGCTATTGCTCTCAAGGAGAAGGCTCCTAAATAGCAATTACAGTACACTCGGGACTGTGCAAATCCAGTTCTCACTCACTCTCCCGAGGTGGAGGTTTGCCCATCCAGCATTGAAGAACCCTTGAGCCCAAGAGGACGAGACAGCCGAGCCAAACCCATTGGCGAGCCCACCAAAGTGTTGGTCAGTTCAGAATCAGAAGGGCGTTATTTATACATCGGCCCAGACCTAACACACACCGAGCAGGAAAAGATAGTCAGGTTCTTGAAAGACAACCTCTCTATCTTTGCTTGGGAGACCAAAGACATGGAGAGAATAGATCCCAATCTCATAACTCACAAGCTGATGGTGGATCCGAATCACCCGCCAGTCAGACAGAAGAGAAGGCCGATTGCTCCTGAACGGCATCGGATTATAAATGAAGAAGTCCAAAGGCTGCTGGAAGCTAGGATGATACGAGAAGTGTTCTATCCTGAGTGGCTAGCCAACACAGTGCTTGTCAAGAAGAAAAACGGCAAGTGGAGAGTCTGTGTTGATTATACAGACATCAACAAGGCATGTCCCAAGGACAGCTTTCCACTGCCAAGAATAGACCAACTGGTTGACGCCACTACGGGGCATGAGCTTATGAGTTTCATGGATGCCTACTCTGGGTACAACCAGATCCAGATGTACCCTCCAGATCAAGAGAAGACAGCCTTCATAACCGAACGAGGGCTCTACTGCTACAGAGTAATGCCTTTCGGTTTGAAGAATGCTAGAGTCACTTATCAGCGGTTGGTGAACAAGATGTTCAGCCCACTGCTCGGCAGCACCATGGAGGTATACATCGACGACATGCTGGTAAAGAGTCTGAAAAAAGGCAATCACCTCCAGCACTTAGCCCAGACCTTCGATATCCTCAGACAACACCGGATGAAGCTCAACCCCTCGAAATGTACCTTCGGAGTTACGAAGGGAAAATTCTTGGGATACATTGTCTCTCAGAGGGGTATCGAAGCAGACCCCACTCAGATCCAAGCTCTGATTAGACTGAAGTCACCAAGAACCAGAAAGGAAATTCAGGCACTGAATGGCAGAATTGCGGCACTGAGCAGGTTTATATCCAAATCCACTGATCGCTGCCTACCTTTCTTCAAAGCTCTGAAGGGCAGCAAAGCTTTGCAGTGGACGGAAGAATGCGAGAAATCCTTTCAAGAACTAAAGGAGTATCTAGCCTCTCCAGAGCTCCTGTCAAAACCAGTACAAGGAGAAAAGCTACTCTTGTACCTCGCAGTTTTTAAAAACGCGGTCAGCTCCGCATTAATCAGACGGGACAGGGGAGTGCAGAGGCCTATATTCTACGTCAGTAGGGCACTACTTGACACGGAAAAGAGATATCCAGAAGTAGAAAAGCTGGCCTATGCCTTGGTCATATCAGCTCGGAAGCTTCGACCTTATTTCCAAGCCTATCCAATTGAGATCCCAACTGCCTATCTTCTGAAGTCAATATTGAGGAAACCTGAGGTATCGGGAAGATTAGTGAAGTGGTCTGTGGAGCTAGGGGAATTCGACATATCGTATGTACCCCGAAACTCCATCAAAGGGCAGGCCTTAGCTGATTTCGTTGCCAAGTTCACCCCGGCACTTCAGAACAAAGCACAACTCACCGAAACTTCGGGAACCTGGCTGCTATACATTGATGGATCGTCAACCGATCAAGGTTCAGGGGTAGGCCTGGTACTACAGTCCCCTGATGGGCTCACGTCAGAAAAAGCAGTCAGCCTGGGATTCAAAGCTTCTAATAATGAAGCCGAATATGAAGCCCTAATCTTAGGCATGAAGCTTGCCTTAGAATGCAAGGCTCAGAACCTCGATGTCTTCTCTGACTCCCAACTGGTGGTGAGCCAAGTCTTGGGAGAATTCGCCATTAAAGATGATAGGATGCTCCGGTACTCCGAACTGGTGAACCACTTGAGGCATTCCTTCTAGACATTTACTATCCAGAAAATTGAGAGAAGCCAGAATTGCAGAGCAGATGCTCTAGGCTAACATGGCCTCACGCCTCAAGTCTGAAGCAAACTCCACAATTAAAATCTCCTTTCAGCTAGGATCCAGCATTGAGGAAGCCCAAATTGCTCAAATTGATGAACAGCCCCAGGACTGGATGACTCCAATCCTCCAGTATCTAAGATCCAGGCTCCTCCCAGAAGACAAAAATAAAGCCAGGAGAATCCGAATCAGAGCGGCTCGGTACCTGATCCTAAACAACAAGCTTTACAGAAGGTCGTATTCTCAACCTCTGTTAAAATGCTTAGCTCCAAACGAGTCACAATATGTCTTGGCTGAAATACACGAGGGAATTTGCGGGAATCATAATGGGGGCAGAACTATAGCCCACCGAGCTCTATCGCAGGGCTATTACTGGCCTGGCATGTTGAAACAGGCTAAGGAATATGTTCGGAAGTGCGACAAATGCCAGAGATTTGCCCCGTACCAACATCAGCCTCATCACGAGCTCATCCCGATTCCTAGTCCTTGGCCCTTTGCTCCATGGGGGATGGACATCGTGGGTCCATTACCAAAGGCACCTCCGAACAGGAAATATTTATTGGTGGCCATTAATTACTTCTCTAAATGGGCCGAAGCTGAGCCTTTAACACATCACAGAAAAGGAAGTTGAGAGCTTCACCTGGAAGAACATTGTATGCAGATTCGGCATACCACGTGTAATTATCTCCGACAATGGGACACAATTCACTGGTAAAGGCTTCAAGACATTCTGTGAAAATCTCAACATTAGGCAGTACTTCGCTTCTCCAGGCCATCCACAAGCAAATGGGCAAGCAGAGGTCACCAACCGAACAATCCTTGACGGGTTAAAGAAAAGGTTGGAACAGGCCAAAGGAAAGTGGGCAGAAGAACTCCCTGGAGTCCTTTGGGCCTACAGAACAACCAGAAGAACTCCCACCTCTGAAACTCCCTTCTCACTAGCCTATGGGACAGAAGCAGTAATTCCGGTTGAGATCGGTATGCCAACCCTGAGAACAGAAGCCTTTGAGCAAGAATCCAATGATCAGCAGCTGATGGAAAACTTGGATTTGCTCGAAGAGAGAAGGGATCAAGCCAGCATCAGGATGGAAGCCTATCAACAGAGAATGGTCAACAAATCCAAGGTAGGACTCAAGACAGTCAGCTTTCAAGTCGGAGACTATGTCTTAAGAAGAGTCTTTCAAAACACCAAGGATCCCACTATGGGAAAGTTTTCACCAAACTGGGAAGGCCTCTACAAAGTAACAAAGGTTGTTCGGCCTACCACCTACTGGCTAGAAGACATGACTGGGAAGCCTGTTCCTAGGCCATGGAACATGGAACACTTATGGAAGTATTGTCATTAGAGATGTTTCTTTTACTTCCATAGAATGTCCATCTATAAATGCACGGGCCTCCAGAGCCTGGTCCATAATGTACGAGTTTTTGCACTCGGTCCATCTATAAATGCACAGGCCTCTAGAGCCTGGTCCATAATGTACGAGTTTTTGCACTCGGTCCATCTATAAATGCACAGGCCTCCAGAGCCTGGTCCATAATGTACCAGTCTCAGTACTTGGTCCATCAATAATGCACAGGCCTCTAGAGCCTGGTCTATAAATGTACAAGTCTTCGTACTTGGTCCATCAATAATGCACAGGCCTCCAGAGCCTGGTCCATAATATACAAGTCTCAGTACTTGGTCCATCAATAATGCACAGGCCTCTAGAGCCTGGTCCATAAATGTACAAGTCTTCGTACTTGGTCCATCAATAATGCACAGGCCTCTAGAGCCGGGTCCATAATGTACAAGTCTCAGCACTTGGTCCATCAATAATGCACAGGCCTCCAGAGCCTGGTCCATAAATGTACAAGTCTTAGCACTTGGTCCATCAATAATGCACAGGCCTCCAGAACCTGGTTCATAATGTACAAGTCTCAGTACTTGGTCCATCTATAAATGCACAGGCCTCCAGAGCCTGGTCTATAATGTACAAGTCTTCGTACTTGGTCCATTTATAATGCACAGGCCTCCAGAGCCTGGTCCATAATGTACAAGTCTCAGGACTTGGTCCATTTATAATGCACAGGTCTCTTCAATCCTGGTCTATCTTTAATACACAGATTCTATGATCCAGTCCATCCAAAGACAGAAGTTCCAAACATCTACAAACTAAAGTTTCCTAGATCAGAACACCTCAGATCTGATATTATTTGGCTTATCTGACAAGCAACAAGTACTATGATACCGATCAGGAGTGAAGTACTTTGATTCAAGCATTCTTCTAAGTTTCTTTGATCTATTCTTAGAACATTTATATATCAGAAATGCACGAGAAAGTGTTTTAACTACAGAAGAGCACATTCGAAAACAAAAAACATCAGATCTGAGAAGAAGGAACTCAATTTTATTGATGATTCAGAAGATTTACATCAGTACAACAAAGATTGGAAATAAAACAGAAGCTACAATTTGCAACATCATGCTTTGTAATCGGCATGATGCCCCAGCCAATTGAAGCAAGGGTCTCTGCCAAGTCACAAAGGGGAGGAAGCAGCCCACATTCATCTCCCTCAAAGCAGTTGTCACACCCTGGCCGATTTGAGCAAGGCTGTCTGCCAAGCCATGAGGAAGAGGAGGCACCCCACTTGCGTCTTCATCACCGACGCTCCAAGCCTCGGTTGAATCAAGGAGAGACCACCACCAATCGAAGGAATCTCGATTGGATGCCAAAGGGGACAAGAGGACTTGTGCCTCCTTTAATCCTTCCTTGAAGACTGAAAAAGGGGAAAGGTTAACTCTCGGCCACAGTTTAATCATTCTTAACTCAGACAGAGAATCATCCATCATCTCCAAACGAGTGACAAAATTCCGGCAGCATCTAAAATCTCTCTTACGAGGGAACAATTTGGGAACAAAAGGGTTGAGCGCAAACGTATGCCCTCGTTTCCATATATATAGAACCTTGAAGTCCAAAAGCCATCCAACTGAACCGTCGCAACGGTGAAAAAGAGATTGACCTCGAAATCCCAAACGACAATAGAATAAATAAACGGTGCATTAAATGTGCCTCTTCGATATACCAAGAGACAGGGTACAGAACTCTTTGAACAAAAACCACAGTCCAGCACTGAAGCTTCTGAATTGATAAAGAGAAGGGGACAAGATCTGAATGTACAGGTCCCCTATCCGAGATTTAGACCTTCCAGTCTTAACTATATTATGACAGGCCAGCCATATGACAAAGGCCAAACAGCTCGGATATATCTCCGATCCTGAGTGCTCCAAAAACAGCATCATAATGACAAGCACAAGCTGCCTGATTATCTTCACAAGCTCTTGATTCAGAATAGTCTATCTCAGAGCTCTACAACAGTTTATTCCCACTCTATTGGGCTCTATCTATCTGATTATGTTTGCTTTCTTATCTTATTATGATGAGATAATTGAAATTAATCTACATTCATTATTCAATAACAAGTATCGAAGCTCAGAGAGCAACTATTGACTACTTGGACGGTTGATCTAACATGCAAGAGGCTCAAAACAGCTACACTTACGACAAAATTGCATAGGAGGAAAGAACACAAGAAGAATCTGAAGGAAAGTCAATTTTACTGATTAGAAGTATACATTCATTACATCAAGAGGGAAATAACAAAAGAGAAACAAAAGAAAAAATCAAAAAGCCTCAAGCCTTGTCAGAAGGGCCTGGGTCCTCTTCCAAATTAAGGGCAGTAGCCCCAGCCGTCTTGTACGGGTCAGGACCTAGACGAGGCAGGTTCAGGAGGAACGATTGACGACACGTCAAAACCTGGGAACTGAGCCTGAAATCTAGTTCGGAAGCTTTCAAAGCCAAACCGGATCAGGTCATCACCCATCTGTTCGACTTCCTCTTTCAATTCCGTCTCAGTCTCAATCTTGGCATGATCAACTGCCTCCTGAACCTTCTGATCGAAGGAATTTCGGAGCTCAACCAACTCCGCCTGAAGCCCCTAAACTTTCCCAGCATATATGTCCCTCTCAGACTCCGCCACGGCAAGGTTGGTGCTAGCTTCCTTCAGACCTTCCTCAGCACTCTGAACCTTGGATCAGGCTGTCCCAAGCTCCAGCCTCATTCTCATCCATTTCAGCCTTCAGCTTCTCAGCCTCCTCAGGGCTCATGGGAGTCACCATCAGAGCAGCCAAACTATGCATGCTCTACACAAAACAAGACAGACAAGTTAGATTGAACAAACGAACAAACAGTAAAGACAAAAATAGCTTCAGAAGTTACCCTCATCTGGAGATTCATCATCTTAGTCATCAGCTTGGAGGGGTCATCCCCTCTGTATCAATGTGGGCCCTGAGCCCATATTTGATCAAATGCCTTCTTGGCAATTTAATAGTCCGGCTCATCAAGCGGCTCGGACGGTGCAGCAGGTGCTTTCCCCTTCCTAGTCCTTCTGCTCAGACCGGAAGGGGCAGGAGGAGCGGCCGAAACAGGAACGGCAGGTTCGGCCTCCTTCTCAGCCTCAGCAGGGGTTGGCTCAGGAGAGCCAGAAATCAACCTCGTCCTTTTTACTTCAAGGGGGGCATCAGGCTCAGCTCAGGAGGAAGCCTCCCCCACCACTTGAGCCTTCGCAGCTGCCCACTTCGACGTCAGCCTCTTTTTGAGCTCTGCAGAACGAGCAGCCATCAAGTTCTCCAGGGTTATAATAACAGAGTGAGCCCGGTCAAGAGTCGAAAGCAGCACTCGATACTGATCTCGCAGTATGTCGGTAAACTCGGGCCTCCTCCAAGCACTCTTGACTGCACATAAGTAAGGAATGATATATCAGTTTATCAGTTCGGAAGGCATAACAAAGCTAAAGCAAACCTAAAGGAATAAGCCTCACCCTTATGACCCGTAGCACGAGGGAATGGCGAGGCCTCTCCGTCCTGAAAGTCTTCATGCTCCCATCCTCCTCCAACGAAGAAGTACCACTTCTTCCACGTTTTATTGGAAGTGGAAACGGAGGACAGGGGTCGGAACCCCTTCTCGAAGGACATATAGAAAAGGCCTTCTGCCTGCTTGAATTTCAGATCCATATTGCTACGGATCAAGTCCAGGGACACATCCACCTTGTTTTAGTGTCCCAAGAAGCTGCCGCCAGCTATTGAGATTCAGGTCGGCAGGGCAGAGCTTGTACCAACAAAAGAATTGCCTGACTAAATCCGGCAATGGGAGTCTCAAACCCATTTCGAACTAGGCAAGATAAACACAAATCTCCCCGGTTTCAATATTTTGGGGACGATCCATGGGGCCTGGAACTCTGCAGGTCACATTTGGAGAAAAATTGTATTTTACCCTCCATTCGTCCAGAAGGCTCTGAGTAACAGCACTCTCACCCTCTTCTCTATGGGAAGACCTACCAGAGGTCTCCCCAGCCCTGTCTCGGGGCTCTTCAAAGGCATCAACTATCCTAACCCCAGGACTACGGGGAGGTTCAACAGGCCTCTCCCCAATATCTTCCGGAGCAAGGTCACCTACATCTTCCACAAGGAGACGGTACAGTCATCTCAGAAGAATTTCTTACTCCCTCACTTACATTTGAGGATTCAAAAGGAGCAGACATTATTCCCGGACTTAAGAAGAAAGAAGCAAGAGAAGAGAAAAAATCAGTCGAACCTGTTCTAAACTCAGGAAATCGGTGTTCTTCAAGGTCGCACAAACCAACAATGGCGGATAAAATATTCTAGCACAGTGAAAATGATGGAGAAAAGATCATTTCAAAATCTCACCCCGTATTTATAAGCACAGTATCAAAAGGGACCCACCAAGACTAAACGCTATGACGGTTCAGGACAATGATGATTTCGAGAAACCCAACTATCAGCCAGTACAAATAATGACCTTGAAAAGACCTAATCTCCGGCTGCACAATAAATAGCGCCCCAACAATTGCCTTGGAAGGCGAACAGGCAGGACACATGACTCTCCGAAAAAGGTTTAGCCCTAGTTGCTTGCTAGCTTCAAACTAGGACTTGGGGGGGGGGGGGGAGTAACTGATATACCATAAAAGAACAGACCAATCAGCACTTGACACATATGACCATAATCCAGCTCATGCTCGGCCAACGTGGCTTTCACTCAGCCAATGACTAAAAGATCAGGCATCCAGATCAGCGCGAAAGGTCGGAAGTGACCAAACATATGCCTTCAGAGCACATATATCCAGATAAGGGTCTCAGAACTGATCACAGGGTCCAAACCAACACTCCAGACCTCGTCATCGCCTTAGCGGATGCCGAGCAGGGAATAAGGAAGCAGTCTTCAACAAGGAAACAGTCTTTAACAAGAGAACTATCATCTATGGTTATCTCTATGCAATATTCAACAAGGTAACTGCAATCTCCGATGATCAAATCCCTACAATCATGGCTCCGAATCCTAATCAACTTAGGAAAGCCACGGCCTATAAATTAAACCCTAAAGGTACGCTTTATTTTTATGCTCATTCTTTGGCTTTCAATACAGTCTTTCAATTCCTTTTACTTACTTAAGCATCGGAGCGGCTACTGCTGGAGCCAATCCGGTGGACCTCTGATCGTCTTTTTGAGTGTTCTACAGGTCACAGAGCCCACACTTATTGCGAGTCAAAAAGTGCAGCATCAATTGGCTATATATATATATATATGAAAATTTGAAGCTAAAAGTCAATCTGTGGATCTCAATATTTCAAGAGGCTAGAATTCCTTACACAAGACACAATAAGGCCCTATTTATAAAAAAAACCTTGAATCTAAATGAAATAGGTCTATGTAGCTAATCAAGAGCTGCAAAATAGGACACATTCAAATGAACTGATTTCTTACATGCGAATGAAGTTCTATTTGGACCAACTCTAAGACCATTCAAATGGTAAAGATGTGAAATCTTCAAAAATTAAACCACCATCGTTGTTTAAACGATGCTAAGTTGCGTTCAAATGGAACTATTACTATTTTTCCAATTCGTTCCTTAAACCATCAAGAAAAGTTTAGACTTGTAATAAAATAATTTCCAAAGGTAAAATATAACATATAGCAAAACTAAATCATACCTAAGGTGTCACATTCTGAAATCCACCATATGCGAAATGCAATTGGCCTCAAGGCATTAGACCCCGGTCCCAAGTTAATTACATTATTTAAAACAACAGTTGACAACGGAATTTCAAAGATATTTTTTTAATGACACTTGACGGAGCAATACTATTTCATAATTATACATTGTACAAGATGTTCAGAGTTTATAACATTGTGAGCTCATTACATATACATTCAATGACTAACAATTCTACATGGATGCTACTCTATCTTACTTCTTGTTCTAAGTTATCGCCTACTCCTGGCATGTCATTCGAGACAATTGGGATATCATATGCTGTATCTTTGCAGATTCCCTCTATAATTAGAGACTTCTCAATCATTATGTCTTTTCTTTCTCTGAGTACACCAGAAATGTTTATGGATAAATCCATATAAGTTTTATGAAAAGCTAATAAATAATCATGATTCTCTATCATTGGTTTCGACTGACGGAGTTTTGAAGCTAAACAAAGGTATAATCAATTCTCCATCGATCAAAATTTTTCAATCAATCAATCAATAAAGAATGTGAAGCGTGACGATTTTAAAACATCAATAGTCTTAAAAAAAATTTCAATATGAAACAATCAATAAGATTCAATGACAATTGATAACGATCAATGGGATTCAATTCGATCAGTGCCAATCAATACAATTCAATTCTATCAATGACAATTAATGCGATTCAAAATGCACATTACGACAGTTAACAATGCGGCCTAAGCTACTCAATCAATGTAGTTGACACTACTAACAATATAGGACATGTCATGATGCAATCACTATGCAATTCCGCACATTGGGTGTATGTACAATTTCCCATTTGGTGAGCAATAACACATCAATTTACTTTTGGTGAGCGATAACACATCAATATTGTGTAATGGCTTGGAATGAAATAATTGGAGACAAATCGATGGAAGATTTCGAACAATTCAATAAATTCATTTAAAATAGTAAACAATCAATATGTTTTATATTTTAAAATCGATTTGTAGGAAATGCATAATTTTTCTTCACTTTCTGAGGTCAGCATTACCACTGTTCCTCCTCCAAAGGCGATGGCTGACCCATCGAAACTAAGGTTCCATACCTTCATGAAGGTTTCCGTCATACATATGTGGAACTCCTTGCCGCACAATTCTTCATATAATGGTTCAAATTTCCCACTTGGAAATTGAGCTAAACGATTTGCAAGTGCCTAACTTTTGATGGCTCATGGTTTTTACATCTAATTTCAAATTCAGCAAAGGATAACAACCGTTGTGCTACTTTTCCTAACAAGGCTGGCCTAGTAAGTAAGTATCTGATAGGGTCACACTTGGTTATTAGGTGAAGGGGAAACACTAGCAAATAATGCTGGAATTTCTGCAAGGCAAGCACCAAAGCAGTGTCGGTCGCGGCCCCTCAATCCTCACAGGATGGGTTCTGGGTCGTGACATTGCTAGAGTATGAACTATAGTGTTTTTGGAAAGGAATTTGAATTTCTCTCAATTTGAATAGGGATAAACTTGGGATGGTGTTAGAAGTAAGAGAGATCACATAGCTGGAAATCTTGCATTTAATAAGGAAATAAATCTTGGAGTTGCAGGAAGATGGTTAGGAGATATCGTGGAAATTCCAGCAAGTTTTTCAAATCAAAAGGAAATAACCTAAGGGCATTGCTTCTTGTGATCTTCTAAGGTGAATATAGAATATGTTAATGGGATCACGAGTGTTCGAGTGACTTAGGTTATGTCATTACTAGTATCTATCGGTAGTGACATGTAATTGACTGCTTGGGTAGAAGTTTGTGTGTGTGTCCTAGCATCAGGATTATACAAATGATGTGTCTAGAAGTTAAAGATGGAAATTGTATATGGTGAGGATATGTTAAGTGATGAATTGGGGTCAGGTCTCATGTTCTAAATGGTGGATGAGCTCCCACCTTCTAATAACTAAAAAGTTGTAATCTATAAGAAGTACTTCCTATCCAAAAAGCCGATGATGTTTTAACTAAGATGAAACTTAAACTGATGATGGAAAGTTATAGTCCGATTAAAATTGGAAAGAATGTGATAGAGTTATGCTTAGAAGAATTTGGTAGTCTTGTGAGACCTAAATAGCGGATTTTATACTTGTATTTAATTTTATAGCATTGAATGTAACACCCACTCCTAGTAAATTGGGAAATTTAGGGCAATATAATGAAATTATATCAATAAAAGAGTCTTGAAAATTCTTTGAGTACTATGCGGTGACATAACCCGAACTAAGGTTAGAAACTAACCTAACCCAATAATGGGGGCATAATCATAGTTAGGCCATCACCCATGTAGAGTTAAAATTTAACCTAGCCATAAGTAAACCTAACCTAACCCGAGTTGACAAGATTCAGAGGGTTAAGTGATCAACACACTACTAACCTAAAGTGAGGGAAAAACTATATATAAAATATCTTGAATTATTAAATAAAATAATTATAAAAAAATACAAAACAAATACATAAAAGTTAGAAAAAATAAAATAAAAATATATACAATTATTTATTACATCATGTAACCTATACATGATAAAGGAAGGCCAAATACACACTCTTAAGTGTGTATATAGATGTATATATATATATAGAAATATATGTAAAAAAATAAGAAAAAATGGAGAAAATAGGTTAAAATAATTAAAATAATTTTTATTTATCATGTGCCTTGCACGTGGTGAAAGAATGCTGGAAAACACAAAATGTGTATTGGTGTGTATGTGTATAAAAACATATAAAATGAGGGAAATTTAGAAAGTAAAAAAAAAAATGATGGCCTGCATGGAATCCTGCAGCAACCACATGCTTAGCCCCCTCAGCCACCATGCAATTTGCAAATACAGCAACTGCACAAGCCACCCTAGAGCCCACGAACTTTGACTTGAAATTTCTTTCCCATGAAGCAATCCCTCCATATATATATATATATATATATATCTGTGTGTGTGTGTGTGTATAATGTAAGTCCCATTTGCTAAAACTGCGAGAAAAGTGAGAAATCGTGTGTGAAGGAGCCCAGAAAGCTGTTCGGACAGAAAGAGGAAAAAGAAAAGAAAAATGCAAATTTAGGACTCAACCAAAACAAGGTTAGAACTAAAACCTTTTGATTTATTTAAGTTTCTATATAAATTCTAAGCATGATAGACTAATTAACTGAGCCTATAGACCCCTGGAACGGCTGGTTCAAGGGTGAACTGTCATTGACAAACTCGAAAACTTATCCAGAACTAGTTTTATGAATGGAAACTTAATCTACATGAAAAATAGAACACAATACGAAAAAAAAAAATTGATGCTCAAAAATGGACATTTACTAGCCAGTTGCAGGTAGAGGGGATAATCGGTTGACCTTAGAAAATGGCCATTTAACTTAATTTTAAGGACATAAACTCGTAGATAAATTCATAAGGTTCACAGTAGTTCAAAAATCACCAAAAAAAGGTGACCAATTGAGCAAGAAATAGTGAAATATCATAGATCACCAGAAAGACAAGTGTGCGGTTTTCTGGCCAACAAGGTCTTAAATAACCCTAGGAAAAGCTTAGAAGAGTCTGGGATTGAAAAGGGGTCAAAACAGTGCTTAAAAAGTAAGTTTAAAGCTTAAAAAATTCCAAAATCCGGTGACTTGCACCGGAGATTGTGACCAACGTGTCGTCAAAAAAATGAAAAAGACAATTGTTCGGGCGGGTTGAATCCGGGTTTGGGTAGACTCGGCCCAGGCACAATAACGGGTTAGTTTACTACGTTGTTTTGAGAATTGGCTTAAAAGGTTTTTATAACCAAATTGGGGATGTTTGGTAACAAGGATAACAAATTGAAATTGAGGATAAAGAGGATAGGGCTATCCCTATCCTAGTTTGATAAACCTAAGATTAATTAATTTTAGGATAAGGGATTAATTAATTCCCAATTAGTGGTCAATTGGAAACTAATTCCAATTAAGTGGAACTTTAATTTCAATTCAGTGAAATTTTTACAATTAATTCGAAATAATAAATGAATTAATACCATAAGGTTAAATTAATTTCTAGAAATGCCACTAAGGCCCAAATGAGAACTTTTTAAAATTCAAAAACGTTCCTCTAAAATAGAAAATAATAATTAACTTTATGAAATTATAGATTGACCCAATAGTTTAATTTAATTATATTAGGACTCAAATAATACAAAAATTTATGTAAAAATATTCTCCTCAAATAGAAAAAATGATTATTTTAAAATAGTAAATTATGAAAATTGAAACTAAACCCCTAAATTTTTTATAAATTACAAAAGTGCCCTAAAGCTTTGAGTTGTTGTAATACTCCGACCTAATTAAATAAATAATTACAACAATAATGTTTTTAGGATTAAATATATATATATATATATATATTAAATTATCTGATGTATTAGAATGACAATCGTAAGCCGTGAATATAAAAAAACACAAAAACAAATATGACAAAGGTCAAAAATAAATAAGCTTCCGCACAATATTACTAAAGGAATTATATTTTGGAGATTTTTCGTAATGATAGAAGATGAAGTAATATTGTATCATATGAGTTGCATAGACTTAGCTTCCGCATAATATTAAAGAAGTTTTTTTTATCAACTAGTATAATTCATTTAATTATGTACGGCTTATCATGAGAACAAGTTAGTCACAGTCTTAAATCTGCTTAAGATGCATAAGGTGGGCTTCGAGTCGTGATAGAATAATATCATAACAAAAGTTAGTAGTATTTGGGAGACCATATTAAGAGCTAAGATTAATGATTCTTGGATGGTTAGAAGAGGAAAGGTTTAGTGATTCTTGAGAGACAACAGTATACATAAGAACAAAAGGTTCAAGATTTTGGAAAGCTTGAGGACTATAATAGAATTATAAGATAGATGGTTATTAGGGTAATTAAGAGCATTGTGAAGTTAAGGAGTAGTGACTCCGAATAAAGTAAAAATTAGAACAACGATTGGAAGATCTCTAGGATATGATAGACCTTATTTGATGATTAATGGTTCCGTAAGGATTGATGGTTCTGTAAGGATTTGGAGAGACACGGAGAATGATCATTATAAGAAATTGAATGATTGTGATTGTGGGAGAAATAAAAAGAGATGGGAGGATGATGGAAATTGTCAGTGTGCTATTAGATTCTGAGTTATAGGTGACCAAGGGCCTACGTCATTAGGTAATTAATAAGCTAACAAACATATCTGGTGCTTCGTATCCAACCTAAACGACTATCTCCCGTAAGGATACAACGTAGTAAAGAATGGAGTAAAAAGAAATGAAAGTTGCATGATAGAATTAGTCATACCAAAGAGAAGTGAATAGTTGAAGAAATAAATAATTTTCGCACAGGATGGTTATAGAACCAAATTGACAAAGCCTAAGAAACAATAAGGTAACTATTATATGAATGATTAAGGATATGATATTGTGACATTGGATCTATTAAGCAAAAATGTAAAATATAAACTATGAACCGTGAAAAATCTTGAAAATTTAGTAAAATGTGTAACTAGTTAAGCTAGTAAGAACGATAAAGAAATATATCAGAGTTGCGTAATAGAAGTATAGTAGACCCTAAACCACAGGTCCCAAGACCAGTTGACAAAGATAATGTGAACAAAGTAAGAAAGTCAAGCTTTTGACTTTCAAGACCACTACTAAAATAAATTATTAAAGGAAATAAATGAAAGTCTTAAAAGCTTTCTTATTAAGGACACCCCTCCCTCCCTCTGGACAAGTCTCTATGGTCTACATAGAGTTTTAACCTCTTCAAATTTTGACTCATTTTGAAAAATTCACAATCTCACTCCAACAACTCAAGGCAAAACCCAATAAAAATATCAATAGAATGGTGTACAATTGCCAACAATAAATATTAAAATACAAAAGAAACTCTAAATTTTTTTTTCAAATAACAGCATATTTTCTATGGGGGTGAAAATATATAGAGACTCAGGCTGCTAATCCAATTAAAAGCTGTTTTGGCAAATACCTACAATGGAATGAATCAAGTAAAACTTTGTTCATCCTTTTTGCTGCACAATACAATGAAAAGAATCAAGGAAAATTTTGTCTCCTGAACAAACAGGAGCCTGCAGTTGAAAAATAATTAGAAGGAAAGTCCATCTTGAATAATCCTTCTTTCAACTTTACCAACTCTTTGAGGAGGCCACACAATGTGGGTAACCCTTCCACGAACCAAACCTAAAGGAATCTGCCAATGGCAACACGTTCAAGTCAAGCATGTTTTTTGGATTAGAAAGAGCAGAGAACCTACATCTTTCACCACATACAATAGATAACAATGTAATGCAACAAGAACAGCAAACCAGAACCAGCTCTATGCTGAATTCTGCAAAGGACACATCTCAATCTATAAATATACATTTTAAATCAATTTGACTGGATTAAAACTTGTGATAATATCAACAATAAATATTTAAAATAATTTCACAAAAGTTCTAACATCATGATATTGACGACGACAATGAGGATGATGATAGATTTTAACAATTTAAGAGGTGGACTTATTCAAAAGAAGGCACCTTAAGAAAGTGAAGCCCAGAAAAAAAATATGTAAATCATGTTTGCAAGAAAGGATATGATGATGCGATTTAAGAAAAGATATGACCTGAATACAATTGAATGGCCATAGAGGATCTCAAAGAGGCTAATCAGTTGCATATTTACTGGTTTCCAATTCCAGCTAACACAAAATATAAATTATCTTCACAATATCAGCTAACACTGACACGCACACAGAAACTTGGTCACCTCCAGTATCATACATTGTTGGCAATTAAAATGGAGTGATTATACTAATGTTCCACAATGTTAATCCTTCCTCCAACTGTTAGCACTGCACAATTTCATCTTCTTTATGCAAAGTCTACATCCACCAAATACCATCCGGTATTTGTGACCCATTAATTTATAAATATGCACAGTACTTAAATTATGCAGGACACAAAATATTGAAGTCTGTTCTCCCTAAATTAATGAAGAGACACCTGTTCAGGCAAGTCAAGAATGTGGGGACAAGGATAACGTACCGGGCCAAAGGATCTTGAATCCAAGCTTGAGGCTGAATTATCTCCCTCAACCCAACAATGCCCTTCTGGAATCCTTAGCATGCCATGTGAATGAGTTTTGATCCAGTCACCTGACAAGGCAGCTATTCTCTTTATGTTTTTCTCCCTGTGATCACTTGGGGAGCTGCAAGATGGTTATTACAGACAATCAAAATTCAGTAATAAATTTTTTGGCATTATTAGCAATTGCTATAAAACATGTAATAAAATCTTTCTTACTATAAAAAAATTCTTTTTTTACTAAAAACCTGTTTAGATAGAGAAATGAGGGTATGAGGGTACGCTATATTCTCATGTGAAGAGCATACATGTCTACAATTCAAGCATCCAAAAGAGGTTAATCCTATTATCAGTCAAAACCTTGTACAAATGTCAATCGCAAATAAGAATGCAAGTCAGATGGGGTAAAAGGCTGCATAACAGTACAAATGATTGGAACTGTTTGGCTGGAGCTCAAGTATCAGTCTCATTCATTCATCAAATAAGTCAACGTGAAGCCACAGTCTAGGGTTGGTTCCCTAAACCAACCTAGCTCAAGAAAGACCCAGCAAGGCTCACAAACATGGTACATATTGATCTGAAAATTAAAGATCTACTCTTATTTTAACATTCTTTCATCTTTTTTCTTTGTAAAAATCATGAATTGATTTTATCCAATTTAGGCCTTAATTCATCATAGTAGAAGCACAAAAAATAAAGTTTGACCTTGCTCCCATCAAGCTTACTCTTGATCCTTTGATTGTTCATCAAGTGAGTACTGATAGACAAGCCAGTTTAAAACTCGTTTGCTAAATGCCGGGCTGTTCCATAAAATCTGTTGAATCAAGTTGAGCTGAGCTTGGGCTTCTCTAATAATTGGTGGGCCAGGTTTGTTTGCACTAGGCTGTAAGTCAAGGAAAGCTCAACACAATAATGGCTTAAAAGCAAAGCTCGAATAGTCCAATAGTCAGCTCAGCTCAACACATTTGCACTGTTATGATGTTCCAAGCCCCACTTAAGGAAAGAATAATTTTACCGGATATTGTGGCTACATATACCAAATTTGTATCACATACAACAAGAACATATACTCTTGAGACTTAGAATACTTGTACAGGCATGCAAGTTATTGAGTTTCGTATTCCATTTTCTAAAGATGGTAATTAATAAATCAGAAATGCTACCAATGCTGCAGTAATAAAAACTTTACCAGAAAACTATCACATCACCATGTGAAAACTTATACTTTTCAAGACACAGTTTCTCCACCAAAACACGGTCATCTGCAGCCAAACCATCAGTGAAATGGAAATCAACAGTGAAGTAAAAATACTTTGTTGAAGATTTCTGCCAAAAGTGTTACCAGTCAATGATCCCATAGAAGTGCTGGTGTGGGGATTAAATGTTGGAGACATGGAGAAGCCTTGAACAGGCACAATACTGGCATAACGGTCTGCAATGGTAAGGCTTATGAGTCCAAACGTGAAACTTTTCTTAGCCAAATTCCACAGGGAATTCTGAGTTCCCATATCTGTATTTCCAAAAACATATGCATGTCAAGTAAAAAATGAAACCATCTGTGCCAACTTCAACCGAAAAAATCGCAAGGATTAGCATCTACAATTTCCCTGCTTAGTACAAAGTATTAATATCAATCGGTGTTTTGAAAGTAAAAATATGTCATTCATTTTCCAACCAGCTTACAGAATAAAAATTCTTCAATAGTGGTAGTCCCATAACAATTTTAAATAATACGCTAGCAAGAAGAAGAGTAAGTTGAGCATGTAATGGCTTCGGAATCGATAAAATTTTATGAAAATAACTTATGTTGCCAGGAAAAATGAAAATCATAACTAATGGAGATGCATTAAAAGAGAACTGATTCCCAACTAAAACGTACCTGAAGTAAGCAAAAGCAATTAAAGACTCAACCTGTTATACTCCAATCAAATCTAACCACTTAAGTATAAACATTTATAACCTCTAAATCCCAATGAAAAGCAAGCAAGATCTGCCAAAAAGGTAATCCTAGTGACCAAATCAAAACAACCATTGAAAAAATGGCATTAAAATTTTGGGCCAGCTAAGATGGCATTGTAGGAAACAATGGGGTGGGGGGTGGGGGGTTGGGGAGAGACTGAGAGAGTTTCATTTTCTCTGTAAAACAATATTTTTGGACACATACTTAAGTGCAAGGTGCACATCTTTTCTAAATTTCTACAAAGAATCATTTAAAGAAGCAAGAAGTGTCATGCCCCTATTCCTGGATAATAAAAGAAACAGAGAGTCCGTGACCGACCACCAAGGCCTTTCAATGCAATTCCTATTCAAATAATATAGTCACAACGAAAGTGTCCAATCAAAATGTGTTTATGATCCCAATCCACAAATAAGGCCCGAAGGATCAGAACTACTAATTTACATTTCAAAAAAACATATAATCAATCTTTACAAATACCAAATTCACAAGTAAAATATTAAACACTTCAACAAGTATCAGTTATCATTCAACCTCATGTCTGGTGCATTATCTATTCACAAGAATAAGTTTATGTTACTAATTACAAACTTCCTTAGCAAAAGGCACCAGCACATCTATTGTCCGCCTCAAAGATACATGATATTACAAAAAGAAGCATTTCTCTCTCCAAATTTCCAAAACAAGATACAAACCTACCGTCTCAACCTATATTATAGTTACACAACATCTACAAGTTGCCCTACATCGAGCTACACCATATAATATATTACACAAAAAAAGTCCCAAGCTCTAACTCGGTCATTGCTTCAATCTGTAATACTATTATGCTCACTGATCACCTGAAAAGGGTAGAATTAGAGTAGTGAGCTTGACTGCTCAATGAACAATCATCTTCACAATCCATGGGAATTAAGAAAATACATGTCAAGTTCACTGTCATTTAAAAAATAAGGTTTTCGTAATAAATTCACTTCACTAAGAAAACCAAATATGATCGTGCCAAAACTAGTAAGGTCATGTTTGGTACGCATGAATGGAATGTTTATTCTATGGAATGAAATAGAAAATAAAATATAAATGACATGGAATGGAATATTAATGATTTCGAATGGAATAAGGGTTCCTCGCCTGGGCCAAAGGAATGCTTGCAATGATTTTTAATGGAATACCCGTTCCATAGAATAGAAATTTCCAATCATACCATACAAGAATAAGGAATAAAAAAGTTAGAATGGATATTCCTAAAACGTCAATTCTACCATACCAAACATGATGTAAGACTTCTGTAATCAAGAGAATGTAAACCATCATTAGAAATATCAAATCATCACTTAAGGATTTTCGATATTCAAACTAGTACTTCATTCAATGGTAGTAAGTTCTTTGAAAATCTAATTAAAAGAAACTCTATATTCGTGGTTCATTAACTCTATATCCCCGTTGACAAGGATCAATCAATCAAAAACCTGTTTTTAACCCTGGCTAGAGTACAGGTTCTATAGAACTAGTTCTTGACAACACCTTTTCAGGGCACGCTGAACATTCACCATGCCGGTTACGGTTCAACGCATAGAAGTATCAATAAGTCATTAGCTTAATTCAATACAATTCAATTGTTTGGTTTTTTTATTCTGTATCAATATCATTCAATCAATTTAGAACTTTAAATAAAATCCTTCATATAGCTCAACATTAATCAGTTCAAGAAAGCTTGAGTTTGTGAGATAAATTGGCATATAAACCTTTCAAACCATTTTATTTTAGAGTTTCTACCCTAGTACCGTGTTTTCCAGAACTAAGAAGTTAAGAAGGGCTGAACTTCCAGGACAATTTCCAGCACTTTTATTACTTAATTTTTAATATTTATATAACCAAATTCTCAACACTAAAAAGGCTGAATTTTCAGCACTATAAGGCTGAAACTCTGTACTTTCTACGACACTTCTAAAATCAAATATTCATGATTTAGAGCATCTCTGGTGGTAACTTTAACCCTTACTCAAATTTAAATTTGAGTCAAAATTCACACAAATCTTAGGTTACTCAAACCCAGACCCAAATAGGATTTTCCTCAAATCCAGACCTAAATCAATGCACTTTTGTTCATAGACCCAAATTTAAGTGACCATTGGACAGCATGACACTCAAATTTTGACTTAAATTTGGGTAAAAATCTGAGTCACACATGGGAGGATGCTCTTATAAAGGTAAGTTCCCGGCCCTTATAGCAATTCATTTTTTAATACTCATAAAAATAAATTTCAGTTTTCCAGAGCTATATATATAGTCCGCTTGAAAGGGATTTTCAGCATTTCAAGCAAACCCAATTCCATCTCATTCTAACATGACCCAAAGGTATAATTGCATCCAGTTTCTTTCGAATTCCACCGATTAAGCCGAGAAAATAAAATAATTAAATTCGAATTCAAACCCATAAAAGTATATTACATACCTTAATTTAGAGAAATTCCAACTTGAATTCTTCACTCTCTAGAATTTCCCGTTCTTTCCTCCACCGACAAACCCTCTCTTTCTCCTTTCTTCTCTCCTACTATTCTTCTTCTCTCTCTTACTCTCTATACTTGTTCGGCTGGAGCTCTTGCTTCGCCCCTGACCCTCCCTCCTTTGATCTTCCTCCCTCTCACCCTTTCTATTTGGTTTAGATTTAATTTAATTGGATTCAGAGACTTCCCATAACTTTATTTGCTTCACCGCCACTCCCGTTCCCTCTCTTTTGTTTTACTTTATAATTAAAATTTTCTAAATTAAATTAAATTTTAATTTTTTTTTGAATTAAGAAATTTTGAAAAAAAAAATTAAAAACAATTTTGACTATGCACGAGTTTTATAAAAATAAATTTTTAATTAAAAAATTCTTAAATGAATTGAATTTAAATTTTAAATATAATATTTTTTAAATTAGGAAATTTTGAAGGAAAAAAAATTAAAGAAACGCAATTTTGATTAATCAAAGTTTTCTCGGGGAAATCTTCAGAAAATCAATTAACAATTATATAATTTTCTTTAGGATTCAATAATTATCAACTGTCTTTTTTTAACTTTTTCCCTCCACTTTTTTTTTTTTACAAATTTTTTTTAAGATTCTATAATTTTATTGTTGTTTCGTATTTTAATTTTAAAAAATGTACACATCAGTCTTGTTATTTTTTTTTTATATTTTTCTGTACTTCCATTTTTGACAATTATGTTTTTATAATTTTTTTTAAAAAAATAATTAAGTCAATTTTAATTACAGCTAAATAGTACTTCAACTACAACTTGTAAAACACAAAACACATAGGTTACAGTCGGTCGAGGGGGCCATTGAGAAATGAAGAATGTCATCTTCCAGTCATTTCTATATTAGGGTAGTGTGTCTTTGAATAATTAAAATTTGAACAACAAAAAGAATAGAAAAAATACTAAAATATCTTTAAATAATTTTTTTAATCTAAAAAGACCGTGATATATTTTTACTATCTAAAAAATTCAAAAAAAAAAATTTAATATTTTTTATTTATCTAAAATGCCTAAAAAATAAAATTTTACTTTATAAAATGTTATGATTTTTTTGGGATTAAAAATCTTATTTTATATATTTTTTCGTATAATCAGTAATACTTTTTAATAACGTTAAAATAGAAATTAACAATTGAATTTTTTTTGTATTAAAAGTTTCTTTTTTGAACTTTTCAGATAAAAAAATGTATTATGAATTTTTTTCATTAAAAAATATATTATAAATTTTTTGTATTAAAAAATTTATTTTAAGAACTTTTTAAAAATATATGTATAGTCCTAAATTAAAAAAGTTGTGCAAAATAAAAGAGGAGAAGTGGATAAAGGTGAGAAAAAAATAAAAAAAAATAACTTTACATGGTAATTTAAGAACTGAGAAAATTTTAAAAAAAAAATGATGTCTATGCTTTTTTTTTAATTATAATATGTAATAACAATAAAATTATAACCTCCGAACTATTTTCTTTCAGAAAGAGGAGAAAAGTTGGCACATGGCAAACCTCTTTATATATATAAAAGCTCCGCAAATAAATATAAATATGAATTTCTATTCTGTCAATCCTCTTATAATTTATATACATGATTGACAAAAAATTGTATTAATTATTAATATTATTAATTATTAGGTTTTTATATACTTACATTAATTAAAAGTATTTCCTATGTGTGTATTATTTTTTGTATAAAAAGAAGACATTATATGTAGCTTTTTACTAAAACCTGATCTTTTATATAAAATATATATAATATTCAACTTTAAGTTTTAAAAACTCTTAATATCCTTTTAAACTAAAAAGGTTGTGTTTGTTGCACTTGTTTATGTCATAATGTTTTCTACTTATAATCTTTTTGACTTTAATTATATAGAATTAATTGTTTATTAGTCCCTGGTATGAAACTAACCTAGAAGGGGAATAAGTTTGTACTAAATTTTTTAATTCTATTAATTTTTCAACTACAACACTAACAACTACTAAGGATGGCACAATATATGAATTATAAATTCAATCAATATTCAACAATTATAATCAATTCAACTATAAGCTCAATCTAGCCAATGTAGTAATCATGTAGTGTTCAACATACAAGCCATTCAACACAAGTCTAATTGAACCAATAATTCAATTTAAATGTCAATTTCACAATTCAAGTAAAAATTAGATTATGTAATCAATTTCAATTCCCCAATTCAATTTACAAAACCAATTGCTCAACTAAGTTTTCAATTATTCAATTAATATCTAATTTTCCCAATTCATGAAAACTTAAATCTAAGTAAAGCGGAAGCATTCAATTTTAGCAAATTAGAGATTATAAAGCATGAAGAGTAAGAGACTTTGCAATCCAAAGTGATGACGGAGAAATCACCTCGAAAAACTATCCGTAAAGTAAAACTCTAGAACTGGCTATGCTCATAAAAGAATCCACTATGTGTGAGATTGAATTACAACGCGATGAAGGACCAGACTTAGTACTTCAAGCTTCGTTTTACTCAGCTGTCTTCAATCTCCCTTGAATCCACAAACTTTCACCAGTTGTTGAAATCTTCATACAACTGCAAGCTCTTCACAGTCTCGGAATTCTCCGATCGGTACTCTTCACAATTGCAAACTCCATGCAACTTCGGTGTAATACCCCAAAAATTTCTAAATATATATATTGTGTAAAATATAAATATGCATATATATATATATAGATATAAAAATGACAAGAAAAGAAGTATATATATGAAAGCATAACAGTGTCATTCGGGTGAAATGAGAAAAGTAGCAGCAAGCACTCTAGAAGCTGCTGATGAGAGGAACAGTGATAGTGATTGAGATTTTTTCTTCATGTATATTTATTAGGTTGTTGTGAGCAGCATGGCCCTAATATAAAAGTGTAAGTGTGCGCATTGTGTAACAAGAGGGTGATATATATAAACATACACACACATGTGACAAAAGAATATATATATATATATATATATATATATATATATATATATAATGCTGTGTGCAGAATTTGGAAGTGGTGTGTGTGAGGGGTTGTGGGAGTGTCGGTAACTAGTGTGTGTAGGTAAGTGTGTGTAGTGTGTGTATTGAGTATAATATATATCTATGTGAGCACAAAATGTCAACACCCATTAAATGCAAAGTTGAAAAATGAAAAGAGAGAAAATTTAAGATCGGAGAAAAAAAAGCAGTTAAAGAAAATTGCAAAAATGGTAGGAAGAGAGAGGAAATTATGGGCGTTGCAGGTGGGAAATGTCCTATATATAGAGATGAGGTGTTTGAGGGAAAATCAGGAAAGGAAGCGAGAAGCTGAGACTGCCTTAAGGAGATCTAAAGCACCAGAGTGAATCACCGAAGGAGAAGAAGGAAAGAGATCAGAGGCAAGGGAGGGGAGAAAAGAGGTAAATTCCTACTTTTCTTATCTGCATTTTATTCACTGTATTTACTAAGTTTTTCAAAAACTGGAACTAAACGCCCAAAGCAACACAGGGTGTGAAAGAGTAGAAAAAATGATGAATTTAGGAAGAAACAGGAGAATTTTTGGTAGAGAAATGAGAGAGAAAATGTAGAGAGAGAAAGGTGGCCAAAAAAATAATGGGTGGAAGAAAAGTGTCCCGGTTGAAGCTAAAAACAAACCTAAATGAATTATTGAAGTCCGTAGAGTCGTTTTGATATAAAATACGTCAAAAATAGGCGTTAAAATAGTAAGAAAAATCAAAATGAAAATGTCGCCAGAAAATGGCCTCTCGCCGGAGCAGCCACTGGAATGGCTGTTCGACAGCCTTCGAGTTGCCCAAAGTTTGTTTGGGTCAGAAAACTGGAACCCTCGGGAAAAATGGAACACAACTGCGTTTTTAGAACATTGAAAAACCTACCCAGAACCGTCGCCGGCGCCAGAGAAGACGCTGGAGACGGCACCTAGAAAAACGTTGAGGAAGAAGGTTGTTTGGGCCGACGGTCGGGTCAAGCGGACGGGTCGGGTCAGATCCGCCCAGGCACTGGACCGAACTAAGAAAAAGACAAAGAAAAAAAAAAAAAAGAAGAAAAGAAAAGAAAACTGTGGGACGCGTAAGTTAGGGGTTTCGAACCCCTGGCCGAACGAAGGGGAAGAAACTTAAACAGAGAATTAGGCCACTGTGCCACTATCCCACTTATGAAAAATTATGACTTAACAAATATATAATATGATATTATATTATTAAATTAATTATAAAAAATAACCCCGATACCCAAATTAAATAAATGAATAATGCTTTTTGACTAATTTGAACGTTCCGGACCCAACGATAGGGGTCCGTTCTACAAGATGAAATTTTAAAAAATTAAGTCACGTAAAACATGAAATTACCATTTTGCCCTTAGAGGTACCCTGAAGCCAAACGAGGAGCCGAGAAGACCTAGATTTATTTTCTTGGACGTTTCGGACTCAACGATGGAGTCCGTTTACTTAAATAAAATATTCTATAGGTCGATATATAAATTTAGCAACCTTAAAAATATATTAAATAATACCGAAAAGGTTAAATAAATCACGAATAATAACATCGACCTAAATAATTGAGATGAGTTAACAATAATTAAATTTCTGATTTATAGGAACCTCCAAGGTGAAGGAAAAGGAGATTTAAATTAATAAATATCTGAGAGCTATTTTTGAGGTAATTAACTCCTATGCTTTAATATGGGTTATTCCCAGCCAGTCACGTTATTTTCACATGCTGCCAATTTGTACTCTATCACTACCTAATGTACTTGATTTCTTCATTTAAAGCCAATCGACTTGTAGTTATCAATTATGCTTGTTCTTTGGATTTGACTTGCTTGCTTATATTGTTGTGGATTTGATCACTGATACTCGAGCATCATTGTACTATCATGAATGCCATGTTCTGATCTTGTGATATATCTTGTTAATAGAAATATTGTTATTCCACACACTGTATGACTCGTTGATTGTAATATCAATTGTTTTGTATGATTGTACTATCCCGTGTGAAATTTTATGGATCATGATATTTGGTATATACTCGAGGTTGTGCTCAGTCACAATGACCCATCTATTCGTAGATTGCGTGGGGGAAAGACCCTTTGGGGTTTTAGATGTCCTACGGGACCTGAGAGGATAAGAGCTCTAGCGTTATTCAGTAAGCCCGTGATAAAGAGGCGAATCTAAATGTGCGTTACAATAGGGTATTGTAATACCCCGACCCGAGTTAACCGGTACCTGACCTGGATTGGATCGAACCATGAAATGTAACCCTGAACTGTAAGCCAATATATAACATAAATAAAATTAGATAGACTCTTATGTTTGATTATGACGCATGAGTATGAGAGCCAGGCAGTCACGGGTGTCCGGGTGCCGTTGCACCGGAAGCCGAGTTTACTGGAAAACATGTAAGTGAATATAGACGTATAAATATTTAAGGTAAATCTAAATGATTATGAATATTATATATACATATATATACACACGGTTGGATGATATATATATATATATATATATTAAAAGGAAATAAAATGGAAAGAAAGGAAATCAAATTGGAAGTAGTGAACTGCATGTGGGTCGTGTGTGGTGGCAACATGCAGTGCAGGTGTGTGTTAGGTGGCAAGGCCACCGACTGAAAATCAGTCCAGAGAAGGCCATGTGTGCATGTGTGTGGTGTCACCACGGCTACAGGTGGCAAAAGCCACCGATTGAGGAATCGGTTAAAAGAATTAAAGGGAAAGAAAGGCAGTATGAGAGAGACAGAAAGTAGAGGAGCAGAACAGTAGAAACAGCGGGAAGGAAAGAAGGGAATAGAGAGAGAAAACTGATTTTGGAGGAGGGTTGAGAGAACCTACAAACAGGTATATTTCTGGTTGAAATTATGTTCAATTATAGTTTAAATGATGTCGTTATTGATAAGAACCTGAAGTAAGAAAAGAAAACCCAGAACCAAGAATTTAGCTTCGGTCAACTATGATAGAATTATATACACGTAACAAACCTTGATTTTTAGATTGGAAATCAGTAGAAGACACCTCCAGAAACCCAACGCAATTTGAATCAGTTTAAATGGTCAAGAAATGGCCCTTCTATGGCCAGTTATCCAGTCGCCAATGCAACACCGAAAAACTGGGAATAGGTGTTGGAAACCAATGACATAGAGAGCCAAAACTAGTCCTAAAACATTTCTTAAGTTCCTAGTTTTCATTTGGAACCAACACCGTAAGAAATAGACGTGAAATCACTAAGATCCGTAGGGAATTTCACTGTTTCGGCGACTGTGGCCGGGATATTCACCGGAGAAGACGATCGG
This sequence comes from Nyssa sinensis, assembly GCA_008638375.1. NCBI lineage: Eukaryota > Viridiplantae > Streptophyta > Magnoliopsida > Cornales > Nyssaceae > Nyssa > Nyssa sinensis. Next base: position 26,067,797 of record CM018051.1, on the reverse strand, counting down.
ATTGTCGAGGGAGCTACCGGGTCAAGACGGAACCGAATCTAGGTTTGGGTAGGTCGGGACCCGACCGAAAGTAGACGGGGCAGTGATACTGTGTCGTTTAAGGTTAAAGAATTTTAATTTAAAGTGAAATTGGCTTGTTTGGTTGTAGGGATAGAAAATGAGACATTGGGTTTGGGGTTATCCAAATCGTGGATGGGACAGGAAGCTTGGCTATCTTATTCCGGTTCATTGATTTAGAGTAGACCGGCTGGTTCACTGTGACTTTAAACCGGTTTAGGGTTTTTGGTTGTGAACCAACTGGTTCAGACCGCAACTCTGGGTATTTATACTTTGACCCCAGAAAGTTTAGGAAATTCCACTAAGGCCCAAACAGAAAAATTAATAAAATATTAATTTTTACAAATATACCCCTAAGTCAAATATGGGTCAAACGAAGTCCAAACGGGGCAAATGAATAGTCAATTTTTATTATCTCGGACAGCTCTGAGTCCGATGGTGGGATCCGTTTCACGAGATAGGGGTCCCAAAAAGAATAAAATAACCGTAAAAATGTAAAATGACAGTTTTGCCCTTTTCAATCTAGAAGTCCAAATGGAGTTCCGCGAAAGCCTAGACTGACTTTCTTCGGTATTCCGGACTCAATGGTAAAGTCTAAATAAGTATTAGAGATACCTATCATAGCAAGGCATAGAATTTGATGAGTAGCATTTATTCTGAAACGCATTTACTAATATATAGGGAACTCGATCGGAAAAGGCAAACCGACAAGGAGACTGATTTAGGAACGCATTAGAGGTAAGTAAATTCACCTTCTCTTCCATATGGTGTGTCCAAGCCAAGTTTATTCTCGTACTACCAAACTTGTACTCTTGAACGTACCTGACGTTATTGTTTCCACAATATGATATTGTTCTATCTTGTGGGCTTTGATTGACTACTGTATCATTAGTATCATGTTGAACCATGCTTTGAAAAGCCTATTGTTATGTTCCATTGTATATAGGATATTCCATTTTATACTTCTATGGAATTATTTATGATCATGAAATGTTTATGTATACTAGATTTGTGCTCAGTCACAATATCCATCCGATGCTTTTAAATACACTTGAAGACCTTCGGGTCGAGTCCGTGAACGGACATATGGCCATACACTGGAATGCACTGAAGGGGGTAAATCCGGGCCCCCAAGGACCGAGGGCGTGCTAAGCCCTGACACAGAATAAAAAGCATCTCTTATATGATTGTTTGATTGCAACTGCTGAGCTATGCTATTCCTTATCCTTATCATTATCTTGTATTGAGAGATATTTCCTTATTGATTCGATTGTGATCGGTTTATTGTGGCAGTACCTTCATATTGATATATTGTTGTTGAGAGTTTCATGTTAATGTTATGACCATTACTCCTGATTATACATTGTGTCCATCGTTTATTGGCCCTTATGGCAACTGTTCCCATTGACTATCACAGCATCTCTTTTATCATATTCTTATACTAGTGTCAGAGATCTGTTTTTACTTGCTGAGCTCTCGTAGCTCATTCCACCCTCCTCACCCCTATTTCAAGTACTGACGCCGCGAGACCCCGGTAGGAGTTTGAGAGTGTAGGAGGACATTTTGAAGAACTGTACCAGTCTATGTTTAGTTTTCCCATGTACTCACCACCCACGGGTGCTGGTTACGTATGGTTCTTATTTTGTTTAATTGTAGAACCATAATATGTATTGTAAAGACTTCCGCTGATATTGTGTATTGAAAGACTTCCGCTAATTATAGACATTGATAAGATTTCTGCTGTTATTGTTTTAATGTTTTAGTACTTTGCATATTAGTACTATGATACATGAATGTAAAAAGTAGGGACGGCCTTAGGGTCAGCCCTGCGACACGAGACCCGCATAGGGTGGGTTTCGGGTCGTGACAGCTTTTCGACACGAGACACGTAAAAAGGTACTTTGCTTATTATTACCTTTATGTCTTTTTTTTTATTTTATTCATGTTATCTCTCTCTCTCTCTCTCTAGTCTTCTTCTTTTTGATTTATTTTCTTTACGTAGTTTGTTTACTTTATTTATTCATGCAATCATTATCTCTTTTTACTCTTTCTTTTATTTATGTCATGAAATAATAAGAATATATATATATATATATATATATATGAAAGACAGATTTTAAAAATAATAATAATAATAACAATAAATATTTAAAATAAAAGATTTATCAACCACATTTATATATATATATATTTAAATTAAAGTTTTTTTTATCTATTTTGTTGGTTTTGTTTTTTTATTCTTTTCTTTCTTTCTTTTTCTTTCTTTTTTTCTCCTTCTTCTTTCCTTTCCCTTTTCTTTATTCACTCTCGGCCGGTGAAAATTCTCTAGTGTAACACCCCGAACCTTAATTATTGAAAAATTAAGGCTAATGGTAGCTGTTAAAAATACTAAGCTTAAATAGACGAAAGATGAATTGCTTGAAGCGATTTGGCCATGAAACTTGAGACCCAAAACACGTGTGTATCGTTAATATGCAGATTAAATCAACAATCAATGCATTGAAATGCATACTATCATAAAATAAATTTTTTGATGATATCTTGGAGCATTAAACTAAGACATAATCTAAGTAAGAAAAATATTATACCAACACTTTAAATTATTGGATAGGGTTACCAATGAAAGTTAAGAGACATTAGTGTGTAAATATGATCGTATTGAAACATGGATAGATCCTCCAACATTGTGGAAACTTATAGGAATCATTGAAATGACAAGTCACAAATTTACCAACTAAGTAAATTAGCTAGTAACTAAACAAAATAAAGATTATACAATACAAACTAAGACACACTAAAAAAAAGAGAGAAAAGAGAAAAAAGTGAGGCCTACAAAGGATTGGCCAAGACTTGAACCCTACACCTTGTACAAGGTAGATTCTAGCACTAAAAAAGAAACCCACTAGGCTATCAACACTTTTGTGCTATGATGACCACAAGGAATATACATGAAGTAAAAGAAATATGAAAAATGCCATGAGAAAGTAAGGTGTCACCACCTTATTGCACCAACATGTTAGCCAATTAAAACATATGCACCAAATCCTTATAATTCATATACATCTCATGATGTGAGGGAGCCCCAAAAGAAAAGATAATCATACTTGGTGTGTGTGTTATGTTCGGCTAGAGAGAGAACTAGAAAGAGAGAGTAGAGAGAGAAAGTCACGAGAAGTGAAGAGAAAAAGTTACATGCTCCATGTGAGGCTTGGGATGAACAAAGGAAGAACTCAAGTGTCATTTGGAACATAAAGGAGAGGCCAACAATGAGGATAAAGGTGCTATTGGAGGTATGTTACATTTTCTCTCTCCTTAGGAAAGTTTTTTTAAAACTTAGTTTTTATGAGCCTATGATGCATGCATGTAAGAAATGATGCGAATAGATGAAAATAACGAACAAATGGCATGGTTTAGGCTAGGAAACCCTAAGAAAACCCTAGACTTGAAAATAAGAGATCTAGGTTTTGGACCCATGATGAACTAAGCTTGAAACAAAGTACATGTGTCACATCTTGAACCCCACCCTATGCGGATGTCGAGGATGTGATGTTAGTTAGTCACCTTGCTAGTTTGCCGACCGACAATGCGACCAACCAAAGGTGATATCCTGAACTTACCGATGAATTACATTCCAAATGTAGGGTCAGAGTAGTGGAATTTAAAACTTTTTCATCTCGGGAATGCAACTCATTTATAAATACTATAGAGGTATATACCATAGAGCAAGTCTAAAACCAGATAGCTAATAACTCTAACCACAGAGCACATTTATAATCAGAAATATAACACGAGCACATCTAATATCTTTAGAGTACCATTACCATGATGAAAAATTTTTAAATTCCGCTGCTCTGACCCTACATTTGGAATGCAATTCATCGGTAAGTTCAGGATTTCGCCTTTGGTTGGTAGCATTGTCGGTCGGCAAACCGGCAAGGTGGCTAACTGGCATCACGTCCTTGACATCCACGTAGGGTAGGGTTTGAGATGTGACAAAGTGGTATTAGAGCTAAAGTTGGTAAAATATTGGAGATCCATTAATATCATAGAGTGATATTAGAGCTAAAGGTTAAGATTATCGGTTATAGACTTAGAGCAAGTTTCCAAATATGGTAACTTTAGGATAATAAGTTGTGAAATGGTTCCCGAACCATTGTCCACATCAGAGCATTAAGTTATAGATTAAGAACCACAGAGTACCTAAGCCATGGAAACTAAGTCCCACTTTTGGAGATCTGACGTGGAATTGTGGAAGTCTTCATAATAGACGATAAATCTATAATTCTAAGGCCTCTAAGGACTGGGGATCAACATTTCCGATGGAGTCATAAGGACATTGAATGACAAGTGACACTAGGACATGTTGATAATGATATGAATAATTATGGATATAGTGACTGGAAGGAAAATGACTATAGGTATGCTAACTCTGGCACTGATGCTTGTAATTATGGATATCAGATGAATCACTTGTGGGATCACATATGATTAAACGATCTTAGTAGGTGATTTCTACTTATTTGAGGATGATCGCCAAGTTGAATTGATGTGATATGGGTCTGATAATCGAATCTTGATGAGATCCTATAATTGTGGGTGTAAATAAGACTTAATGGGGATTTCTGTATCTGATATGAAATTTGTGTGAAACTATGATGATAGTATTGGCATGAAGAGAGGTTAGAACCTCCTAGATATGACCAACTAAGTTTTGAGGACAAAACTTCTTTTAAGGGGGTAGCATGTAACACCCCGACTTTGCTTAATTAATAATTGGTTGCTAATCATATTAGAACCGACATAAAGAATAATTAAGAAAGTTAATTGAGAATCTCTCGACGGTCACGATAGACCAACAAAATAATCAAACACGTCAGAATGGAGGGTGTAATACCCGGACCTAATTACCAATTAATTAGGTGAAATGATGTCATTTTAACACTGTGGAAACTCGAATTAGCGAACTATGACGGCCACAAATAAATAATAATCGACATGGGGCCTTTGACATTGAAGCTAATCGAGATAAAAAGTGACCAGAAGAAATCGCTTCGTAAAAAGAGTAACAGAAAAGAAATTATGAAGGAAAAGCCAAAATGGAATTCTGCGCCAGCCAAACAGGGCATAAGCCCAAATAGGGGAAAATTGCCCAAAAGTGAGGCCAAGGGGATTTGAACCCTTGACCAAGTAGGGCAAGATTATGGCACCCAAAAATTTACCAAGTGGGCTGCCAACAACTTTATGCCTAAATATACAACAAAATTGTATATAACCTTAAGTCAACCAAGGCCACCTCCCAAATGGGCCAATGAGATTTCATGCAGCCAAAAAAAATATATAATATAATTATATGTATATATATATATATATATATGTAAAGATTTGTTGGATCAGGAGTAACAGGCAGCCCTAATTGGACCACCACCTCCACCAACCCATTTCATGCAAGAAGAAAAGAAAAGGGAAATAATTATATATATATATATGTATGAGTTAATATATGCATATATGTATGTGTTCTCCATATGGGGTGTGGGTGTGAAATTAGAAAGTGATTGAGTGTATGTTCAGACTTGTAGAGAGTAGAGAGAGAAAGAGAAGCCTTGCATGTGTGAATACAAGTATGTGTGTGTATGGTGTTTCCATTAGAGGTGCACAAAAGAGGAATGGGCTGAGAGGTATACAACTGGAACTGAGGCAACTGAAGGCCCCATATTGAGCCTAGGAGGAAGGGGGAAGCCTGATTGAAGGTATAAGGCATCAAGACTCAAACTTTCTCTTTTATTTTCCTTCTTTGTTTCAGCTTGTGAAGTATCTAGATTGCACGTATAAGTTAAATGGACACCGAGGGACTGTTATAAATTAATTGAGAAGGCCAATAGGGCTTGAGAGACCCTAAACCATGAAGATCCGCAATTAATGGGTCACTATTGGAGTAGGTCTGAACCGACCAAAGCCACGCCAAGTTTGGCTTGTTAAGCCCTAAACTAGACCCTTCAAGGGTTTCAAAAACCCCATTCCGTGACTAGAAGCCTAGACAAAGGCCCTCAAAATACCATTTGCAGGTTTCGGGTTTCAGAGCTAATGTCACAAAACTACCCCAAAACTTGATTTTAAAAATGGGGGCTTGAACCCCATGAAGAATAGAACCCAACCGAAGAAACCCTATGAGATTTGGGTCAGAAATGAGTGCGTACAAGCCAGTTGCAAGTCGCGACTATCCAACCCACCATAGCTTCTCGAGCTTGATTCGAGGCTTAAAATGAATTCCAAAATGTTTCTTAAACATTCAGTAGCCCATACCACTTGGAAACAGAGATCAAATCAACCTCGAAATGCACGAAATTAGAGGAGTTTGAAAACAAAAATTAAGGCAACAGTAGCCCTGCGCGATAGAGAAGACCACAAGTCGTTGAGTCAACTCGTCCAACTCGACCAGACCCACCGTGTCGACTCAGACACGTGTTGAACCATGGGCAAGCCACTGCATTAATGAAACGGCGTCGTGGGGTTTAAATTAAAAACTGAAGTTGGCCCGTTTGGTTACAGCTCTATGAAATTGGAATTAGGAATGGGGATAACCCAGACCGTGAATAAGGTGAATAATTGGGATATACTGTACCGGTTCTTTGAACTGACCTGAACCGGCTGGTTCAGGGGTCGTTGGGTTCGGTCTAGGGTTTACTAAGGTAAACCTAGTGGTTCAATGAGTTTATTGAAATGAATAAAACTAGAAGTTTAGTAAATTATACTTTGACCCCAACTGTTCTGCAAAATTATATTCTGGCCCAGCTTTTGAAAAATTAATGCATATAGACCCCTGAAAAATAAATAAATTATAAAATAATTATTTTAATTATTTTATTAATTGGATAAAATTACTATTTTACCCTTGGACACTAAATGACTCAAACGAAACCCAAATTAAATAAGTAAACAGTGTATTTTTACTATCTCAGGCATTTCGGACTCAATGGTGGAGTTCGATTTGGGAAATTAAGTCCCGAAAAATAAAGATACGTAAATAGTAAATGATTGTACTGCCCCTGATGATACCTGGGGCCAAATAAAAATAAAAGATAGTTCATTTTGATTATGTTGGGTATTCTGGACTCACCGGTGGAGTTTGATTTGGAAAATTAAGTCCCAAAAAATATAGACATATAAATTATAAATGACTGTATTACCTCTAATGATACCCAGGGTTGAATAAACACAAAAGATAGTCCAATTTAACTATGTCGGACACTCTAGACCTAATGGTGAGGTCCATTTTATGAACTGAGGTCCCGAAAAGTTTAGCCATACTGTCACGACCCGAAATCCACCCTCTACGGATCTCGTGTCGGACCGCCACCCTTCCGCCCGAGGGCCTTAGGGCAAGGCTCACATAAGCAGCGGTATCGAATAAATGTGCGACATGTGGTTTGCAGAAGCGTGAAAAACTTTTTTTCTTTTCTTTTCTTATTTGAAACTTTCGCACATCCGTCCCGTACTACCGCTCTTCATAGTGGTACACATGATAATACATTCAGAGCATAAATAAAAGTTCTAAAGTTTTATACATATTACATAGTTGAATGCCTCTAGGGCTTAAGTACATATTGTCCAAAGTCTATTACATCATAATCCTTCCAACTATAGATTCTAACTACCTCCAAAAGTCCATAATCCTATACAGCCATTAGTCATTATCCCAAAATGGAGCACGGCTCCCACTCATCATCAGTACTTGAAAAATGTTAGGGAATGGGGTGAGCTTCGAGAAACCTAATGAGTAATTCCTGCATTTTTCATGGGGTTTCAATTGGTAGTGGTTTCGCACGTGAGAGTTTATAAAATACTCACTACCAATTGCTCGTATACTTTGAACATAGAGTACATGCACTTTTCATAAAGATAGCTCTGAAACATTTAAAGTATTCAAGCTAAATATACGTTTCCTTAAATAAGAAAAACATATAAACATGCATAATGAAAATGGGGGTAAAACCTGCTTCCATTTTCAAAAGCATTTGTCATCTTTTCTCTTTGATTAAGTGGAACCTATTTTGAACCAGACTCCCGCTTTACTTTTCGTGGAGATATCTCATTGTCTGGGGGGGATTAGATCCTGCTACCGGGCATTTATTCATAGAAACCCATAAAATCTGTGGTGCTTATGCACAGTTTATCTTTGCATTTAAATACATTTATCACATGACTTTTCATAATACTTTTCATGAATATTTAAAACATGCTGTTCATGACTTCATGATAAAATACAAAATCCGTGGTGCTTATGCACAGTTTATCGTGCATTTAAGCACATTTAACACGTGACTTCTTTACATCGATACTTTTCAAGAGTATTTAAAACATGACGTTCATGATTTCATGATAGGATCTTCAAATACTTGGAATAATCAAATTCAGAATATTTAAGGAAATTGGCATTTTACTCAAGCATGCTAAATATTTCGAAGAACGGAACTGTATATAAAAACATTTAATGAGCATGTCATAACAGAATAATTTAAACAGGAATTGTATAAAGATTGAATTTGATATTTAAAACATCATTCAAATCCATGGAATTAAAATCTCCACTTCAAATGCAAGGTTACTCACCTCGGTCCTTAGGGTTAGTGCTAATAATGCGCTTTCCCACTTCCTCTGTAGTTCCTAAGAACAATTCATATAGTCTCATTAACTTCACATCACTACAATATCACCTATTGATGCTTCTTAACTTATGCTTAGTTCGTATTAAATCCTAACCGATTTACGAATATTTCATGAATTTCATGCGTACTTAATTTACCTCGTACTCTTATCCTACGACACAATTTAATGTGTTAGGAATTAATTTTATTTTAATTTTAATTTAATTACTTCACGTGTTTACGTGTCATGTGTGATATCCCGACCCGGGATACGACACGTTTACTGAGGCAAGTCGACTGAATGGCATAACCTGAACTGTCTTAAACTTTAAGTCACAATAATTATGGAACTGAACCTAATTTCAAAAGATAAATGTTTTGCTTAGTAAGGCCAGTGTCGGGTAGTACCCGAGCAACTCGGAACCTTACCTCGAAAAGCGTGCATGCATGCAACCCATGCATGCATACGTACGTACACATGCATAGTTCACGGAATATTAGTGTATGTGTACGTGACTAAAAATACAGTTATACGTATTTATACGGCTATAAATACATGTATAAAAACTATGTATTTTATATATATATGTGTATAATGTAAATGTATTATGTATATAAATTAAAGATAAAGAGAAAACAAGAAAGGGAGAGAAAATATCAGTGTGTGCATCACTGTGTGTGTGTGTGTGTGTGTGTGCATCACTGTGTCTGTGTGTGTTTGGGAACCACACCAACCGACCTTGATAAAGGTGGTGTGTGAATATATGTAAGTGTATGTATGTATATATATGTGAGGTACGTGGATGGAGGAGATTAAAGGGACGGTTCTCTGTAGTCATTCTTGACTGAAAGAGGCAGAGAGAGAGTGATAAGGTAGAGAGAGAAAGAGGGAGAGAGGCGGTGGAGTCTCTTTATATATGTATACGGGTTTGAGAGTTGAGAGGTTAGAAAAGAAGGGAAAGGTCAGGAACTGAAAGGGAGAATAAGAGAAAAAGATTGAAGCAGAAATAGAGAAGTTTAGAAGGTCACAATGGGCTAAAAACTGAAACCCAGGTAAGTGAGTTAGGTTCTATTTTTATTGTTTTTGAGCATGAAACCTAAATCTAATTATAGGGCCTTTTAGAGTATAGAATAAGGAAGATAATGCAAAAAGAATCATGAAAAACGGTTGAAAAACCATAGAGAAATTTGGAGTTGCAGGTTCGGGAGGATAATCGGGTTCCATGAATTTTATGTTTAAAACCTTGCTTTTAGTTCGTAGAAATGTTGCTATAAAGTGCAGAAACACTTTAGGATTGAAATAGGTTTAAAACCGAGATGAAATAGTCACGAAAATGAAAAATACCACTTGGCCGGAGATTCGGCCGGAGACGTTTAAGCTCTATTTCGTGAAGAATTAAAAGGTTAAACTGAAAAATAAAGTTAGAAATATAATCTACATGAAAAATAGAAAAGAGTGGCATTCAAAACAGCTTAAAAAAATGATTGAAAATAAGTCACCGTCGCCGGAGAAGGTGACTGTGCATTGCCGGAACCCTACCGGAGCAGTGGGGAAGATGACCGGAAAAGCGTGGGTCTATTCGGGTTAAGCCTAGACCGGATCCGGGTTCGGATCGGGTCGGGACCTGACCGGATATAAGCGGTTAAGTGATACTGTGCCGTTTTGGGTTTTTAATTTAAATGAGATTGGGCTTGTTTGGTTACACGGATAGTAAATTGGAAATTGGTTTGGGGTTATCCAAACCAAGGATAAGGATAAGGACTGGGTTATTGAAATCCGGTTCTTGAATGAAACTGAACCGTTTGGTTCAAGAGAAGGACTGACCGATTTAGGGTTTTGACTGATGAACCAACTGGTTCAGATCGCAGCTTTTAGAAATTGTGAACCGGCCCCAAATGTTTTGAAAAATTACACTAAGGCCCAAACAGAAAATTAATTAAATATTAATTTTTACAATAATGCCCCTACTTCAAAATTGGGTCAAACGAAGTCCAAACGATACAAATGAATAGTCAAAACCTATTATTTCGGACGTTCTGAGTCCAATGGTGGGGTCCATTTTACGAGATGAGACCCCGAAGGATAAAATACCGTAAAAGTGCAAAATGACTATTTTGCCCTTTTTAGTACAAAAGTCCAAATAGAATTCTGCGAAAGCCTAAACCGACTTTCTTCGGCATTCCGGACTCAATGGTAAAGTCTAAATTAGTATTTGAAATACTTATGATAGAAAGGCATAAAATTTGATGAATAGCATTTATTCTGAAACGTATTCACTGATATATAGGGAACTCAAAAGGCAAGGATATACTCACGAATTTCTGAGGTAGAATCACGATAGAAGTAAGTGGATCACTTTCTCTTCCATGTGGTGTTTCTAAAGCCAAGTTTATTCTTTACTGCCAAACTTGTACTCTTGAAAGTACTTCATGTTATTGCTATCCACAATGTGATATTGTTCTATCTTGTGGACATTGATTGACTATTGTACTATTGTTATCAAATTGAACCATGCCTTGAAAGGCTTACTGTTATGCTTTACTGTATATATGATATTCCATTTTCATACTCCTTATGGAATCACAAATGATCATGCTATGTTTATAAATGCTGGAATTGTGCTCAGTCACAATATCCATCCGATGCTTCTGTGACGAACTAGTCCGTGAACGGACGTGTGACAAAAGATGTGAGTTTAACTGAGAGGTATGCCAGGCCTCGAAATACGCAGAGGGACTGCCATCCCCTAATACAGATTATAAGCATCTCCATTGGATTATTGTTATGGATATATTGTTGAATGGTTACTGTTCCTTATGGATTACTGTTTCTTATGGATTATCTTACGTTGTTCATTGGTTTGATTGTAATCGATTTATTGTGGCAATACTTTTATTGTGACAGGTTATTGTTGAGAAACCCTATCACTGCTTATTCATTACTCTTGATTGTATATTGTGACCCCACTTTCCATTGGCCCTCGTGGCAATTATGTTCATTGGCTATCACAGCATCTCCTTCCTTATGATTGGCTATCATTATATTATTCATGGATTCACATCGATCATCGATACCAGTGTTGGAGATCTGTTTTACTTACTGAGCTTTGTAGCTCATTCCACCCCATTTACCCCCATTTCAGGTGATGACGCTGCGAGACCCCAGTAGGAGTCTGAGAGCGTAGGGGGACATTTTGAAGTATTGTATCAGTCTATGTTAGTTCTCCCATGTATTCACCACCCCCGGGTGCTGGTTACGGTTTAGTTCTCATTTTGAATTTTGTAGAACTATGTTATGTATTTAATAGATTTCCGCTGTTAAATTTATTTTAAAGACTTCCGCTGGATTACTGTAATAGATAAAGACTTCCGCTGTTTATTGTTTTAAATTTTTAGTACATTGCATATTAGTACTATGATACAGGAATGGAAAAAAGTAAGGACGGCCTTCGGGTCGGCCCCGCGACACGAGATCCGCATAGGGTGGGTTTCGGGTCGTGACATCATGTCTTTTCGTATCTTATTTTCTCGTACGAGCCTGATAATAGGTTAAAAAGTGCATATTTATTTTGTTAACCCTAGATATTCTTGCACTTTTATTATTTTAATTTCTCCAATCTATATGCATTTGCTAGTTAATTCTTATTTTATCTTTTTGCAGAGAAAGCTTGACAAAGTTGATGATTTAGTGGTAGATTTGGAGCAAAAGGAAAATATTGGGCTTTGAAGTGCTAAAAGAAGTGGAAAACAAGTGATTTTGGGTTAGAAGAGAGGCTTGGTCCATATGTAGGTGGACCAGGGCCAATTTTAGCATTATAGGCTTTATTTTGGAATACTTTAGACTCTCTTTTTGGGCCCCTAATGTCTAATGACGGGATTTTACTTTATTTTCTTGATTTTCTTATTTTGTGGGGGTAATTTTGGAAAAATGGGGATAATATTGTGAGCTAGGGTTTTGGAAAAGAAGGAGGCCATTTTTGGGGATCTGGACGAGGAGAAGAAAGAAGGAGACGACTCTAAAAAAGAATATGAAGAACTCCATGGCTATGGTGTTCACCTCTTCCACCATCATGGGCTAAGTTCTCTCATTCCTAGGGTTTAGATGAAACCCTAGTCAAGTAACCGTGCTTCTTTGTATTTTATTTTTGGGTTAATTAGGTTTGGATGATGATTGTATAACTTTGAAATTTTATTAAGGCAATGATCGTATTATTCAGTTTCACATAATCAATTTTTGTGATTTTGTTTATGTGGTTATATAATAGTAATATGTGTACATACATCAAAACCGTAGGACGAGTCATAACTCAGGGAAAATAAATTGTGACTATGACCTTAGAATTAACGTAGACAATTTGTGTTGACCAAAGATGATTCGTGCTTAGGGTTTTGGTGCGTGGTTTTCTTGATGATGGTATTGAGGCTTGTAGCCAAAATACATATTTTACATCCAAATTTAATGGTCCAAGAATTAATACAATTGAAGCTAGTTACAAGATTAGTGGTGGATTCAACACCTTAGGAATCCTCTTTTAATTTGATTCATTGTTAATTTAGTTCAATATTTGTTTTAATTATAATTCTCATTTAATTTTAGAAAGAAAATCAACAACAATCAATCTTTGTTAATTTGAATTAAAATTAATTTCAACTTTGGTTTTTAAACAATTAACAGTCTATGTGGGTTCGACCCTTACTTCTCTACTATATTAGTAGTTTAGTTTGGTAATTTGATTGATTTCCACCGTTGCCGGGGACTGTTGAATTGTTAAAAAAATTTTAGTAGTTGATTTTTATTTTAATTCTTTATTTTCTGCTATTATTCTTTTTCTTTGTCTTTGGTGTGCAATAATTATAAAAATCTAAAGAGAAGCGGAGTCGATTGGAGCAAACGCGGGTTGATAAAAAAAAAAAGAAGAAAAATTCTACCTGCTTTGCAATCTATCACGGTGAAATCTTTCCCTTCCCTTTGCATTTTATTTTTGCTACAGTTGGTATATTTGATTGGATAAGTTTATTTGTTTTATGTTTGGTCGCCGTTCGTGCAACCCAGACTTAGAGAAATTAGACTTTGAACTAGAAAGAACCTTGAGAGCTTTTCGTAGTTTGTCTATTAAGTCTGAGGTTTTAGGAAATCCTAATTCTATAGACATGGCTGATAATGCTGGACAACAACAACCATAACCTCTTAAGGCTCATTTTGTTCCTACAACATATACCAACCCTTCATGTATTCAAATGCCTACTGTAACTGGGCATTATGAAATTAGACCCCAAATCATTCAGATGTTACCATCTTTTTATGGGAAATCAAATGAGGACCCATACCAACATCTGAATGAGTTTTTAGAGCTTTGCACCACTATCAATGTGCAAAATCTGAGTGAGAATGCTCTTAAGTTAAGGTTGTTCCCTTTTTCATTGAAGGATAGAGCCAAACAATGGCTCGGTTTCCATAACAACTTGGACTCAACTCCAACAAGAGTTTTTTAAAAAATACTTTCCTATAGGCAAAACCAATGATATGAGAAGAGCCATCACAAATTTTACTCAACTCGATGGCGAGTCTTTTCATGAAGCTTGGGAGAAATTTTTGGACCTTCATAGGAAGTGTCCCCATCATGATATCATGCGTTGGCAGTTGGTACAGAGTTTTTATGACGGTATCACAGAACAAAACTGTCAAATGATTGACTCTGCTTGTGGAGGGACTTTCCTCAACAAGAATCAAGATGAGGCATGGGATCTTTTTGAGACCCTTAGTGAGAATTCACAGCACCATGCCTCAGCAAGTCGGAGAGCTCCACCCATCTCCTCTAGTGTTCCTAAAAGAGGTGGCATTTATGAAGTAGCACAAGCTGTGGATGTCCAAGAGCAAGTTGTGGCGTTGTCTAGGAAACTAGACCAAGTTTTGGCTAGGGGACAAGTTTCTACTTCTGCTCCTGCCACTCAAGAGGTGTGTGCTTTATGTTCATGCCCAACTCATTATGTGTTAGACTGTCCTTTAGCCCCGCAATATCCAGAGTTTGTGGAAGAGCAAGTTAATGCTTTTCAAGGTTTTTCCAAACCGGCTAATGATCCATATTCTAGCCAGTACAACCCGGGATGGAGAAACCATCCAAATTTTTCTTGGAGGCTTCAAGCCTCAAATCCTCCATTCTCACAAAATTCAAGGCCAAATGTGCCTAATTCTTTTCCATCATCGTCCTACCGTCCTCCTCCTCAACAATATCAACAACCACCTCATCCCCCTAGAAATTCAGCTTTTAAGGACAAGGTGTTGAGTGCTTTGCAAGCTTTAGAGTCAAATCATCAGTCTAACACTCAATTGCTCCACTCACACACTCAGTCTATCTCGAAGCTAGAATCCCAAATGGGACAACTAGCACAAGTTGTGAGTAGAAGAGATGAGGGGCGTTTACCAAGTCAATCGGTGAACAACCCTAAAGGCCAATATGGGGTAGAGTCTTCCAACTCCAATGATCAATTTCATGAGCAAGCTAAGGCCATAACTACTCTTAGGAGTGGGAGAGTGGTAGATAACAAAGTTGACTATAAGACTGAGGATGAATTGACAAGTTCTTCTAAAAAGGATGTAGTTGAGAATGAGAATTTGCAAAAAGGGGATTCTTCATCACCAAGTGATCCTTTGAGTGTTCCTGTGGCATCCTATGTGCCCAAGGCCCCTTACCCTTCCTGCTTGGCCGACCCTTCTCCTTTTGGGAAAAAGGGTGCAAATATGGAAAAAATGCTTGAGATTTTTAAGCAAGTTAAGATTAACTTGCCACTTCTTGATGCAGTCAAGCAAATACCTTCTTATGCCAAATTCTTGAAAGACCTTTGCACTCAAAAGCGAAAAGCTAAAACTCATGTGTCAAAGAAGGTCTTTTTAACAGAGCAAGTGAGCTCGATTCTTCAACACCAAACTGCACCTAAGTTCAAAGATCCTGAAGCCCCCACAATTTCTTGTGTCATAGGTAATCACATTATAGAGAAGGCGCTCCTTGACTTGGGGGCAAGTGTCAATTTGTTGCCATACTCTGTCTATAAGCAATTTGGGTTAGGTGAGTTGAAGCCTACGACGGTGTCTTTGCAGTTAGTTGACAAATCTGTTAAGATACCTCGTGGGATCATTGAGGATGTTTTGGTAAAGTAGACAAATTCTACTTTTTGGTTGATTTCTTAGTTCTAGACAAGGAGCTCGTTTATGACCCTAAGCGTCAGATTCCCGTCATCTTAGGTCGACCCTTCTTAGCTACTGCTCATGCATGTATTAATTGTCGAATTGGGGTGATGGATATTTCTTTTGGGAATATGACTGTGAGGCTCAATGTCTTCAATGATTCACAACAACCTTCGCATGAGGAGGATTGTTTTTCAATGGATGTGATTGATGGGATAAGGGAGGAATCTCTCCTTCAAATCTTGATTAAGGATCCTTTAGAGAGATGTTTGACTTATTTTGATAGTGATGATTTTGATATTGATGGTTCTATTGAAGAAGTCAATTCATTGCTTGACTGTTCTCCTTTTATAGACTATCCTCCTTGGAAGTCTAGACCAGAACCCTTACCTAATCTTGCGAGCACCCCTGCCCCTCCATCTTTAGAGGTGCCTCCAAAGCTTGAGTTGAAGCCACTCCCGACTACTCTTAAGTATTCATTCTTAGGACCCGATGACACTCTCCCTATTATCATTGCTTCTGATCTTTCAAGTGAGCAAGAATGCCGTTTTCTTGAGGTTCTTAGAGAGCACAAGGGTGCAATAGGTTGTTCTGTAGCTGATTTAAAAGGGATTGATCCCTCTATTTGTATGCACCGCATTCATTTAGAGGATGATGCAAAGCCATCTCGAGAAATACAGAGAAGGCTTAATCCCAACATGAAGGAGGTTGTCATAAAAGAGGTTGTCAAATTGCTAGATGCGAGTATTATTGACCCAATTTCTGATAGCAAATGGGTGAGTCCCACCCAAGTGGTACCAAAGAAGTCTGGTATCACTGTTGTTGAGAGTGATATGGGTGAGCTTGTCCCTATGCGCACCACCACAGGGTGGAGAGTTTGTATTGATTATCGCAAGCTCAACTCTATGACCCGGAAAGATCACTTTCCTCTCCCATTCATTGATCAAATCTTGGAGAGGTTAGCGGGTCAAAGCTATTATTGCTTTCTTGATGGTTATTCAGGATATAACCAAATTGTGGTCTTTCCGGAGGATCAGGAGAAGACCACTTTCACTTGTCCATTTGGCACATATGCATATCGTCGCATGCCTTTTGGATTGTGTAATGTACCGGCGACCTTTCAGAGGTGCATGATGTCTATCTTCTCCGACATGGTAGAGAAATTTTTAGAAGTCTTCATGGATGACTTCTCTATTTTTGGCCCCTCATTTTATGATTGTCTCCAAAACTTGACCAAATTTTTGAAGTGTTGCAAGGAGACAAATCTTGTGCTTAGTTGGGAAAAGAGCCATTTTATGGTTCAAGAGGGAATTGTGTTGGGACACATTGTGTCCAAGAGAGGGATTGAGGTCGATAAGGCCAAAGTCCATCTTATTGCTAAGCTTCCGCATCCTACCACAGTCAAGCAAGTTCGATCATTTTTAGGACATGCAGGTTTCTATCGTCAGTTTATCAAGGACTTTAGTAAGATCTCTAGGCCCTTGTGCAATCTTCTTGCCAAGGATACTCCATTTGTCTTTGATAGTGCGTGTGTGGCGGCTTTTGAAAAGCTTCGTGACTCTCTTTCCTCCGCCCCGATCATGCAACCACCCAATTGGTCCATACCTTTTGAAATTATGTGTGATGCCTCCGACTATGCAGTTGGAGCTGTTTTGGGAAAAAAAGGTAGAAAAAGTTCCATATTCCACTTACTATGCGAGTAAGACTCTTCATGATGCTCAGTTAAATTATACCACCACAGAGAAAGAGTTGCTCGCTGTAGTCTTTGCTTTGGATAAGTTCCGTTCCTACCTCCTTGGCTCTAAGGTAGTTGTCTATACCGACCATGCAGCTTTGTGGCATTTACTTTCAAAGAAAGAGACCAAGTCGAGATTGATTAGGTGGATTTTGTTGCTTCAAGAGTTTCATTTGGAAATTTGGGACAAGAAAGGTTCTGAAAATGTCGTAGCCGACCACCTGTCCCGCATTCTTGTTGAGCACACGAGTGACACTCAACCTTTGCATGACTCATTTCTTGACGAGCAACTCTTTTTTGTGTCATTAGTGAAACCTCATTGGTTTGCCCATATTGTGAACTATCTTGCAATCGGTCAAATTCCTTCCCAATGGTCCAAACAGGACAAAGACCAATTTTTCTTGCAAGTTAAGTTTTTCTATTGGGAGGATCCTGTGCTCTTTAAGTATTGCTCTGACCAAGTTATCTGTCGTTGTGTTCCAGAGAGTGAGTTTCATAGCATTCTTACTTTTTGTCATTCTTCAGCTTGTGGTGGCTATTTTAGTGGTCGCAAGACGGCGGCGAAAGTCTTGCAGAGTGGGTTCTATTGGCCCACTCTATTCAAGGATGCACATAATTTTTGCAAGACTTGCATTCGGTGTCAACAAATGGGGACAATGTCTCACAGAGATATGATGCCTTTTACCCCAATCTTAGTTATTGAGATATTTGATGTATGGGGTATTGATTTCATGGGACCGTTTCCATTGTCATTTGGCTTTGAGTATATTTTGGTAGCAGTGGATTATGTGTCCAAGTGGATTGAGGCTGTGGCAACTAGAATCAATGACCACAAAGTGGTGGTCAAATTTATTCAAGAGAATATATTTTCTTGGTTTGGTATGCCATGGGCGATTATTAGTGATGGAGGGTCACACTTTTGTAATAGACCCTTTGCAATCTTGCTTCAAAAATATTTCATCACTCACAAAGTCGCCACTCCTTACCATCCCCAGACTAGTGGGCAAGTTGAAGTGTCGAATAGGGAGGTAAAGTCAATTCTAGAGAAAACGGTACGGCTCGATAGAAAAGATTGGTCTTTGCATTTAAATGATGCGTTGTGGGTATATCGTACCACTTACAAGACCCCTATTGGCATGTCTCCTTTCCGATTGGTTTTCGGTAGAGCTTGTCATCTCTCGGTAGAGCTAGAGCATAAGGCCATGTGGGCCATTAAGAAATTCAACTTTGATATGCTTGTTGCCGGCTCTAATCGACAGCTCCAACTCAATGAGTTAGAGGAGCTTAGGAATGATGTGTATGAGAGTTCCCACATTTACAAGGCTCGGACTAAGGCGTTCCATGATTATCATATTAATCGTAAGTCCTTTGAGCCCTGTTAAAAGGTATGGTTGTTTAACTCTAAGTTACGGTTGTTTCCTGAGAAGTTGCGGTCTAGATGGGATGGTCCTTATGTGGTTGTTCAATCTTGGTCTCATGGTGCGGTAGAAATTCATAACCCTCAGAGTGGCCAAACTTTCAAAGTTTATGGCCAAAGGTTGAAATTGTTTATTGAGGGTGTGGACGAAGGGAGTTTGATTGAGAAGATTGGTCTTGAAGACCCAGTTTATATTGATTGATGTTTTTCTCCTCTTGTTGTGTCTAGCTGAAGACATTAAACTTAGCTCTTCTTTTGGGAGGAAACCCAATTTTATTTTATTTTATTTTTGTTTTTAATTGAGTTTTCTTTTTATTGTTTTGTAGGTGTTTAGTATTTATTTTATTCTTATTATTTTAAAAAAAAAGGGGGGGGGTTCTCTTTAGTCATTTTTGTTTTCTGGACTAAAAAGCTCGAGCAATTTCAGAAAAGCTCGAGCATTTTCTCATGTTTTTTTTTTCCAAATGTTTCTGGTCCAAAAAGCTCGAGCACTCGCCAAAAAGCTTGAGCACTTTTTTGTCAAAAATTGTTTAAACATTCTGCTCCGAAAGGCTCGAACACTCCAAGAAAAGCTCGAGCTCTTTTTCTTCCCTCAAAGCTCTTAAGGTTCTGTCCCAAAAAGTTTGAGCTTTTTTTTCAAAAAGCTTGAGCACTTTTAATTGTGTTAAAAATAAATAAATAAAAAAAAATAACAAAACCTGATAAAAAAACCTTAGCCTCTCATCAACCCTCAATCCTTCATCACCGCCCATCATCTCCCATCACCACCGCACATCTCTATCACCCCCAATATGCTACAACCACATCGCCACCACAACCGCCCGTCGTCTCCATCACAACCGAGCCCCTAAACCGCACCTCCACCGAACCTCAGCACCACCACACTTGCCTTCATCACCGTCGCTGTCACCACCGCTCCCTCACCACCGCCGATCCCATCACCACCACACCTCCATCTCCACCGCATTTTCATCATAGCCATCGCCGACTCCACCCCCATCAGATCTGTCACTACAACACCCATCACCCCCATAGCCGACCGCATCTCTCTCTCCATCACCACCATCACCACCGTACCTACCATCACCACCGCACCATCATCTTCCATCACCCACAACCTGTCTCGCCACCATCTCCCCCAGCCGAACCTCCAGGTCGCTGCCTCCATCATCGCCGACCTCTTATCTCCACTGCAACACCCATCATCCCCTATAGCCGTCGCCGTATCTCCCATCAGATCCATCGTCGATCGCCGTATCTCCCACAGCCCTTAACCACAACACCTCCACCACCACAGCCATCACCCATAACCACTGCCTCCATCGTCAGCGCCTCCATCACCGTCGCTGTCACCACCGATCCCATCACCATCGCACCTCCACCCACAGCACCGGCGCCGTCTCAAACCAGACTCACCCCTCTCCGGTCTTCTTCTCCGGTCCACTACAGGCCTTGATCGGTGCAGACAAAAGAAACAGGTAAAAAAATAAAAAAATAAAAAAAAATAAAAAAAATAAAAAAAATAAAAAAAATTTCAAATGACGAACTTAGCGAGTTGATTATTGGCACAGTTTCATTCTGTTATAGAATACACAGAGAGTGTCCAACTCGCTGGCGCTGGCAAGGCCATTTGGGTGTTTGACATTGACGAGACTACGCTCACTAATTTGCCATATTATGCACGGAAAC
Source organism: Nyssa sinensis (assembly GCA_008638375.1). Taxonomy (NCBI): domain Eukaryota; kingdom Viridiplantae; phylum Streptophyta; class Magnoliopsida; order Cornales; family Nyssaceae; genus Nyssa; species Nyssa sinensis. The sequence continues at coordinate 26,047,071 of CM018051.1, read as the reverse complement.
ATGGGATATCAATGGAGTGATTTGTTGGGAACTAATGTTGGCAATCAGACTTTTAAGGTGCCAGATCCAATGTACTACATTAGTCGAGTGTTTAAATAAAGATTTCACAAATACAAAAGTTGACCACTGCAGTCGTTAGCATTTTCAAAGTTTTGGCCAAAAGTTTCAGGTAGAAGTTTTTTTTCTCCGCAATGTCATTTCTGGATGCCTACAGTTGGGCCAAACAGTACTTTAGTTTCATGTGTCTATAAGCTTACGGATTCAGATACTGTTGACTTCGAAATCATAAAATTCAATATGGCATCCCAAACACCCTTATGATATTGAAGATTTCATCACTTTGTTTGATCAACAACTAGGACCACTGCCTGAGTTGCAATCAACTTTTGATAGCTCATCTGGCAGACCCACCTACCCAACACCACCACATTGTTGTCAAACTCATCTCTCCTCTCTCGTAACCTCAAACCCAACCACTAACCTTTTATTTATTTATTTATTTATTATTCCTCTGTTCTTGTTTTGTTTTTAGTTTTTATTCTTTTCCTGTTTTTGTTGTTATTATTATTATTATTATTATTATTATTATTATTATTATTATTATTATTATTATTATTATTATTATTTTATTATTATTTATTTATTTATTTTGTTTTTCATTTTGTTTTTAGTCTTTGTGTGCTTTTCGTTGGGTCTACGTTGTGAGTCCTGAGCTTGGTATTTTCTATGTGGTGTGGTCTACAAATTCAGTGGCAATGTGTGTGTGAGAGCATGATGTGTTGTACTTAAGATATCTTGAATTCCTTGTTTTTCTTTACGGATTGCCTTACAATTGTTCATCCATTCTGTGGCTTGATATTGTTTTCTGCATTTTTTTTAATATGCCTATTAATATTCATAGCTTTGTGCATATATGTGGGATTTATGATTTATGTTTTTATATTGTGCACATCGGAATGGCTTACGAGGATTGCAAGAAAATTGCATAGAAAGCCGTTCCAAATTCACTTCATTCCACTATGGATTTGGTTTAGTTGTTTCTCAGCCTGCATTATCACTTATTGGCATATTGATTCTCTTTCCCCAATTTGTTTTGTTGTGTCAATATTTAGATTCTATGACCCTAATCCTTTTTATTGTTTAGTTTGTTATTGTAGGGATCCATGGGTCGCCCAAAAGCTTCCAAAAGCTGTGCAATTGCAGTTGAATCCACTTCACGCCAACGGCCCATTCAAACCCATCAAATTCACATTGAGCAGCCAAATGAGAAATGGGCCACAAAACCAATTGCCATACAGACTACATTCGATGTGGGCCCATTCTTTCAGGACGATCCTACAACCGAATGGGCGGTCCAAGAGTTCTCCAACCGCCATTTACAAGCTTTGCTAGCCCCATCCGATGTTGCATACCCTCGGTTGGTTCGCTTGTTCTATTGGAATATGTATCTTTAGTCGATAACCAACTCGGGGGTATTGTTTACTAAAATTGATGATGAGAAGATCTTTGTTACCAAAGAGTATATTGCCGCTGCATTAGGTTTTCCTCTTCAGTCTCACCTTGCTCACTTGCCTCAGTTACCAGTTTCCCAAAAAGTCACTACTTTGAATACTGTTCCATTGGGTCATTCTACACCAAATCACATTCTACGTTCTCAACTTCCATGGCGGCTTTGGTTTGTGGATTCAGTGCTCAAGAAGAATGTGTGTCCCAATGGTCATGATCAACAACGACGAGGGGATTTCCTTGATGCCCTATATGCTATGGAGAATGGATTTTCATGTGACATTGCTGCCATGATTTGGAACCAAATGTCTGCTTGTTATAAATAGTTCATCAAGACGCCCACATAGCGTGCTCAAGCATGGCCTTTGCCCTTTGCCAATTTGATCACTGTATTAGTTCGAGCCGATGGATATAACATTCCTCCTACTGAGCCATCTGATACTACTTGTGTTTATTATGGCCAGCATCTCTGGGCTATTAGTTGGTGCAGATTGGTTCGGGAAAGTGGGCAGCATCCTAGGTTGTCCCAGCAACCTATGTGGCTTAGTAACCCTATTGAGATTCCTCCATCCACATCCACTGGACCTTCATCTCCTCCCATTTTATCTCCGCTGTTACTTCTTACCACCTCAGAGGATAAATCACATTCGGACTGTAGCCGTCTTGAGCAGTGGTTTGATGCATTTGAGGCTTAGTATCAGCGTGATATCGCAGAGACCCATCGCCTCCTTCGGGCTATTCTTGCCGCTCAGCTCCTTCCTTCTGATTCACCGAGCTCTTTGCCCCTTTAGTTCTCTTCACTCAGGTGCATTCCTTCCTTTTACTTATTTCATTTTATTTCATGTTCTTTCATGTCATGTCCCCTTGAGGACAAGGTGTCAAATAAGTTGGGGGGAGTTGCTATTATTTTGCCTACTTGAGCTCAATATACTTCGTGATTACAATTTTATTGTTTTGAGCGTATTCATGTATTTCTGAGCTTGCATGAGAATCATTATGATAGTTGTGCACTGTTAGTGAATTTGTCTTTCCCTAACTTTTATAATTGGAGACAAATTGGGTTGCTACTCTTGTGACTCTATGATTTGATGGTTAGATTGTGAGACTCAAGTATCATGATGGCATTAACTGAGACTTATAACCCATGTTATGTAGATTTGAGCTTGAACTTTATTTTTAGGGTTATACAGTTTGCATATCGCCATTCTATCACCTGCCATTGTCACATGTCTAAGGTCAGTCAGTTCAGATGTCGGATGACACTTCTTACCTTTGGGGGAATGAAACTAGGCCATCTTTCTACTTTGAGCCTGTTCGTTTGTTTCCTGCATCTTCACATTATTGTCCTGATTGGAACCAAGTTGAGCCTTCATTATTATATCCTTCTTTTCATAGCCAGTAGCCTCGTTTTGGATGAAGAAGTTGGGTGATTTTTCTTTAAGAATTTGGTGTTGTGAAAGTAAAGAAGTGAAGATGTATATTTTTCTTTTATTGTAATGTTATTTAGTTTCAAAAGTTTCAAAAAAAAAAAAAGAAAAGGAAGAAAAAAAATATTTCATTGCCTTTTTCTTTTCTTTTCAGTTTGCTCAAGTAGAAAAGTTGTGAGTAGTTTGGGAATGCTTTTATTGAAATTTTGGGTGTGGTGTTGCAATGTCCAAAAGAGATGTTGAGTTCAAAAAACTGCAGTTTATTCACTTCAGCTTCTTCGCTTATCACATGGAGATTATTGTTCACTTACCCCTACTTTATCCTTAACCTTGACCAACGTTACAACCATAAACAAAGACCTAGCCAACCCCAAAGGTGTAGTAGTTGATGATTGAGGATGTGACTGTAGTGATCATGTGACATTGGGAGTTGATTTTCGTAGTGGTTAGAATTTTCTTTATATTCTTCTTGTTGTGCTTTCATTCATATTTGCATGTGGATTATTTGATTTGTACTCAACAATTATTCCATCCACATGTATAAGAGGATACATATACACCCCATCCCTGTGAACTTCATTTGTGAGTGATATCTTTTGGTGAGATTTGGAGTCAAAGTAATGCTTGTTTGAAAAGAAGTTTCATTGCCTAGACATCTTGTTATGCTTGTTGCTTTTATGCACACTGATTCTATCCATTTATGAGCACTTGGGAAATTCACAGGTTGCTTTTAGTGAGATAATTGTTACTTTGCTTCGATTATAACTTAGTTATACGCTCATTAAGATTCATTTTTATTAATTATGGAGTATATTGTGTTCAAGTTGGGGGGTGTCAAATTTTATGGGTAGATTCACTGTAAACCTTCATGAGACTATAACTCGTCCACTAGGGTAACCTAGGGGTTTAAAGCCTTATTGCATATGGTAAATGCAATCGTGTATCCCACGAAAGAGGATTTAGTTAGTTGTATGTTGTCTCTTGTTTCCTTGGCTTTGCTCGAGGACTAGCAAAGTGTAAGTTGGGGGGTGTGATAACTAGTTAAAAAGTGCATATTTATTTTGTTAACCCTAGATATTCTTGCACTTTTATTATTTTAATTTCTCCAATCTATATGCATTTGCTGGTTAATTCTTATTTTATCTTTTTGCAGATAAAGCTTGACACAGTTGATGATTTAGTGGTGGATTTGGAGCAAAAGAAAAATATTGGGCTTTGAAGTGCTAAAAGTGTCACATCCCCCTTACCCACCCTGTGCGGATTAGGGGCATGCAACCGGCCAGTTAGGCACCCATCGGTTTTTTTTTTTGAAATCAAAATGCCGACGGTAATCCTAACCACAGGCCATTCATCAGTAACATCCAAGTACAATGCATTCAATTAATATAAGTTGCAGCGGAACTAAGGGAATGCATAACACCTTGGTAGAGCCATTAATACATCCATGGTTAACTATTACATCATTGTCCTACAAAAGATACGAGTCTTAGGTTTCAGTACATCATATTCAAAAATGGAGTTAGGTACAAAAATGGTTAATTCATAAGTTCTTCAAAATAGTTCTCCGGGTCTCCAACCCGCTAATCCTGATTGCTGGGTCCCTCACCTGAAAAATGTTAGGGAAGGGGTGAGCTTTAAAAAGCCCAGTGAGTAACACGGGTCCCCTGTCATGGGTTTCAAACCATTGTTGTTTATAAAACAGGTGGTTGAATCAGGCATTTCAGAGGATATAGTTAAATCCGTATATTTGAACAATATTTAAAAACAAGAATACAGTCAAAACATCATAGCAACAGAATAGTTCAATAATGAGCAGAGCAGAACAGTATAACAGGATAACGGTACAGTATGCACAATTAAAATAGTGCAATATGCCCATACAGTGTTCAAGACTGAATTTGGTACCATGAGTCAGTTATTCTTTTAGTAAAAACAAGGATAATTTCATTTCAATACGGAACAGTGAAATCGGACAGGGTAACATATAGTCATGCATTGAGTAGAAGCATGAAAGACAGTATATCAGTAGGAACAGTACAGTACAGTATAAAAAAATACAATAACTAGACGGTGTACTTATACACCAATTCAGGAGTCTAGGTTACTCACCTTGTGCGGTAACGGGACTTAACTGAGAAGCCTTTCTCTTCTTCTTATCCTTCTTTATCCTAGAAAATTTATGAACATTTCGTAAATCTCACATGAATCTTAACTTGGTTTATTTTAATTCAAAATTCAACCTGAGTTAGACTATCTCGCTGTCTATGTGTTTTATGATAATTGAAAATCACCTTTGCACCCACTCTTTCAGGGTTTCAGTGTCTTCTTGTTTCTTTAATTTAGCCTCTGCAATCATTGCCTTGGTAGGCGTCTTGTATATAAACGGTCGAACGGAGACTACCTCGGTTGTTTTGGCTATCCTTATGTTCCGTTCGATAATCTTTTGTTGCCATAATAGTTGTCGCATGAACTCCTGTTGCTTCTTGTCAGCTAGTCTTTCGGCTTTAGACATAATGGTAAATTTCTTGTTTTTCCCTTCCATGACTGGCTTGAGTTTTTATCCTATAGCATGATCCCAAGAAGTCAGGATGTGTACTACCTCTAGGCAGTCCGGTCATGAAATTATTTAAGTTTTCATTGGGTTCGTTCTTAGTTTATTCGGATGTTATCTAACTTGATACAGGGCTAGGGGTATTTTGGTCATTTCACAGTTGTGAAGTTTCGACTCCGATTCGTCATCCAATCACGTGTATAGTCCCATACGTGTCAGGGTTTCTATTGTTTTCAGTTTCGTCTCAATCGGACTTTGTTTGGGTTCTAAACAGTGTCAGGGGCAATTTGGTAATTTCATGTGCTGTATTTTTCGGCACTTTATCTACTAATACGGACCTCACCGTTGAGTCCGGAATGTCCGACATAGTCAAAATAGTCTATCTTTTAGTTGTATTTGGGTTCGGGTATCATTAGGGGCAGTATGGTCATTTACTCCTACGTGTTTATATTTTTTGGGACTTAATTTCCCAAATCGGACTCCACCATTGAGTCCGGAATGTTTGAAATAGTGAAAATACACTATTCATTTGACTTATTTGGACTTCATTTGACCTATTAATGACCTAGGGGTAATTTGGTCATTTTTATTTAATTAATAAATTAATTAAATAATTTATTTTATTATTTATTAAATTATCAGGGGTATAAATGAAATAAAATATCAGAATCTGGGCCACAGTGTAATATTCAGAACTGTTGGGGGTTGGTTTGCAATTTTCCAAAAGGTGTGAACTGAACCAAAGGGTTCAGTCCTTAAGCAATTGAACCGGACCGGTCCAATCCGGTTCTAACCGGTTCAGGGAAATGTGCTGACGTCAGGCTGACGTCAGCCCTATAATTTAAATTTTTTAAAAATCAGTTATCAAAACGACGCAGTACAGTTTATGGGTTATATCCGTTTCTTATTCGGGTCGGGGCCCGACCCGAAGACCCGATCCAAGTCCCGTTACTGTTCATCGTCCCTACCCGTCTAGGGCTACTGTTGCCCTAGAAATTTCAGAATTTTTCCTTCGATTTTCGTGGGGTTTTGTGCATCCATTTTCACTGCTTTCCATCTTAATCGACTTCTGGTAGTCATATTAACAATCTAACACTAATTTAGAGCATCGGATCGAGCTCTAATGGCTCTGTTTCATGGCGATAATCCGAAACCTGCAACTGACTCGTGATGGTCCATTTTTGGTCCAAATCACTTGGGGTTTCTTGCGTTGTGACCTACAAGTTATGGGGTTTCAGTTCCTACCTTAAGATCCCATTTTAATCTAGGTTTTCATGGGTTACATTTTTGAACCCGTACCTGCAACCGTATATTTGAGGGTCAAACCCTAGGTATTGAGGTCGCAGTCTAGGGTTTTTGTGATCCTAGGAGGGTCTATTTCAGGTCCAAAGCAACTAAAACAAGTTTGGAGCAGGTTGAGCTAGACCCATTCAGTCAAGGTCCTCTAATGGCGGATTTCACTGTTTTCGTGGTTTGGGGCAGTTCTGATGGTCCAAATGTTCACAATCGATCCAAATTTTATGGTATAAACATGATACATGCATTAACAATCCTAAAAAGCTATAAAATAGTAGCCAAATTAAAGAGGAAAAATTTTAGAAAATTTTGGACAACTGACCTTCGTACAGTGGTCTCCCTCACTGGCTGTGCTCAAACAAAAACTGCAACAAGTTGGCTTTGATCCCTCCGTGCACTCCCAGTCCTTAGCTCCCTTCTATTGCTCCTTCAATGGTCAAACCCCACATTCAAGCTATCTCTCTCTCTCTAGGATTCTCTCTCTAAAAATCAGTATACAGGATATCCCCCACTATCAGTTTACAGGGTCATTTTTGCAGATCTGTTTTTCCCTCCATTGCATATATGGAGATCATGTAAATCAGATTTTTACTTGATGTTTCATCTCCCTAAGTGCATGATGGATTTGCATGCATTTTGGTTGGGAGGAGGTGTAATCATGGTGGGATAGGCATGATGGCTATAGCATAGGATGATGCATGCTGATGTGTTGCATGCATGGCTATTGGTCACTTTGGGGAGAGGCCAAATCTGATTACTAATTAAATATATATCTTTGCATATATATGCACAAAGGTGCTCTTAGCTTAGTTGGTAAATTTTTGGTAACCCAAATTCTGCCTAGGTTGGTCAAGGGATCAAATCCTCTTGGCCACATTTTTGGTCTTTTTCCCATATTTCGGGCTTAGGCCCTGTTTGGCTGCGCATTAATGCAGTTTCACTGTTTTCTTCCTAACTTTCATTCTGTAGCTTATTTTTCGACGCGGTTTCTTTCAGTCAACTCCTAGTTAGGTTAGCTCCAGTGTCTGAGGGTTCAGTGACAGTAATCAGTTTCTCAGAATTTTTAACATTTGCTAACATGGGTTTGATCAGTGTTAAACAGTTGAATTTAAACAGTTAAATGCCAGATCAGATTTCAAAAAGAGTTTTTCATTACATAATTTAATAATTAAGTCTGAGGTGTTACATCCTCAATTCCTTCAAAAGAGTTTTGTCCCCAAAACTCAGCCTAACTACACTCCAGTGAACAACTCTGGGTACAATTCACGCATTTCTGCTTCGCGCTCCCACGTTGCTTCCTCAGTCGTGTGGTTCTTCCATAAAACCTTCACCAGTGGGATTGCCTTGTTGCGCAAGGTCTTTTCCTTATGATCCAGAATTTGCACCGGTTGTTCCTCATATGACAAATCCTCCCTCAGCTGGAGTGGCTCATGTTCAATAACTTGTCCGGGTTCAAGTACACACTTCCTCAACATCGATACATGGAAAACATGGTGTACTTTATCTAGCTCGGGTGGTAGCGCCAAACTATACGCGACTGGTCCAACTCTTTTCAGGATCTTGAATGGACCAATATAAAGAGGACTTAACTTGCCCTTCTTCCCGAACCGGAGTACTCCTTTCAATGGTGACACTTTGAGGAACACAAGGTCACCTACTTCAAATTCCAAATCTTTTCTTCTGTTGTCCGCGTAGCTCTTGTATCGACTCTGGGCCGTTTGTAACCTACTCCGAATTTTCTGAATCTGTTCAGTGGTTTTTTGTACTAGATCCGGCCCAAGTAGCTTCTGTTCACTAGCTTCAGCCCAGCAGAGTGGAGATCGACACCTCCTGCCGTACAGTGCCTCATATGGTGCCATTTTAATGCTGGCCTGATGACTGTTGTTATAGGCGAACTCGACCAATGGCAAATGTCCTGCCCAATTTCCTTTGAGATCCAGTGCACACAGTCGTAGCATATCCTCCAACATCTGTATTACTCTCTCGGACTGTCCATCCGTCTGTGGGTGATATGCCGTACTAAACTTAAGCTCGGTGCCGAGTGCCTTCTGCAGGCTTTTCCAGAAACGTGACACAAATCTTGGGTCTCGATCAGAAACGATGGACAAGGGTGTGCCATGTAAGCGTACAATTTCTTGAATGTACAACGTGGCTAACCTTTCCATACTGAAAGTCATTTTTATGGGTAGAAAGTGTGCAGATTTGGTCAATCGATCAACGATGACCCAGATTGCGTCAAAGCCTTTCGAAGACTTGGGAAAACCGGATACGAAATCCATGGTGATATGGTCCCACTTCCATTCTGGAATAGGGAGTGGTTGCAAAAATTCGCTGGGGCGTTGATGCTCAACCTTTACTTGTTGGCAACTTGTACAGTGAGTGATAAAATCAGCCACATCCCTTTTCAAACCGGGCCACCAGTACAGTTCCCTAAGGTCATGGTACATCTTTGTGTTTCCGGGGTGTACCGCGAACCTTGAAGTGTGGGCTTCCTCCAAAATTTCCTTCCTCAACTTGTCTATCTTAGGCACACATAGCCTGCCTTGATACCGCAGAACTCCCTCTTGAATATCAAAATCAGTCTTTCCAATTGTCTCTACTTCTTTGTAGATTTTGACTAACTCCTCATCCTGAGCTTGTCCTGCTTTGATCCGTTCTACCAACGTAGACTCAACTGTTAGATTGGCCAAATATGCCGTACCACCTGGTGGGATCACCTCAATGCCCATCTCGTCCAGGTCTCGAATCAGCTCCTCTTGAGTAGTAATCATATAGGCAAGATTGCCAGACTTTCTGCTCAAAGCATCGGCTACTACATTAGCCTTGCCAGGATGATACTGGATTGTTACATCATAGTCTTTGATTAATTCGAGCCAACGCCGTTGCCTCATATTCAGCCCCTTTTGTGTAAAGAAGTACTTCAGGCTCTTATGATCAGTAAAGATCTCACATACCTCCCTATATAGATAGTGGCGCCAGATTTTTAGAGCAAATACCACCGCCGCTAATTCCAAATCATGGGTCGGATAATTCTATTCGTGTGGTCGAAGTTGTCTAGAGGCGTAGGCAATGACCCTGCCGTCTTGCATTAAGACACATCCCAAACCCTTGTGGGAAGCATCACAATAAATGACGAACTTTCCCTCCTTGGTGGGAATAGTCAGAACTGGTGCTGTAGTCAACTTTTCCTTGAGTAGTTGGAAACTCCGTTCCTGCTCATCCGTCCAAATGAATGGCACTTTGTTCTTAGTCAGGTGGGTGAGCGGCTTCGCTAACTTAGCAAAATCCTTAACGAAGCGTCGATAATAACCTGCCAACCCAAGAAAACTTTGGATCTCGGTCACGGTGGTTGGTTGAGGCCAATTCAGAATAGCCTCTATCTTATGTGGATCTACAGCAACACCTTCCTCAGAAATCACATGACCTAAAAAGGAGACGCTGGGTAGCCAGAATTCACATTTTTTGAATTTTGCATATAACTTGTGCTCCCTCAGGGTCTGTAACGCTATTCTCAAATGCCTTTCGTGCTCCTCTTCGCTCCGTGAGTACACCAATATGTCATCAATGAAAACAATGATAAAATCATCCAAATATGTCTTGAAAACCCGATTCATTAGATCCATAAATGCAGCAGGAGCATTGGTCACACCAAAAGGCATGACCAAGAACTCGTAATGACCATATCGGGTTCAGAAGGCTGTTTTCGATATGTCAGTATTCTTGACCTTAAGTTGATGGTATCCAGTCCTTAAATCGATCTTGGAAAACACGCTTGCTCCTTGCAATTGATCAAACAGCTCATCAATGCGTGGGAGCGGATACTTGTTCTTCACTGTCACTTTATTGAGCTCTCGATAATCGATACAAAGTCTTAGAGAGCCATCCTTCTTCTTCACAAATAATACTGGCGCTCCCCAGGGTGACACACTGGGTCGGATGAATCCCTTCTCCAACAGCTCTTGTAATTGAGCCTTCAGCTCTTTCAATTCTGATGGAGCCATTCGGTACGGGGCTTTAGATACCAGTTGTGTTCTGGGAACGAGGTCGATAGAAAATTCAATCTCTCGATCAACCGTCCCACTCGGTAAGTCCTCAGGGAACACATCAGGAAATTCACAAACAACTGGTACTTCCGATAACGGGGGAGTTTGGGCTTGGGTATCCAGAATGCTACACAGGTATCCACGACAACCTTTCCTTAATAATCTTCCTGCTTGGATGGCGGAGATGAGGTAAGGTGGAGAGGCAACGCCTTTTCCACTAAATACAAATTCGGGTTGCCCCGGGCGTTGAAACAACACCTTCTTTTCAAAACAGTCAATGGTGGCGTGGTTACGAGACAGCCAGTCCATGCCTAAGATCACATCGAATCCCTAGATGTCCAAGGGTATTACGTCTACTGACAGCTTTTGGTCCCCAATTTCTACACTACAGTCCTTCAGGATTTTGGACCCAATCATTCGTATCCCAGAGGGGGTTTGTACAGACAACAGTTCATTCATGTTCATTCATAGGTTCAGGTATTCTATGCAGTTTATCAGCAAACAGTGGAGATATAAAAGAGTGTGTGGACCTGGAATCAATAAGCACATGTGCAGAAGTTTCACAGATCGGGAGTGTACCTGCTACCATAGTATTGGCAGCAGATGTCTCCCCTGGCACCAGGGCAAACACCCTCCCTGGTCATCCTTGAGGTGCTTTGCCCTTATCTCTGGTGGGGGCTACTGGAAGGAGCCTCTGTGTCGTAGCAGTGGTAATCGGAACTGGGGCTCTTATATCGGGTGGTGGCTGCGGGCAGTCTTTGACCAGGTGTCCCTTTTCCCCGCACCGGTAACATGCACCGGTCAGCTTGCGGCATTCTCCTGGATGAGACTGTTGACAATGTGGGCACTTAGTCACCTCCCTTGCTTTCTTCTGACTTTTCTCCCCTTTGCCTCGACCTTCAGTTTTCTGCTTCTTTGAAGGTTGGAATTTCTGGAAACTTTTCCCCTTGTTCTTCCGTCCTTGGTCTTTGAGTTGATTATAGTCCTCCATGTCCTTTTCGATGACAAGGGCCTTGTTCAACACATCCGAATACGTGTATAGCTCAAAAGCAGATACCCTTGTTCGAAGTCCTAGGCGAAGGCCTCCTTGGAACTTCCTTGCTTTGTCCCTTTCTCCCTGTATTAGAGAGGGGGCGAATCTGGACAGGGCTGAGAACTTTGCAGCATACTGGATCACTGACATCTCTCCTTGCTGCAGATTTGTGAACTCCTGAATTCTCCTCTCACGGATTGTCGACGGAAAGAACATGCTGTAAAACCTTTCCACAAAATCCGCCCATGTCATAACTGGGTTCTGCCGTTGCACCTCCAACCACCAATTATACGCCTCCCCATGAAGCATATATGTGGCTAGCCTCACCTTCTCCTCCTCAGTACATATTAGAAGTCCAAAAGCTTTCTCCATTGCCGTCACCCATTTTTTGGCCTGCTCAGGCTCTGTGACTGTCTCGAAGGATGGAGGTCTCAACTTGTGAAACCTATCCAGTAGTTCGTCGCGGATGCCAACTCCAACAGGTGGCACCGGAGCAGGCGGGGGTGGCATAGCTGGGGCTTCAGCCGGGTTATTGATTGGTCCGGTTTGGTTCTGCTGCAGGGTTCTATTCAACCCCTCTATCGCTCGGGCGAACTGAGCCAAAGTTGCCCGCATTTCGCGTATAGCAGCACTCTCTGTCGGGGCTTGCGGTTCCCTATTGCCGTTCCTTGTCCATGGCGGCATCTGAGACAGAATAAAGTAATTTTTAGTACTCTCGTTCAGCGTATCTTCATAGAACGATACTCAGATCATTGTTAGCTCAAGGTTCCTACCACTCGAGCATATACTCCCTAAGGGTTCAGTTCTTCGGTGACCCTAAGGTTCTGTTCTATGTTCGGGATGTAAAACCTAAGGCTCTGATACCAATCTTGTCACATCCTTCTGACCCACCCTGTGCGGATTAGGGGCATGCAACCGGCCAGTTAGGCACCCATCGATTTTTTTTTTTGAAATCAAATTGCCGACGGTAATCCTAACCACAGGCCATTCATCAGTAACATCCAAGTACAATGCATTCAATTAATATAAGTTGCAGCGGAACTAAGGGAATGCATAACACCTTGGTAGAGCCATTAATACATCCATGGTTAACTATTACATCATTGTCCTACAAAAGATACGAGTCTTAGGTTTCAGTACATCATATTCAAAAATGGAGTTAGGTACAAAAATGGTTAATTCATAAGTTCTTCAAAATAGTTCTCCGGGTCTCCAACCCGCTAATCCTGATTGCTGGGTCCCTCACCTGAAAAATGTTAGGGAAGGGGTGAGCTTTAAAAAGCCCAGTGAGTAACACGGGTCCCCTGTCATGGGTTTCAAACCATTGTTGTTTATAAAACAGGTGGTTGAATCAGGCATTTCAGAGGATATAGTTAAATCCGTATATTTGAACAATATTTAAAAACAAGAATACAGTCAAAACATCATAGCAACAGAACAGTTCAATAATGAGCGGAGCAGAACAGTATAACAGGATAACGGTACAGTATGCACAATTAAAATAGTGCAATATGCTCATACAGTGTTCAAGACTGAATTTGGTACCATGAGTCAGTTATTCTTTTAGTAAAAACAAGGATAATTTCATTTCAATACGGAACAGTGAAATCGGACAGGGTAAAATATAGTCATGCATTGAGTAGAAGCATGAAAGACAGTATATCAGTAGGAACAGTACAGTACAGTATAAAAAAATACAATAACTAGACGGTGTACTTATACACCAATTCAGGAGTCTAGGTTACTCACCTTGTGCGGTAACGGGACTTAACTGAGAAGCCTTTCTCTTCTTCTTATCCTTCTTTATCCTAGAAAATTTATGAACATTTCGTAAATCTCACATGAATCTTAACTTGGTTTATTTTAATTCAAAATTCAACCTGAGTTAGACTATCTCGCTGTCTATGTGTTTTATGATAATTGAAAATCACCTTTGCACCCACTCTTTCAGGGTTTCAGTGTCTTCTTGTTTCTTTAATTTAGCCTCTGCAATCATTGCCTTGGTAGGCGTCTTGTATATAAACGGTCTAACGGAGACTACCTCGGTTGTTTTGGCTATCCTTATGTTCCGTTCGATAATCTTTTGTTGCCATAATAGTTGTCGCATGAACTCCTGTTGCTTCTTGTCAGCTAGTCTTTCGGCTTTAGACATAATGGTAAATTTCTTGTTTTTCCCTTCCATGACTGGCTTGAGTTTTTATCCTATAGCATGATCCCAAGAAGTCAGGATGTGTACTACCTCTAGGCAGTCCGGTCATGAAATTATTTAAGTTTTCATTGGGTTAGTTCTTAGTTCATTCGGATGTTATCTAACTTGATACAGGGCTAGGGGTATTTTGGTCATTTCACAGTTGTGAAGTTTCGACTCCGATTCGTCATCCAATCACGTGTATAGTCCCATACGTGTCAGGGTTTCTATTGTTTTCAGTTTCGTCTCAATCGGACTTTGTTTGGGTTCTAAACAGTGTCAGGGGCAATTTGGTAATTTCATGTGCTGTATTTTTCGGCACTTTATCTGCTAATACGGACCTCACCGTTGAGTCCGGAATGTCCGACATAGTCAAAATAGTCTATCTTTTAGTTGTATTTGGGTTCGGGTATCATCAGGGGCAGTATGGTCATTTACTCCTACGTGTTTATATTTTTTGGGACTTAATTTCCCAAATCGGACTCCACCATTGAGTCCGGAATGTTTGAAATAGTGAAAATACACTATTCATTTGACTTATTTGGACTTCATTTGACCTATTAATGACCTAGGGGTAATTTGGTCATTTTTATTTAATTAATAAATTAATTAAATAATTTATTTTATTATTTATTAAATTATCAGGGGTATAAATGAAATAAAATATCAGAATCTGGGCCACAGTGTAATATTCAGAACTGTTGGGGGTTGGTTTGCAATTTTCCAAAAGGTGTGAACTGAACAAAAGGGTTCAGTCCTTAAGCAATTGAACCGGACCGGTCCAATCCGGTTCTAACCGGTTCAGGGAAATGTGCTGACGTCAGGCTGATGTCAGCCCTATAATTTAAATTTTTTAAAAATCAGTTATCAAAACGACGCAGTACAGTTTATGGGTTATATCCGTTTCTTATTCGGGTCGGGGCCCGACCCGAAGACCCGATCCAAGTCCCGTTACTGTTCATCGTCCCTACCCGTCTAGGGCTACTGTTGCCCTAGAAATTTCAGAATTTTTCCTTCGATTTTCGTGGGGTTTTGTGCATCCATTTTCACTGCTTTCCATCTTAATCGACTTCTGGTAGTCATATTAACAATCTAACACCAATTTAGAGCATCGGATCGAGCTCTAATGGCTCTGTTTCACGGCGATAATCCGAAACCTGCAACTGACTCGTGATGGTCCATTTTTGGTCCAAATCACTTGGGGTTTCTTGCGTTGTGACCTACAAGTTATGGGGTTTCAGTTCCTACCCTAAGATCCCATTTTAATCTAGGTTTTCATAGGTTACATTTTTGAACCCGTACCTGCAACCGTATATTTGAGGGTCAAACCCTAGGTATTGAGGTCGCGGTGTAATATCCCGACTCGGGATATGACACGTATCCCGAGCTAGGCGATACCGACCTGAGTTGGGTTGGGCCAAAACATGAAACCCCGGACTATAAGAGAATTTATTACAAGAATAAAGTTTAAAGTTAAATCGGAATATTTAAACACCCGAATAAACCAACATTTGAATCTCGTATGTAATACGTGCATGCACAAAATTAAATGGAGATGTATATGTAATATCTATACATACATAATGTATCAATGTAATATTATTTATATATGTATATATGTGTATACGGTTGCATATATATATATATATAATACGTATGTAAAGTGTGTGCCATGTGGGCCTTGCATGATGAGGAGGTGGCAAAGCCACCGAGTGGGAAATCAGTAAGAGAGGGCTAGGGTGCAACGTGGTAGGAGGAGAGAGAGAGAGAAAGCTATGTGTGAGGTGTTGTTTGTGCATGGATATGCTGCCACCGCAGCTACAGGTGGAAAGGGCCACCGACTGGGGGGTCGGTTAAGGGAAGAAAGAAAGGGTTAGTGGAAGAGAGAAAAACTGAAATGCAGAAAAATAAGGAAATCGAGGCGCAAGAAGTTAGAGAGAGAGAGAACCGATTTAAGCAGTTGAAGGAAATCAGCAACTAAAACAGGTAACCAAATCTTGCTGTGTTGCGTAGATTCTTCTTGCATGCTATTGTGAATTGGTAGGACTCGAAACAGGAAAGAAAAAAATAAGAAAAACCAGAACTGGGTTTGATGGTTG
The DNA here is from genome assembly GCA_008638375.1 of Nyssa sinensis. Taxonomy (NCBI): domain Eukaryota; kingdom Viridiplantae; phylum Streptophyta; class Magnoliopsida; order Cornales; family Nyssaceae; genus Nyssa; species Nyssa sinensis. The sequence goes on along the minus strand of CM018051.1, from coordinate 26,030,928 downwards.
GAAATGGTGATTAAAAATAGGTGAAACCAAATCAAGATTTGAACCATAATATGGATAGGAAACGTCTCCAGAGACCCAACGCGCTTTGAATCAGCTTAAATGGTCAAGAAATGGCCATTCTGTGGCCAGTTATTCCCTCACCGGTGCAACGCCGGAAACAGGGAATGGGTGTGTGAAACCAGTGATGTTGGAGGTTAAAACCAGTCCTAAAATATTCCTTACAATTTTAGAATTCATTGGGAAGAAAAACAGTAGATTTTGGACGTGAAATCGCTAAGATCCGTAGGGAATTTCACTATTCCGGCGACCGTGGCCGGAAAACCCACCGGATAAGACGACCGGATTAACGGGGGCTTCTTCGGGTCAGGATGAGACCGGGTCTGGGTCGGGTCGGGTTAAGATCCGACCGACTGCAATACAGGTACCAACACTGTGTCGTTTTGAATGTAAAATTAAAATAATTTGGGCTTGTTTGGTCACGGATATAAGGGATTGGAATTGGGTTGGGGTTGTCCAAACCGTGGATAAGGTGAGAGAATTGGATATCTCAATCCGGTTCTCTGAAGTTAACTGAACCGATTGGTTCACAGTGGAATGGAACCGGTTTAGGGTTTCTGGTTCTGAACCAACTGGTTCAGACCAAAACTCTGCATAATTACACTTTGACCCTAAAAGTTATAGATAATTCTATTATGGCCCAACAGAGAAATGTTAATTTTACAAAAATACCCCTGACTCAAAAGTGGGTCAAACGAGGTCCAAATAGGGCAAATGAATAGTCCATTTTTATTATCTCGGATGCTCTGAGTCCAATGGTGAGGTCCATTTCACGAGACGGGGCCCCAAAAGATAAAAACATGTAAAAATGACCAAAATACCCTTGCTTCGAAAGTGAGCCAAATGGACTTCAATTGAATTAAATAACTAGTGAATTTTTATTATTCTGAACCTTCCGAATCTATTGGTAATGTCAAAATTATGAAAAGAGGTTCCGAGAACAACGGACATATAAAAGTCTAAATAAGTATTAGAAATACTGATCATAGCAAGGCATAGAATTTGGTGAATAGAAATTATTCTGAAACGTATTTACTGATATATAGGGAACTCAACGGAAAAAGGCAAACCTACAGGAGACTGATTTAGCAACGCATTAGAGGTAAGTAGATACCCTTTCTCTTCTATGTGGTGTTATCAAGCCAAGTTCATTCTTTTACTGCCAAACTTGTACTCCTGAGCGTATCTGAGGTTATTGTCTCCACAATGTGATATTGTTCTATCTGGTGGACATTGATTTATTGTTGTACCATTGTTATCATGTTGAACCGTGCTTTGAAATGCCTATTGTTATGTTTCCATTGAATTGATGATATTCCATTTTTATATACTCCTATGAAATCATTTATGATCATGAAATGTTTATGTATACTGGATTTGTGCTCAGTCACAATATCCATCCGATGCTTTTAAATTCACTGAAGACCTTCGGGTCGAGTCCGTGAACAGACATATGGCCATACACTGGAATGCACTGAAGGGGGTAAACCGGGCCCCCAAGGACCGAGGGCATATCAAGCCCTGACACAAAACAAAAGCATCTTTTATACGATTGCTCAACTATAATTGTTGAATTACATTGTTCTTGTGATTATCTTGTATTGCGAGATATTCCTTTATTGATTTATTGTGATCAATTATAATGGCAGTACTTTCTTGTTATTGTATTATCGTCGAGAATTCCAGGACATTGTTATGCCATTCCTACTGATTACACATTGTGATCCCACTGTTCATTTGCCACTGTTCACATGTTAAGAGTTTCATGTTGATGTTATGTCCCTTACTCCTAATTGTACATTGTGTTCTATTGTTTATTGGCCCTTATGGCAACTGTTCCCATTGGCTATTATAGCATCTTATTTCTTATGATTGGCTAACATATTCTTGTTCTTAGATTCATATTCTTTTATGATCCTCGATACCAGTGTCAGAGATCTGTATTTACTTGCTGGGCTCTTGTAGCTCATTCTACCCTCCTCACCCCCATTTCAGGTACTGATGCCGCGAGACCCCGGTAGGAGTTTAAAGACATAGAAGCACATTTGAGGAAATGCATCAGTTTATGTTTTAGTTCTCCCATGTATTCACCACCCTCGGGTGCTGGTCATGTTTGGTTCTTATTTTGTTTATGTAGAACCATATTATGTATTGTAAAGACTTTCACTAACATTGTGTATTGAAAGACTTCCGCTGATGTACTATTACTGATAAGACTTCCGCTGTTATTGTTTTGAGGTTTTAGTACTTTGCATATTAGTACTATGATACAGGAATGGAAAAAGTAGGGACGGCCCTCCGGTCGGCCCCGCGACACGAGATCCGCATAGGGTGGGTTTCGGGTCGTGACACGCGGTCTAGGGTTTTTGTGATCCTAGGAGGGTCTATTTCAAGTCCAAAGCAACTAAAACAAGTTTGGAGCAGGTTGAGCTAGACCCATTCAGTCAAGGTCCTCTAATGGCGGATTTCACTGTTTTCGTGGTTTGGGGTAGTTCTGATGGTCCAAATGTTCACAATCGATCCAAATTTTATGGTCTAAACATGATACATGCATTAACAATCCTAAAAAGCTATAAAACAGTAGCCAAATTAAAGAGGAAAAATTTCAGAAAATTTTGGACAATTGACCTTCGTACAGTGGTCTCCCTCACTGGCTGTGCTCAAACAGAAACTGCAACAAGTTGGCTTTGATCCCTCCGTGCACTCCCAGTCCTTAGCTCCCTTCTATTGCTCCTTCAATGGTCAAACCCCACATTCAAGCTATCTCTCTCTCTCTAGGATTCTCTCTCTAAAAATCAGTATACAGGATATCTCTCACTATCAGTTTACAGGGTCATTTTTGCAGATCTGTTTTTCCCTCCATTGCATATATGGAGATCATGTAAATCAGATTTTTACTTGATGTTTCATCTCCCTAAGTGCATGATGGATTTGCATGCATTTTGGTTGGGAGGAGGTGTAATCATGGTGGGATAGGCATGATGGCTATAGCATAGGGTGATGCATGCTGATGTGTTGCATGCATGGCTATTGGTCACTTTGGGGAGAGGCCAAATCTGATTACTAATTAAATATATATCTTTGCATATATATGCACAAAGGTGCTCTTAGCTTAGTTGGTAAATTTTTGGTAACCCAAATTTTGCCTAGGTTGGTCAAGGGATCAAATCCTCTTGGCCACATTTTTGGTCTTTTTCCCATATTTCGGGCTTAGGCCCTCTTTGGCTGCGCATTAATGCAGTTTCACTATTTTCTTCCTAACTTTCATTCTGTAGCTTATTTTTCGACGCGGTTTCTTTCAGTCAACTCCTAGTTAGGTTAGCTTCAGTGTCTGAGGGTTCAGTGACAGTAATCATTTCTCAGAATTTTTAACATTTGCTAACATGGGTTTGATCAGTGTTAAACAGTTGAATTTAAACAGTTAAATGCCAGATCAGATTTCAAAAAGAGTTTTTCATTACATAATTTAATAATTAAGTCTGGGGTGTTACAAAAAAAAGTGGAAAACAAGTGATTTGGGGTTAGAAGAGAGGCTTGGTCCATATGTAGGTGGAACAGGGCCTATTTTAGCATTATAGGCTCTATTTTGGAACACTTTAGACTCCCTTTTTGGGCCCTTAATGTCTAATGACGGGATTTTACTTTATTTTCTTGATTTTCTTATTTTGTAGGGGTAATTTTGGAAAAGAGGGGATAATATTGTGAGCTAGGGTTTTGGAAAAGAAGGAGGCCATTTTTGGGTATCTGGATGAGGAGAAGAAAGAAGGAGACGACTCTAAAGAAGAAGATGAAAAACTCCATGGCTATGGTGTTCACCTCTTCCACCACCATGGGCTAAGTTCTCTCATTCCTAGGGTTTAGATGAAACCCTAGTCAAGTAATGGTGCTTCTTTGTATTTTATTTTTGGGTTAATTAGGTTTGGATGATGATTGTATAACTTTAAAATTTTATTAAGGCAATGATCGTATTATTCAGTTTCACATAATCAATTTTTGTGATTTTGTTTATGTGGTTATATAATAGTAATATGTGTACATACATCAAAACCCTAGGACGAGTCATAACTCAGGGAAAACAAATTGTGACTATGACCTTAGAATTAACGTAGACAATTTATGTTGACCAAAGATGATTCGTGCTTAGGGTTTTGGTGCGTGGTTTTCTTGACGATGGTATTGATGCTTGTAGCCAAAATACATATTTTACATCCAAATTTAATGGCCCAAGAATTAATACAATTGAAGCTAGTTACAAGATTAGTGGTGGATTCAACACCTTAGGAATCCTCTTTTAATTTGATTCATTGTTAATTTAGTTCAATATTTGCTTTAATTATAATTCTCATTTAATTTTAGAAAGAAAATAAAAAACAATCAATCTTTGTTAATTTGAATAAAAATTAATTTCAACTTTGGTTTTTAAACAATTAACAGTCTCTATGGGTTCGACCCTTGCTTCTCTACTATACTAGTAGTTTAGTTTGGTAATTTGATTGATTTCCACGACAGATCAATTTTTCACGTGTTTACATGTCATGTCTTTTCGTATTTTATTTTCTCGTACGAGCCTTAGTTTATTACTTCGACAATATTCTAGTTCGTAGTCACCTGACTAATGGTATTCATCAAATTTTATACCTTTTTATTTTAGACATCTCTTTTGGTTGAATAAACTCTACCATTGAATCCAGAACGTCGAAGAAAGTAAATTTAGGTTTTCGCAGAACTCTGTTTGGGTTTGGTAGCAGTAGGGGCATTTTGGTCATTTTAGCATTTTTAGCGTGTTCTTATTTTTTGGAGTCCCATCTTTTGAAGCAGACCCCACCATTGGATCCGGAATGCCCAAAATAGTTAGAATACACTATTTTTTTTATTTTATTTGGACTTCGTTTCCCTTGTTTATGACGTAGGGGCATTTTTGAAAGGTTTTTCGTTTATTTAATATTTAATTTATTTCGGTTGGGCCACAGTAGAATTTTCCAGAAGTTCTGGGGGTCAAAATCTAATTTCCTTAACTTTTGGTCTAGACCAGTTGGTTCAGTTCAAATTTAAGTGGACCAGTCCGGTTTTCATTAAACCAACTGGTCTACACGGTTCAATGCGTAATGCTGACGTCAGCCCTCATGTTTTTAATTTAAAACTTAAATGAAACGTCATCGTTCCAATAATGCGGTGGGCCTACTGTCGTCCTGACACATATCCGAGTCAACTCGGGTGACTCGATTCAAACAGTGAGTCGACTCATCGTCTTCTCCATTGTTTTCTTCACTGTTGCCCCAATTTTCTGGGTTCTTTTCTTTCATTTTCATGAGTTTTGGAGAGGTGTTTCTCTCTGTTTTTGGGTGTTCCATGATCCTAGAGGGTTGGCCAACCTTTTGGCATCCATTTTACACATTAAAACTAAACTAAACGTTTGGTCTCACACAAAATACCTGAACCTGCAACTCCTTGGTAAGTCCTCGTTTCATCACCATTTTTAATGGTGTTTGGTCCTGTGTGATCCTCATGGCATGGGGATTCAACCCCTATTGTCAAAATCGAGTTTAGGAGTCTAAAACCAAGAACTGGGTTTATGGCCGAAACCTGTAACTCAGTTTTTAGGGTTCATCCTTGGGTTTTAGGGTCGCGGTCTAGTAATTTTAAGACACTGTAATGGTCTAGTTTAGGTCCCTATAGACCGAAATTGAATTAGCAAAGGTCAGTTCAGACTTGTTTCAAGAGTTCCAAATTTTTTCTATTCACCTGTAACTCTACTTTTCTCGGTCTACCCTTCATGATTTTCAACCATTTTTCTTGCAATGTGAAGCTTATACTATGTAGGTTAAGATCCTACATTCGCATGCTTTCAAAGAATGATATATTGAAACAAAAATGAGCTTAAACGATACCTGTTCAGTGAGTTTCCAAAACCCTCCTTCTTCAGTTCCTCCCTGCTACTCTAGTTCTCCTCTTCTCTCACTCTATTCCTCCCTTCTTCTTCTCAGAAAAATTCTCTCTCTCTTTCCGTGTGACTGAATTTTGTATGGCTGTGTGGTGTGTATACACTATATGTATATATGTGTATATAAAACTATACACATGATCGTTACCTCTCCCGGTTGCCCCAACCACTAGCTCTCCCATTGCTTGTTGCAGCAACTCAAATGAGTGCTTTTCATGTTACTGTTTGAGGCAGGCCATCATTGTTTTTGTGTTTGTATTGTATGTATGTATATATATATATATATATATATCTATTTACATTTACACTCACACACTAATACACTAAGGTACACTCACACACCTCTCACAACTGACACCCACACACACACTCTCACTATTCTGCACATGCATTTAGATATTTACATATATATATATATATTTAATTTTTCTTGTATGCACACATGTATGCTTACGGTATGCATACACACTTGGTCACATGCACATACACACAACACACTTTTAATGTGTGTATGTGTGTGTGTCTTAATATTTAATTTTTAACTAATAATTTATTTCTTATATTTAATTAATTAATTATTTTAAATTAATTAATTATTTTCTTAAGTGTAGATATCTTTACACTAATTTTTTATAACCTCGTAATACGTGTCTTAGGTTCGACGGTCGACGTGAAAACGTATAATCGCTACGGTACCAACAGGTTGGTGATTACAACGAAAGTGATGTACAGTCGTCTTGAGTTTTTAGGACTTCTACTAAAAGTCCACGTGTCGGGATCGAAACTGACCCCGTTACTTCAGGTCTCGATTGCCAATTCATAACCCATGACTTGATGAACCTATATTCGGGTCAGGGCGTTATACATACGACATATGAAATTACCAAAATGCCCTTGATGCTATACGAAATCCAAATAAAGTCCAAATGGGACGAAGTTGATACCGATAGAAGCCCAGATACTCATGAAACTATATATATGATTAAATGTCGAATCGGGGTCAGAATTTCACAACATGTGAAATGACCAAAATACCCCTAAGCATGGTAAGTGCAAAGTAGAGGCCGAATAAAGGGCAATTTGATCTAATAAATTATCATAAGCATAATTATGAAAATTGAAGGGCCAAATAAGACTCCGAAACAGTCAACGTATAAAATGAGAAATGACCGATATGTTCCATGACCAAAAGCAGATACCAAATGAAGTCCAAAAGACTTAGAACTTTATATTTAAGATATGTAGACTATTCTGAGGACCACGACAGGATCCGGGACAAGAATGATAAAATTTTCATTTTTGCCACTAAGGTTAAATAAGTACTTAACTGATAACGATTTGAGTCCAAAAGACTTAGAACTTTATATTTAAGATATGTGGACTATTCTGAGGACTATGACAGGGTCCGGGACAAGAATGGTAAAATTACCATTTTGCCCCTAACGTTAAATAAGTACTTAACTGATAACGATTAGAGTCCAAATGACTTAGATTACAATCCTGATAACTACTAAGCCTAATTAAAGAATGTAATAGCCTTAGATGAAACCAAATGAAAAGGTAATAGGATATTAGGCTATCTTAGGTAATCTGATAGACACCTAAGATGATGAATAAGACATGAATGGATGAATTCTGATTTGTCTATGATTAATGATGATTATTCAAGATATGCATGGAGATGCCTAACGTATCTGGAGGTTATCAGATTATCTGTACAAGGAGATAAGCATAAAAGTTTGTGAGTAACTTGGAACTTCTGACTTGGTGTATAAGTTACACTGTCTAGATATTGTATCTTCGTATACTCTACCGTTTCATATGCTATACTGTTTAAATGAATATACTTAAATGCATACCCTTTCGTACTACATTACACGTGATATGATTTTTTTCTTCTTTGATTTATTTGCCTATACTCCTTATTGATATACTGGAATCCTGTACTGTTCCGTTTGTTCTAATATGTTGTTCCATTTAGTTTGGTTCTATTTTATTCTACTAAACTGCATTTAAACTAGATTTATAAAATTGTTATTCTGAAGTGATTAAACTATCCATGTGCTTTATAAGCAAAAACTGATTTTAAAACCGATGACAAGGAACCTGTGTTACTCACTGGGCTTATTTAAGCTCACCCCATTATCCAAACATTTTTTAGGATTTATCTCCATTGGATTAGAAGGCACTATGATGTGATATGAATAGGCCGAGTGCCATTCCAAGTAAAGGATCTGATGGCACTAATTTATGGAAACTTGGACTCTTATGGACTGAATCTGGTTATTCAGGTGAGTGACATGATACGATTTGATTTCATTGATATGTATTATATGTATTGGCACATGGTTCATGGTAATGGTACTCTAGAGATATTAGATGTGCTCTGTGTTATATGTCTAATTTTAGGCGTACTCTGTGGTTAGAGTTATTAGCTATCTGGTTTTAGACTTGCTCTGTGGTACATACCTCTATGGTATTTATAAATGAGTTGCATTCCCGAGATGAGAAAATTTTTAAATTTCGCTGCTCTAACCCTACATTTGGGATGCAATTCATCGGTAAGTTCAGAAGTTCGCCTTTGGTTAGTCGCATTGTCAATCGAAAAATCGGCAAGGCGGCTAATTGGCATCACATCCTCGACATCTGTGTAGGGTGGGGTTCGGGACGTGACAGAGTGGTAATAAGCCTAGTGAGTAACACAGGTTCCCTGTCATGGGTTTTAAAAACTAATTCTTGCTTACAAAACACATGGATAGTTCAGTCATTTTAGAAATAGTAGTTTTATAAACCCAAAACAAAATAGAACTAAACAATAATAGAACAAGTCAGTATTGAGCAGAATAGAACAGAACAAAATAGGACAAGACGCTAATTAGGCAGGACAGAACAAAATCATGCCACGTGTAATGCAGTACAAAAAGGTATGCATTTAAGCATACGCATTTAAACAGTATAACATATAAAATGGTACAATGTATGAAGATACAATATCTAGACAGTGTAACTTATACACCAAGTCAGAAGTTCCAAGTTACTCACAAACTGTTCGCTTATCTCCATTCACAGATGTCCTTCAGATATCGTCCTAGGCACATCCTTGTATGTCCTGAATAATCATCATCAATCATAAACAAATCAGAATTCATCCATTCATGTCTTATCCATCATCTTAAGCGTCTATTGGATTACCTAAGATATCCTAATAGCCTATTACCCTTTCATTGGGTTTTATCTGAGGCTATTACATTCTTTAATTAGGCCTAGTAGTTATCAAGATTATGATCTAAGTCATTTGGACTCTAACCGTTATCAGTTAAGTACTTTTTTTAACCTTAGGGGTAAAATGATAATTTTATCATTCTTGTCCCGGACCCTGTCGTGGTCCTCAGAATAGTCCACATATCTTAAATATAAAGTTCTAAGTCCTTTGGACTCCAATTGTTATCAGTTAAGTACTTATTTAACCTTAGGGGCAAAATGGTAATTTTACCTTTCTTGTCCCGGACCCTATCGTGGTCCTCAGAATGTTTCATATATCTCATATATAAATTCTTAAGTCTTTTAGACTTCGTTTGGTATCTACTTTTGGTCATCGGGACACATCGGTCATTTCTCATTTTATACGTTGACTATTCTGGAGTCTTATTTGGCCTTTCAATGTTTATAATTATGCTTATGAAAATTTATTGGATCAGATCGTGTCACATCCCCCAGACCCACCCTGTGCGGATTTGGGGCACGTGACAAAGGCCAGTTAGGCACCCATCGGGTTTTATCAGTTTTTTTTTTTTTTTTTGAAAGCAAAACCCCGACGGTAATCCTAACCACAGGCCATTCCGATATAAATCCCAAGCATAATGCATTCAACATATATAATTTAAGCAGCGGAATTTTCACAAGAGAATGCATACATATATACTTGGCAGAGCATTCAGGATACATCATAGTCAGTCCTATCTTAATCAAGATTACAAAACAGTTTCACCACAAAAGGTCATAATCTGTTCAGTTACACAAAAAGTACAAAAATGGTATAGATTCACAAAAATGGGTTATCATTTTATCTGGGGGTCTCCAACATTTTCCCCCTAAGTTCTGGACCTGCTAAACCTGTCCATCTGAGAGTTCCCCTAAAATTATTAAAATAATGGAATGAGCTTTAAAAAGCCCAGTGAGTAACACAGATATCCAGGCAAGAGTTTCGAATTCAATCTTTGCTTAAATCACATGGTAATTGAATCAGTTTGGAAGTAATAGTTCAATAAATCCAAGTCAAGTTCAATAGATCAAAACAGATAAACGGTTCAGAGTGCTAGCATATCAATCAAAAGTATAGTTAATCATTTGAGAAACTAAAAACCATGTCATCGGTGATAAAAGCATGCATTTAAAACAATTGCATTTAAAACATATGGTATTCGAAACAATTCATCAGATCAAGGAGCAGTAACTTAAACAGTGTCAGAAGTTACTCACCTTCAATATTTGAGTTTGAAGCTATGAACGGAGCCTTCCTCTTTTTCTCCTTAAGCCTAAAACAATTTATAAAGATTTATCAACTCATGACCTTAGACTGAGTAAGTCTACCCTATGATGGGTTTCATGGAACTAACTTATAGTGGCTAGTTCTTAGGTCTTACCTCTTAAGCATTTGACTTAGGGTTTCAGTATCTTCCTGTTTTTTCATCTTGGCCTCGGCAATCATTTCTTTAGTACGTGCCTTATATATGAAGGGCTGGACGGAAACGATTTCAGTGGACTTAGCTATTCTAATATGGCGCTCAATGACTCTTTGCTGCCTCAGTAATTCTTGCATAAACTCTTGCTGTTTCTTATCGGCTAACCTCTGGGCCTTAGTCATGATGGTGAATTTCTTGCCCTGTTTGTCCATGGTAGTTTAAGTGATATTTTTACCTAGATCACAGCTTAACATGTTAGAACAGATGCCTTCACACATTTATCGGTTCTGATTTTCATATTATGGACCTAACCATTGAGTTCGGAAGGTCGAAGAAAGTCAATTTAGACTCTCTCAACTTTTAATTCTGGGTTCGAGTATGTCAGGGGTATTTTGGTCATTTTTGCCGTCACATAATTTCTGTCTCGGGTTCGTCATCTAATCATGTATACAGTCTTACAAGTGTCAGGTCTACTACTGGTATTAGTTCCGTTGAAATCGGATTTCATTTGGGCCTTGTACAGGGTCAGGGGTATTATGGTAATTTCATACATCATATTTTTTTCGGTACCTCATTTGCAGTCACGGACCTCACCATTGGACTCAGGAGGTCCAAGACAGTAGGAATACATATATAACTTATGATTTTTGGACAACGGACTAATTTGGAGTATTTAATTTAATTAAATGATTTTAATTAAATTAATTTCGGAATATATATAATATATATATTATTTTTGGCAGAAAAATGAACGGTCGAATAGGGTGGCACAGCGGACACGTGCCACCTCCCTCTCCAATAGACACCACGTTCGAGTCCCATAAGGCGCAAAATGCGTCTTTTATTTTTCTGATATAATTAAATATATAATATATATATATATATATATATATTATGCCCCATAGGTGACACACGCAAGCGCGTGGCCGAGTGGTAAGGGCGTGGTGTTGGGCGCGTGCGGTCAGGGGTTCGAAACCCCGTAGCCCCTGTTTCTTCCTTCCCTTTCTTTTCTTTTTTAAACATATCAGTTTAACATATAAACGGCCAAAACGACACCGTTCTATTTATTCGGTGGCAGTCCCATTGTTTGACACATGTCCGAGTCAACCCGCCAACTCGGTTTTAAAAGACACGGAGTCGACTCAGCGTCGTCTCCTTCATCAAAACCCTACACAGTGTTGCCCTAAAATCTGTAGATTTTCTCTTTCTATTTCGTGAGTTTTTAGGCTGTTTTGGTCTCTGTTTCTGGGTGGTATCGACTCCTGAGGGTCACACCAATACTTTGGCATCGATTTTGAGCTTCGAATTAACCTAACAGGTTCTGTTTTCAAAAGGATAGCCATGACCTGCAACTCGATACTACTCCCTCGATTCTTCACCATTTCATGTGATTTTTGAAGCTATGTGATCTAAAAATCATAAGGATAAAGACCTTATTTTTATTTTTCAGTTTGGTCTCGGTTTTAGAAGATTTGGGTTTCAAACCCGTAGCTTCATTTTCAAATTCGTGGGGCTACAGTGAGTTCTGGAGTCGCGTAGGTATATATATGAGATACTATTAGGGTCTATTTCAGGTCTCGACATGCAAAATCTCAAATGGTTATGGTCGAATCAGACTTGGTGTTTCCAAGCTTCATCAATGGAGGTTAGTCTCGGGTTTCATGGTTCTTGACCTATCCGAGACCTCCAACACACACAGTATGCTCCAAACTAGTTCTTAGGGTCAAAAATAACCATGCATGCAGCCCATTTCTATCAAACAGTTCCAAAATCTACAAAACAAGAATTGAAGATAATTTAGAATTTTTACCTTCACAGTGCTGTCCCTCTCGGTTGTGGCTCGACCCAGACCTCTCACAGTGTCCTCAAGTTCCTCAGGTCATGCATGCAACCTCAAGCCTTTACTTCAATTGCCAATTCCCTCTCTCACTTGCATGTACAATCTCCCTTCTCTCTCTCCCTTTCCACACCTTACCTTCACTCTCTCTCTATCACGTTTGCACACACCCACCAACTAGTTGTATCAGATTTCTAAAAGGGCCTATTTTCATGTGAGATTAAATATATGTATATATATATATATATATATCTCAAGACTTGTGCACATATATGGTTATACATATACACATATGTGAGTGTATCTCTGCCCTTAGTGGGGTTAGTGGTTGTTGACCTGATGGAGGTGATGGAGGGTCATGATGAAGGGAATGCATGCAAGGCCATTGGCCAATTTGGGTGGTGGCTTGGGCAAGATTATAGGTTATATACATATATTGCTGTATAAATGCACAAAGTAACCAACAGCCTAGTTGGTAACTTTTTGGGACAGATTTTACCTACCTTGGTAGGTCAAGGGTTCAATTCCCCTTGGCCTCTCAAGTGACCATTTTCTCCTATTTTTCTGGTTAAGGCCCTGTTTGGTTGTCGCAGAATTCCAGTTTCACTGTTTTGGCCTTAACTCCCAATCCGTAACTCCTTTTTCAGTGCGGTTTCTTTCTGTCACTTCCTACTCAGAATATCTTTCATTAACCAAGGTCCAATGTCAGTTTTTATTTTTTTGAGTTTCCCATAATTAACTAATTCGAGTTTTATCACTATTAAAAATAGACATTAAATTAGCTAAACTCGACATTTCATTTCCAAAACAGTTTTCAATACACAAAACATGCCAATCAAGCAATTGGGGTGTTACAGATCGGCCTTTATTTGGCCTCTACTTTGCACTTACCATACTCAAGGGCATTTTGGTCATTTTACGTTTTGTGAAATTCTGACCCTGATTCGTCATTTAATCATGTATACAATTTCACGAGTATTTGGGCTTCTATCGGTATCCATTTCATCCCAAAAAGACTTCATTTGAATTTTGTATAGCATTAAGGGCATTTTGGTAATTTCACACTTTCACGTGTCATGTTTTTCGGCACTTCGTTTGTTAGTACAAACTCGACCGTTGAGTCCAGAGTGCCCAACATAATAAAAAATAGACTATCTTTTATTTTTATTTGGCCCTAGGTATCATCAAGGACAATACAATCATTTATAATTTATATGTTTTTATTTTTTAGGACTTTGGTTCATTAAACGGACCCCACCATTGGGTCCAGAGTGTCTGACATAGTTAGATTGGACTATCTTTTATGTTTAATCTGCCCTAGGTATCATTAGGGGCAATACAATCATTTACCATTTACATCTCTATATTTTTCGGGACTTGGTTTCACAAATCGAACTCCATCGTTGAGTCAAGAGTGCCCAACATAATCAAAATTGGACCATCTTTTATTTTTAATTAACCCTGTGTATCATCAGGGGCAGTACAGTCATTTATCATTTGCGTGTCTATATTTTTTGGGACTTAATTTTTCGAATTGGACCCATTGAGTCCGGAATGCCCGAATCAGTAGAAATGCCCGAATTAATTTACTTATTTAATTTGGGCTTCTTTTGAGTCACTTAGTATCCAAGGGTAAAATAGTAATTTTACCTAATTAATAAAATAATTATTTTATTATTTATTTATTTTTCAGGGATCCATATGCATTAATTTTTCAGAAGCTGGGCCAGAATATAATTTTGCAGAACAGTTGGGGTCAAAGTATAATTTACTAAACTTCTGGTTTTATTCATTTTAATAAACTCATTAAACCACTGGGTTTACCTTAGTAAACACTAAACCGAACCCAACGACCCCTAAACCAGCTAGTTCAGGTCAATTCAGAGAACCAGTACAGCATATCCTAGTTATTCACCTTATTCACCGTCTGGGTTATCCCCATTCCTAATTCCAGTTTCATATAGCTGTAACCAAACGGGCCAACTTCAGTTTTTAATTTAAACCCAACGACGCCGTTTCATTAATGCGGTGGCTTGCCCACGGTTCAACACGTGTCTGAGTTAACACGGTGGGTCTGGCCAAGTTGGACGAGTCGACTCAACGACTCGTTGTCTTCTCCATTATGCAGGGTTACTGTTGCCTTAATTTTCGTTTTCAAACTCCCCCAATTTCGTGCATTTCGAGTTTGATTTGATTTCTGTTTTCAGGTGGTATGGGCTACTGAATGTTTAAGAAACATTTTGGCATTCATTTTAAACCTCGAATCAAGCTCGAGAAGCCATGGTGGGTTGGATCTGGTTATTCAGGTGAGTGACATGATACGATTGACTTCATTGATATACATTAGATGTATTGGGACATGGCTCATGGTAATGGTACTCAAGAGATATTAGATGTGCTCTATGTTATATGTCTGATTATAGATTTGCTCTATGGTTAGAGTTATTAGCTATTTGGTTTTAAACTTGCTCTGTGGAACATACCTCTATGGTATTTATAAATGAGTTGTATTCCCGAGATGAAAAAGTTTTAACTTCCGCTGGTCTGACCCTACATTTGGAATGCAATTCATCGATAAGTTCAGGATTTCGCCTTTGGTTGGTCGCATTGTCGGTTGGCAAACTGGCAAGGCGGCTAACTGGCATCACATCCTTGACATCCGCGTAGGGTGGGGTTCGGGATGTGACCCAGAAAATCCGACATGACCCAGACTATATTCTGACCTAATAAAAAAATAGGTTATGTGACATTAATAGTTCGAAATAACCCAAAATATAGTAAACCATGATTGGGGATATCAAATGAATCACTTTTGGGATCACTTGTGATTAAATGATCTTAGTAGATGATTTCTACTTATTCGAGGATGATCACCTAGTTTGATTCATGGTGATATAGGTCTGATAATCGAATCTTGATGAGACCATACAATTGTGGTCGCAAATCAGACTTAATTGGGATTCCTGTATCTGATATGGAATTTGTGTGAAACTATAATGATAGTATTGGCATGAAGAGAGATTAGAATCTCTTAGATATGACCAACTAAGTTTTGAGGACAAAACTTCTTTTAAGTGGGGTAGGATGTAGCACCCCGACCTTGATTAATTAATAATTAGTTTACTAATTATTAATTTGAAACGACATAAAGAAAAATCAAGGAAGTTAATCGGGAACCTCTCGACTGTCACGAGAGACCAATAAATAATTAAACACGTCAAGAGAGGAGGGTGTAATACCCGAACCTAATTACCAATTAATTAGGTGAAATGATGTCATTTTAACATTGTGGAAACTTGAATTAGCAAACTATGACGGCCACAAAGAAAAAATAACCGACACGGGGCCTTTGACATCGAAGCTAACTGAAATACGAAACCCTCGGAAGAAACCGTGTCGAAAAAGGAGCAACAGAAAAGAAATTAGGGAGGAAATAGCTAAAACAAAATTCTGCGCAGCCAAACAAGGCATAAGCCCAAATGGGAAAAATACCCAAAAGTAAGGCCAAGGGGATTTGAACCCTTGACCAAGTGGGGCAAGATTTTAGGCACCCAAAAATAAACCAAGTGGGCTGCCAACAACTTTATGCCTAGATATACAACAGAATTGTATACAAGCTTAAGTCAACCAAAGCCACCTCCCAAATGGGCCAATGAGATTTTATGCAGCCAACAAAAAAATATAAAATATAATTATATGTATATATATATATATACAAATTTGATTGAATTAGGAACAACAGGTAGCCCTAAATTTCTCTTTTATTTTCCTTCTCTGTTTGAACTTTGTGTAGTATCTAGATTGTATGCATAAGTTAAATGGACACCAAGAGACTATTATAAATTAATTGAGAAGGCCAACAGGGCGTGAAAAACCCTAAACAGGGAAAAACTGCCATTAACAGACCTTGACAAAGCGGGTCTGATTCGACTGGTGCTAAACCTCGACTGAGGGATAAGAACTTCAACTAGAAAGGAAATGATTCACAACGCAACAGAAACCAAGTGAAATGGCTAAAAAATGAGCCTTAAAACCTGAGTTGCAGGTTCGGGTTTTGAAACCCAACCTCACAAATCTTGCTGTAAACTTGATTTTAAGAATAGGGGCTTGAACCCCATGATAAATAGAACCTAATAGAGGAAACCTCACAAGATTTGGGTCAAAAACAAGGATTTACGAGCTAGTTGTAGGTTTCGTTATTCAATCCTAGGCTCAATTTAATGCTCCAAACAAATGCCGAAACGATCCTTACGACTCCAGAAACGATTTGGGATGGAAAGCAGAGGAAATCAGTGTTTGAAAACCCACGAAATTGCAAAAGTAAAATTTCTGCAACTAGGGTTACAGTGACCCTAGCATTGGGGAAGATGAACAGTTGAGGGCCGGGTCATGGACCGGGTCTCGGGTCGGGCCCCGACCCAACTACAAAACGATTTAAGTAAAATTACGCCGTTTCACCGAGGATATGTTTTAATTTAAAACCTGTTTCGGGGCTGTTTGGGCACATGGATAAGAAATCAAAAATTTTAAAAAGGATAACTGAAACACGGATAAGGGGCCAAATTAGAATAACAGGGATATGTTATTCCGGTTCAGTGGGGATGAACTGAACCGGCTAGTTCACACTGTATCTGGTCCGGTTTAGGGTTTTAACCCAAAAACCCACTAGTTTAGTACCTTAATTAAAATATATTGAACTAGTATTTTTATGAATTACATTTTGACCCCAACTGTTATGAATATTTCTATTCTGGCCCAGATTATAAGAAATCAGTTTAAATAAGCCCCTAGGAAAAAAAAAATTTATTTAATTATTTATTGGATAAAATGACTATTTTACCCTTGGACACTAAATGACTCAAACAAAGCCTAAATTAAATAAATAAATAGTGTATTTCTACTATTTCGGGCATTCCGGACTCAACGATGGAGTCCGATTTGTGAAACCAAGTCCTGAAAAATAAAGACACGCAAATGGTAAATGACTATACTGCCCCTAATGATACCAGGGTTAATTAAAAATAAAAGATAGTCCAATTTAACTATGTCGGACACTCTGGACCGAATGGTGGGGTCCGTTTAATGAACCGAAGTCTCAAAAAATATAGACATATGAATTATAAATGACTGTATTGCTCCTAATGATACTTAGGGCCAAATAAAAATAAAAGATATTCTATTTTAATTATGTCGGACACTCTGGACATAATGGTGGGGTTCGTTTAATGAACCGAAGTCCCGACAAATACAGACATATGAATTATAAATGACTGTATTGCCCCTAATGATACTTAGGGCCAAATAAAAATAAAAGATAGTTCATTTTAATTATGTGGGGCACTCTGGACTCAACGATGGAGTTCGTACTAGCAAACGAAGTACTGAAAAACGTGACGCGTGAAAGTGTGAAATTACCAAAATGCCCCTGATGCTATATGAAGTCTAAATGAAGTCCGATTGGGACGAAATTAATACCGATAGAAGCCCAAACACTCGTGAAACTGTACACATGATTAAATGATGAATCGGGGTCAGAATCTCACGAAACGTAAAATGACCAAAATGCCCTTAAGCATGGTAAGTGCAAAGTGGAGGCCGAATGAAGGTCGATCTGATCCAATAAATTGTCATAAGCATAATTATGAACATTAGAGGGCCAAATAAGACTCTAGAACAGTCAACGTATAAAATGAGAAATGATCGATGTGTCCTGATGACCAAAAGCAGATACCAAACGAAGTCTAGAAGACTTAAGAATTTATGTATGAGATATATGGAACATTCTGAGGACCACGATAGGGTCTAGGACAAGAAAGGTAAAATTATCATTTTGTCCCTAAGGTTAAATAAGTACTTAACTGATAACGTTTTGAGTCCAAAAGACTTAGAACTTTATATTTAAGATACGTGGACTATTCTGAGGACTACGATAGGGTCTGGGACAAGAATGGTAAAATTATCATTTTGCCCCTAAGGTTAAATAAGTACTTAACTGATAACAATTGGAGTCCAAAGGACTTAGAACTTTATATTAAGATATGTGGACTATTCTGAGGACCACGACCGGGTCCAGGACAAGAATGATAAAATTACCATTTTACCCCTAAGGTTAAATAAGTGATTAATTGATAATGATTGGAGTCCAAATGACTTAGATTATAATCCCGATAACTACTAAACCTAATTAAAGAATGTAATAACTTCAGACAAAACCCAATGAAAGGGTAATAGGCTATTAGGCTATCTTAGGTAATCCGATAGACGCCTAAGATGATGAATAAGTCATGAATGGTTAAATTCTGATCTGTTTGTGATTGATGATGATTGTTCAAGATATGCAAGGAGGTGCCTGACGTATCAGGAAATTATCAGATTTTTTGTGAATGGAGATAACCGAACAGTTTGTGAGTAACTTGGAACTTCTGACTTGGTGTATAACTTATACTGTCTAGATATTGTATCTATGCACTGTACCGTTTTATATGCCATACTATTTAAATGCGTATACTCAAATGTATACTCTTTTGTACTACATTACACGTGGCATGATTTTGTTATGTCCTACCTAATTAGCGTCTTGTCCTATTTTGTTTTGTTTTATTCCGCTCAATACTGACCCATTCTATTATTTGATTTATTTGCCTATCCTTCTGATTGATATACTGGCATCCTGCACTATTTTGTCTGTTCTAATCTGTTGTTCCATTTAGTTCAGTCCTGTTTTATTCTACTCAACTACATTAAGTGAATTTATAAAACTGTTATTTCATAAATAACTAAACCCTCCATGTGCTTTGTAAGCAAGAATTGGTTTTTTGAAACCCATGACAGGGAACCTGTGTTACTCACTGGACTTATTTAAGCTCACCCCATTATCCTAACATTTTTCAAGATTTATCTCCATTGGATTAGAAGGCACTGTGATATGACATGGATAGGCCAAGTGGCATTCCAAGTAAAGGATCTGATGGCATTGATTTATGGAGACTTGGACTCTTGTGGACTGAATCTGGTTATTCAGGTGAGTGACATGATTTGATTGATGTGATTGATATGCGCTAGATATTGAGACATGGCTCATGGTAATGGTACTCTAGAGATATTAGATGTGCTCTGTGTTATATGTCTGATTATAAACATGCTTTGTGGTTAGAGTTATTAGTTATCCGATTTTAGACTTGCTCTGTGGTACATACATCTATGGTATTTATAAATAAATTGTATTCCCGAGATGAAAAAGGTTTTAAATTCCGCTGCTCTGACCCTACATTCGGAATGCAATTTGTTGGTAAGTTCAGAAGTTTGCCTTTTTGGTTAGTCGCATTGTCGGTCGGCAAACTGGCAAGACAACTAACTGGTATCACGTCTTCGACATCCGCGTAGGGTGGGGTTTGGGATGTGACAGGGTGCCTTTACTTGGAATGCCACCGACCTATCCATGTCATATCATAGTGCCTTCTAATCCAATGGAGATAAATCCTGAAAAAGGTTAGGATAATTGGGTGAGCTTAAATAAGCCCAGTGAGTAACACAAGTTCTTTGTCATGGGTTTCAAAAATCAATTCTTGCTTACAAAGCACATGGAGGGTTTAGTTATTTCAAAAATAGAAGTTTTATAAATCCACTTAATCCAGTTAAGTAAAACAAAACAGGACTGAACTAAATGGAACAATAGATTAGAATAGACAGAACAGTACAAGATGCCAGTATATAAATAAGGAGTATAGGCAATTAAATCAAAGAATAAAACAGGTTAGTATTAAGCAGAACAAGAAAAAATCATGCCATGTGTAATGCAGTACAAAAGGGTATGCATTTGAGTATACGCATTTAAATAGTATGGCACATAAAATGTTACAGTGTATGAAGATATAATATCTAGACAGTGCAACTTATACACCAAGTCAGAAGTTCCAAGTCACTCACAAACTGTTCGCTTATCTCCATTCACAAAAAAATTGATAATTTCTCGATACGTCAAGCACCTCTTTGCATATCCTGAATAATCATCATCAATCACAGACAGATCAGAATTTAACCATTCATGACTTATTCATCATCTTAGACGTCTATCGGATTACCTAAGATAGCCTAATAGCTTATTACGCTTTCATTGGGTTTCGTCTGAGGTTATTACATTCTTTAATTAGGCTTAGTAGTTATCGGGATTATAATCTAAGTCATTTGGACTCCAATCGTTATCAATTAATCACTTATTTAACCTAAGGGGTAAAATAGTAATTTTATCATTCTTGTCCCGGACCTTGTCGTGGTCCTCAGAATAGTCCACCTATCTTAAATATAAAGTTCTAAGTCCTTTGGACTCCAATTGTTATAAGTTAAGTACTTATTTAACCATAGGGGCAAAATGGTAATTTTACCATTCTTGTCCCGGACCCTGTCGTGGTCCTCAGAATAGTCCAAGTATCTTAAATATAAAGTTCTAAGTCTTTTGGACTCAAAACGTTATCAGTTAAGTACTTATTTAACCTTAGGGACAAAATGGTAATTTTACCATTCTTGTCTCGGACCCTGTCGTGGTCCTCAGAATGTTCTATATATCTCATATATAAATTATTAAGTCTTTTGGACTTCATTTGGTATTTGCTTTTGATTATTTGGACACATCGGTCATTTCTCATTTTATTCGTTGGCTGTTTCGAAATCTTATTTCGCCCCTTAATTTCCATAAATATGCTTATGATAATTTATCAGATCAGATTGGCCTTTATTCGGCCTCTACTTTCACTTACCATGCTCAGGGGCATTTTGGTCATTTTACGTTTCATGAGATTTTGACCCTGATTCATCATTTAATCATGTGTACAGTTTCACGAGTGTCTAGGCTTCTATTGGTTTCAATTTTGTCCCATCTAGACTTCGTATAGCATCAAGGGCATGTTGGTAATTTCACATGCTGTATAGCTAAATTTTTTGGGACCTCAGTTCATAAAATGGACCTTACTTTTAGGTCCAGAATGTCTAAGGTAGTTAAAATGGACTATCTTTTATGTTTAATTAGCCCTATGTATCATTAGGGGCAATTCAGTCATTTACCATTGCGTGTCTTTATTTTTTAGGACTTAATTTTTCAAATTGGACTCTACCATTGAGCCCGGAATGCCCGAATTAGTAGAAATACATTATTTATTTATTTCATTTGGACTTCGTTTGGCCTATTTAATGTCCAAGGGTAGAATAGTCATTTTACCCAATTAATAAAATAATTAAAATAATTATTTGCTTAATTAATAATTAGTTGCTAATTATTAATTAGAACCGACATAAAGAATAGTTAAGAAAGTTAATCGGGAATCTCTCGGCGATCATGATAGACCAATAAAATAATTAAACACGCCAGAAAGGAGAGTGTAATAGCCGAACCTAATTACCAATTAATTAGGTGAAATGATGTCATCTTAATACTGTGAAAACTCTAATTAGCGAACTATGACGGCCACAAATAAATAATAATCGACATTGGGCCTTTGACATTGAAGCTAACCGAGATAAGAAGCGACTTGAAGAAACCGCTTTGTAAAAAGGGAAATAGAAAAGAAATTATGAAGGAAAAAGCCAAAATAGAATTCTGCGCCAGCCAAACAGTGTCACAGCCCCCAGACCCACCCTGTGCGGATTTGGGGCACGTGACAAGGCCAGTTAGGCACCCATCGGGTTTTATCAGTTTTTTTTTTTTTTTTTGAAAGCAAAACCCCGACGGTAATCCTAACCACAGGCCATTCCGATATAGATCCCAAGCATAATGCATTCGACATATATAATTTAAGCAGCGGAATTTTCACAAGAGAATGCATACATATATACTTGGCAGAGCATTCAGGATACATCATAGTCAGTCCTATCTTAATCAAGATTACAAAACAGTTTTCACCACAAAAGGTCATAATCTGTTCAGTTACACAAAAGTACAAAAATGGTATAGATTCACAAAAATGAGTTATCATTTTATTTGGGGGTCTCCAACATTTTCCCCCTAAGTCCTAGACCTGCTAAACCTGTCCATCTGAGAGTTTCCCTGAAATTATTAAAATAATGGAATGAGCTTTAAAAAGCCCAGTGAGTAACACAGATATCCAGGTAAGAGTTTCGAATTTAATCTTTGCTTAAATCACATGGTAATTAAATCAGTTTGGAATTAATAGTTCAAATAATCCAAGACAAGCTCAATAGATCAAAACAGAATAACGGTTCAGAATGCTAGCATATCAATCAGAAGTATAGTTAATCATTTGAGAAACTAAAAACCATGTCATCGGTGATAAAAGCATGCATTTAAAACGATTGCATTTAAAACATATGGTATCCGAAACAATTTAGCAGATCAAGGAGCAGTAACTAAGCAGTGTCAGAAGTTACTCACCTTCAATATTTGAGTTTGAAGCTATGAACGGAGCCTTCCTCTTTTTCTCCTTAAGCCTAAAACAATTCATAGAGATTTATCAACTCATGACCTTAGACTGAGTAAGTCTACCCTATGATGGGTTTCATGGAACTAACTTATAGTGGCTAGTTCATAGGTCTTACCTCTTAAGCATTTGGTTTAGGGTTTCAGTGTCTTCACACATTTATCGGTTCTAATTTTCATAATATGGACCTAACCATTGAGTTCGGAAGGTCAAAGAAAGTCAATTTAGACTCTCCCGGCTTTTAAATCTGGTTTCGGGTATATCAGGGGTATTTCGGTCATTTCGCCGTCGCATAATTTCTATCTCGGATGCGTCATTTAGTCATGTATACAATCTCACAGGTGTCAGGTCTACCACTGGTATTAATTCCGTTTTAATCGGACTTCATTTGGGCCTTGTATAGTATCAGGGGTATTTTGGTAATTTCATACATCGTATTTTTTTTTTCGGTACCTCATTTGCAGTCACGGACCTCACCATTGGACTCAAAAGGTCCGAGACAGTAGGAATACATATATAACTTATGATTTTTGGACAACGGACTAATTTGGAGTATTTAATTTAATTAAATGATTTTAATTAAATTAATTTCGGAATATATAGTATACATATTATTTTCGGCACAAGAGAAATCGGTCGAATAGGGTGGCACGCTGGCCAGCATGCCACCTCCCTCTCCAAGTGATACTGCCATCGAGTCCCATAAGACGCAAAAATGCACCTTTTATTTCTGGTTTTTATTAAATATATAATATATATATATATATATATATATTCTGTCAGATATGGTTGACACGCAGGTGCGTGGCCGAGTGGAAAGAAAGGGCGCGTGGGCTCTGGAGATCAGGGGTTCGAAACTCCGTAGTCCCCTCTTTCCTTCCTTCCCTTTCTTTTCTTTTTAAACGTATCAGTTTACACATATAACGCCCGAAACGACACCGTCCTATTAGTTCGGTGGCAGTCCCGTTGTTTGACACGTATCCGAGCCAACCCGTCAACTCGTCTTAAAGACACAGAGTCGACTCAGCGTCGTCTCCCTCGTTGAACCACCCACTGTTGCCCTATTTTTCTACAAATTTTTACTCTCTATTTCGTGATGTTTGGGACACGGTTTCTCTCTGTTTTTCACCCAGATGTGCTGTAAATGTGATTTCCATCAATTTTGCATTCATAAACCAACAAGATATCATCTCAACCAGTGGGGGTAAACTACACAAACCGTGCCTGCAACTCGATACTACATCCTCATTTCTCAACCATTTCATGTGATTTTTAAAGCTACGTGATCTACAGATCATAAGGATCAAGACCCTATCTTCATTTTTCAGTTTAGTCTCGAGTTTTAACGGATTGGATTTTAAACCCGTAGGTAAAATTTGAAATCCGAGGGGCTGTGGTGAGTTCCAGGATCGCGTAGGTACGTTTTTGAGATCCTCTTGGGGTCTAATTTGAGTCCCACTACTCAAAATCCTAAACTGCTATGGTCGAATCAGACCTGGTATTCCAAGGTCCTTTAATGGAGGTCAGCTCGGTTTCCATGGTTTCTGCACTTATCCGACACCTCTAAGCCATGCAATACACTCAGAATAATTCCTAGGATCAAGAATAAAACATGCATGCAGTCTAATTCTATCAAACAGTTCCAAAATTTACAAAACAAGAATTGAAGATAATTTGGAACTTTACCTTCACAGTGCTGTCTCTCTCGGTTATGGCTCGACCCAGACCTCTCACAGTGTCCCTCGACTCCCTCAGGTCATGCACTTCAACTTCAAGCCCCCCTCTCCTTGCACCTTGAATGGCCAATCTTCCTCAATGCCCTTGCATGCAAAGCTTCCTTTCCTTCTCTCTCTACACTCTCACTCTCACCAAACCCCACGTACACACACAGTTTACACAATCTCTGAAATTTCAGAATTCTCTAAAGAGAGAGTTGATGCAAGTTATGGCATTTATATATTATAGGTTTATATACATATAGGGCTATACACATATACATATATATGAGTATATCTCTGCCCTTAGTGGGGTTAGTGGGTGTTGACTGATGGAGGTGATGGAGGGCTATGATGAAGGGAATGCATGCAAGGCCATTGGCCAATTTGGGTGGTGGCTTGGGCAAGATTATAGGTTATATACATATGTTGCTGTATACATGCACAAAGTAACCAACAGCCTAGTTGGTAACTTTTTGGGACAAAATTGCTTACCTTGGTAGGTCAAGGGTTCAATTCCCCTTGGCCTCCCAAGTGACCATTTTCTCATATTTTTCTGGTTAAGGCCCTGTTTGGTTGTCGCGGAATTCCAGTTTCACTGTTTTGGCCTTAACTTTCAATCCGTAACTCCTTTTTCAGTGCGGTTTCTTTCTGTCACTTCCTACTCAGAATATCTTTCATTGACCAAGGTCCAATGTCGGTTTTTATTTTCTTGAGTTTCCCATAATTAGCTAATTCGAGTTTTATTACTATTAAAAATAGACATTAAATTAGCTAAACCTGACATTTCATTCCCAAAACAGTTTCCCATATACAAAACATGTCGGTTAAGTAATTTGGGGTGTTACAAACAGGGCATAAGCCCAAATGGAGGAAAAATGCCCAAAAGTGAGGCCAAGGGGATTTGAACCCTTGACCAAGTGGGGCAAGATTATGGCACCCAAAAATTTACCAAGTAGCTGCCAACAACTTTATGCCTAAATATACAATAAAATTGTATATAACCTTAAGTCAACCAAGGCCACCTCCCAAATGGGCCAATGAGATTTCATGTAGCCAACAAAAATATATAATATAATTATATTTATATATATATATATATATATGTATGTACAGATTTGTTGGATCAGGAGTAACAAGCAGCTCTAATTGGACCACCACTTCCACCAATCGCTTTTGATGCAAGAAGAAAAGAAAATGGAAATAATTATATATATATATATATGTATGTATGAGTTAATATATGCATATATATATGTGTTCTGCATATGGGGTGTGTGTGTGAAATCAGAAAGTGACTGAGTGTATGTTCAGACTTGTAGAGAGTAGAGAGAGAAAGAGAGGCCTTGCATGTGTAAATACAAGTGTGTGTGTGTGTGTGTGCATGGTGTTTCCATTGGAGGTGCACAAAAGAGAAAGGGGCTGAGAGGTACACGACTAGAACTGATGCAACTGAAGGCCTCATATTGAGCCTAGGAGGAAGGGGGAAGCTGGATTGAAGGTATAAGGCATCAAGACTCAAAATTCCTCTTTTATTTTCCTTCTTTGTTTCAGCTTTCGGAAGTATCTAGATTGCATGCATAAGTTAAATGGACACTGAGGGACTGGTATAAATTAATTGAGAAGGTCAATAGGGCTTGAGAGACCCTAAACTATGAAGATCCGCCATTAATGGGTCACGATTGGAGTAGGTCTGAACCGACCAAAGCCACGCCAAGTTTGGCTTGTTAAGCCCTAAACTTGACCCTCTGAGGGTTTCAAAAACCCCATTTCGCGACCTAGAAGCCTAGACAAAGGCCCTTAAAATACCATTTGTAGGTTTCGGGTTTTAGAGCTAATGTCACAAAACTGCCCCAAAACTTGATTTTAGAAATGGGGGCTTGAACCCCATGAAGAATAGAACCCAACCGAAGAAACCCCATGAGATTTGGGTCAGAAATGAGCGCGTACAAGCCAGTTGCAGGTCGCGACTATCCAACCCACCATGGCTTCTCGAGCTTGATTCGGGGCTTAAAATGAATGCCAAAATGTTTCTTAAACATTCAGTAGCCCATACCACCTGAAAACAGAGATCAAATCAGCCTTGAAACGCACGAAATTGGAGGAGTTTGAAAACGAAAATTAGGGCAACAGTAGCCTTGCGTGATGGAGAAGACGATGAGTGGTTGAGTCGACTCGTCCAACTCGGCTAGACCCACCGTGTCGACTCAGACACGTGTTGAACTGTGGGCAAGTCACCGCATTAATGAAACGGCGTCGTTGGGTTTTAAATTAAAAACTGAAGTTGGGCCATTTGGTTACAGCTATATGAAATTGGAATTAGGAATAGGGATAACCCAGACCGTGAATATGGTGAATAACTGGGATATGTTGTACCGGTTCTCTGAACTGACCTAAACCGGCTGGTTTAAGGGTCGTTGGGTTCGGTCTAGGGTTTACTAAGGTAAACCCAATGGTTCAATGAATTTATTGAAATGAATAAAACTATAAGTTTAGTAAATTATACTTTGACCCCAACTGTTCTGCAAAATTATATTCTGGCCTAGCTTTTGAAAAATTAATGCATATGGACCCCTGAAAAATAAATAAATAATAAAATAATTATTTTAATTACTTTATTAATTGGGTTAAATTACTATTTTACCCTTGGACACTAAGTGACTCAAACAAAGCCCAAATTAAATAAGTAAATAGTGCATTTCTACTAATTCGGGCATTCTGGACTCAATGGTGGAGTCCGATTTGAAAAATTAAGTCCCGAAAAATATAGACACTGCAAATGATAAATGACTGTACTGCCCCTGATGATACCCAGGCTTAATTAAAAATAAAAAATGGTCCAATTTTGATTATGTTGGGCACTCTAGGCTCAACGGTAGAGTCCGATTTGTGAAACCAAGTCCTGAAAAATACAGAGACATAAATGGTAAATGACTGTATTGCCCCTAATGATATCTAGGGCAGATTAAACATAAAAGATAGTCTAATCAAACTATGTTAGACACTCTGGACCCAATTGTGGGCTTCGTTTAATGAACCGAAGTCCCAAAAAATACAAACATAAATTATAAATGACTGTATTGCCCCTGATGATACCTAGGGCCAAATAAAAATAAAAGATAGTCCATTTTGATTATGTTGGGCACTCTGGACTCAATGGTGGAGTCCGTCCTAGCAAACGAAGTGCCGAAAAACATGACTGCGTGAAAGTGTGAAATTACCAAAATGCCCCTAACGCTATACGAAGTTCAAATGAAATCTAATTGGGACGAAATTGCTATCAATAGAAGCCCAGATACTCATGAAAACTGTATACATGATTAAATGACGAATCAGGGTCAGAATTCACGAAACGTAAACTGACCGAAATGCCCCTAAGTATGGTAAGTGCAAAGTAGAGGCCGAATAAAGGCCGATCTGATCCAATAAATTGTCATAAGCATAATTATGAACATTGAGGGGCCAAATAAGACTCCGGAACAGTCAACGTATAAAATGAGAAATGACGGATGTGTCCCGATGACCAGAAGCAGATACCAAACGAAGTCCAAAAGACTTAAGAATTTATATATGAGATATATGGAACATTCTGAGGACCACCGATAGGGTTTCGGACAAGAAAGGTAAAATTACCATTTTGTCCATAAGGTTGAATAAGTACTTAACTGATAACAATTAGAGTCCTAAAGGACTTAGAACTTTATATTTAAGATATGTGGACTATTCTGAGGACCACGACAGGGTCCTGGACAAGAATGGTAAAATTATCATTTTGCCCCTAAGGTTAAAAAAGTACTTAACTGATAACTGTTAGAGTCCAAATGACTTAGATTATAATCCTCTATCACATCCCGAACCCCACCTTACGCGAATGTCGAGGATGTGATGCCAGTTAGCCTCCTTATCAGTTTGTCGACCGACAATGCGACCAACCAAAGACAAATTTCTGAACTTACCGACGAATTGCATTCTAAATGTAGGGTTAGAGCAACAGAATTTAAAACCTTTTTCATCTCGGGAATGCAACTCATTTATAAATACCTATAGGGGTATGTACCACAGAGCAAGTCTAAAACCAGATAGCTAATAACTCTAACCACAGAGCACGTCTATAATCAGACATATAACACAGAGCATATCTAGTCTCTCTAGAGTACCATTACCATGAGCCATGTCCCAATATCAGTAAATTTAATCATATTCATAACACTCACCCCATATGCAGAACCCATACATATATGCATATATTAACTCATACACACACACACACACACATATATATATATATATATAATTATTTCCCTTTTCTTTTCTTCTTGCATGAAAATGGATTGGTAGAGGTGGTGGTCCAATTAGGGCTGCCTGTTACTCCTGATCCAACAAATCTATACACATATATATATATATATACATATAATTATATTATATATTTTTGTTGGCTACAAGAAATCTCATTGGCCCATTTGGGAGGTGGCCTTGGTTGACTTAAGGTAATATACAATTCTGTTGTATATTTAGGCATAAAGTTGTTGGTCAGCCCACTTGGTAAATTTTTGGGTGCCATAATCTTGCCCCACTTGGTCAAGGGTTCAAATCTCCTTGGCCTCACTTTTGGGCATTTTTCCCCCATTTGGGCTTATGCCTGTTTGGCTAGCGCATAATTCTGTTTTGGCGTTTTCCTTCATAATTTATTTTCTACTTACTCTTTTTATGAAGCGGTTTCTTCTGGATCGCTTCCTAACACGGTTAGCTTCAATGTCAAAGGCCCCGTGTCAGTTATTATTTATTTGTAACCATCATAGGTTGCTAATTCGAGTTTTCACAGTGTTAAAATGACATCATTTCACCTAATTAATTGGTAATTAGGTTCGAGTATTACACCCTCCTTTCTGACTTGTTTAATTATTTTGTTGGTCTATCGTGGCCGCTGAGAGATTCTCGATTAACTTTCTTAATTATTCTTTATGTCGGTTCTAATTATAATTAGCAACTAATTATTAATTAAGCAAAGTCGGGGTGTTACATCCTACCCCCCTTAAAAGAAGTTTTGTCCTCAAAACTTAGTTGGTCATATCTAGGAGGTTCTGACCTCTCTTCATGCCAATACTATCATCATAGTTTCACACAAATTTCATATCAGATACAGAAATCCCCATTAAGTCTGATTTACACTCACAATTGTAGGATCTCATCAAGATTCGATTATCAGATCCTATATCACATCAAATCAACTAGGCGATCATCCTCAAATAAGTAGAAATCACCTACTGAAATCGTTTAATCATATGTGATCCCACAAGTGATTCATCTGATATCCACAATTAAAAGTATCAGTGCCAGAGTTAGCATACCTATAGTCATTTTCCTTCCGGTCGCTATATCCATAATTATTCATATCATTATCGACATGTCCTAGTGTCACTTGTCATTCAATGTCCTCATGACTCCATCAGAAATGTTGATCCCCTAGTCCTTAGAGGCCTTAGATGTAACATCCTGACCCAGATGTTACCGAACGGGCTATGTAAACCGAGTCATTAAAACTTCTTATTTAGTATTAAATAAAATGGAACGGTTAGAAATTTAATGGTTTTGAAGTACGAATAGTTTTCGGGTGGTGCCCGAGCGAACCACGAACGAATATCGAAATATAAAACAAAAAGAAGTTGAAATAAATAAATTAAATGAAAATAAAAAAGGGGGAAGATAAAAGTTAATAATAAAATAAAGATAAGGTTAAAATATATATATATATATATAAATAATAAAGAATAAATAAATAATAAGTTTTTTTTTATATCCGTGTAAACTATATATATGTGAAAGGTTGGATCGTGGGTACATGTAGTTATAAATATATATATATATATATATATATATTAAATCATGCAGCAAGGTGGAAAGCGGAAAGGGAGAGGGGGTTATTAAGGATCGGGGGGTTTAATTGAAAAGGAAAAAAAAATTTGGAATTGAAATATATATATATATATATCCATTTAAATGTGAGGGTAAATGTGCATGAGTTACAACATGTAACTGAAAGGAAAAAAAAAAAAAAAAGGAGAGAGAAGAAAACGGATGGGAGTTATGTGCAGAGAATGAAAAGCCAAGGGAGAGAGAGAGAGATAAAGTGTGGCGGTATGGGGCGGATCTGATACTGACGCCATCGAGAAGGTTTTGGATTGTCCTGGGATTTCAGATGAAGGAGATTTGATGACAGACCTAGAGGATGCACTGGTGAAGCAACCACCAAGTTGCATTTTTGGTTTTGGATTGACAGAATCAAGGGAAAGTCAGTTCCCAGAGCCACATTCAGCATCGTTTAACTGAAGTCAAAGAATTACCTACAAGCAGAGGCGAGGACTTGCAGTCGAAATGCTTGCTTGAACTCTATGGACTAAAGCTAGCAGAGTTGCAAAGCAAGGTTCGGAGTGATGTGAGTTCAGAATACTGGCTTAGTGTGAATTGTGCATATCCTGACAAGCAATTGTTGATTAGGGCATGATGTGATTGCGCCGTCCTCTATATGGTGTGGGAGATGCTTTTTTTTTTTTTTCCACGGAAGCTGATGATCCACTAAAGAAGAAACGGGATGCTGAGAGGCTGTCAAGGTTAGAGGAAGAAGAAACCACCGTAAGCCAGGAACCGAATTAGGTTTGTGTGATGGATCATTTTTGGGTTGTTTTAAATTTTGAGCACAAGTATAGATTGATTTTAGAATCTTGTTAAGCATGGAAATTGGTTGATATTGAAATTTGAATAAAGAAAAAAAAGGGACCAGAACTGAGATGGGAAACGACATTTACAGAGAAAAAAAAAATTGGGTTGCATAATTCTGGTGCTATTTTTGTGATTTTATTTGGGCCAAACCGGGTCGGGTCCGACCCCACCCACCCATTCAAATGACTTCCCAACAATATTACTTTATGAGTAAATTTTTAAATTTGAGTTTGGAGGGTGTTTGGTTGAAAAGGAGAAGCTATCCAATAATTGGCTTAAACATGTACAGGAAATGGAAAACAGAAAAAAAATTGAAAAAAATGGTTTGGGCAGAGAATTGAACCTGTGACCAAGGAAGAAAGGGTGAAAAGCTTGAACTACTATGCCACTGAGGCACATGTAATTTATTTTACTTCAAATAATATATATATATATATATATATATATTAGACCCAATTAAATAAATTTGAATTAAATTTCGACGCGTAAATTAATCGAATGAATAATGAAAACTTACTGTTTTGGACCTTCTGGAATTAATGGTGAGGTCTACTTCACGAGACGGAGTCCCGAAAAATAAAATACCCATAGAACGTTGAAATGACCAAAATGCCCCTACGTCGAAAGTGAGTTAAACGGACTCCGATTGAGTTAAGTAAATAGTGGATTTTTCTTATTTCAAACCTACTGGACTCAACGGTGAAGTTCAAATTATGAAAGCAGAACCCGAAAAAAAAAAATAAAGACACATAAATGACTATTTTACCCTTGGGTAAATTAGAGCAAATTGGAATTCGTAAAGGTATAAAGTAATAAAAGAGATATTTAAAGTAGCGAGGCATAAATTTGATAAATGACATTAAAGCTGAAATGTGTTTACTGATATATATAAGAGACTCGAAAGGAAAAGGGAAGGTCACGGAATACTAAGACACATTAAAAAAGTAAGTGGATTCCTATATCTTATACGTGGTTTTCCAAGCCACGATCTTTCTATTACTAACAAAACTTGTACTCATGTATGTATCTACTGTTATTGTTCCCGCCATTGATATTGTCCTATCTAGTAGACGCCTATTGACTGATATCTCGTGATTTGATGCATTGTACTAACGCCTATCATTATATGCATGTCATGTTAGTTCATACATTGTATGTTGAGACTGTAAATGGACAAATGGTGATGGGAGTGTTTTTATTGATTGACTGGACTTACGGGCCGATTGACGGGACCTACGGGTCGAATCCGTGATTGAACATATGGTGATGGGGGTTTTCTTACATATAGAGTTACGAGGGCATTTCATATGCATTGATGTTAACTGTTCACTCATTAATTGTGTTTGACTGTGACTGTTTTACTATGGCAGTATTCATGTTGATTGTGATTATTGGGCTTTACTGTTCATTGGCCTTGTGGCACTTTACTGCTAACTGAAATCGTTGTCATGACTGGCTATCATGTTATCTTGAATTTATGTTTTCCTATGTAATGCATAACTTGTATTTGAGATAGGCTTTTATTTACTGGGCTTTATTAGCTCACCCCCCTTACATATTTTTCAGGTGAGAATGTTACAGAACCACAGTAGGAGATCAGGAGCTTAAGGTGACAGTCGAGGAGCATGATAGTAGTGAATGAAGTCTCTCCTATGTACTCACCACCTAAGAGTGGTTCATGATCAGTCTATTGTTAGTTTAAGTTTAGTCTTTGAACAATAATTATAATAAAGCTTCCGTACTTTAATATCATGTTTATATTATTTATTGTTATCATTGGTAAAAGAATGAAAAAAGTAGGGACGGCCATTGGGCCGGCCCCACGATACGAAATCCGCATAGGGTGGGTTTCGGGTCGTGACATTAGAATTGTAGATTTATCGTCTATTATGAAGACTTTCACAATTCCACGTCAGATCTCCAAAAGTGGGACTTAGTTTCCATGACTTAGATACTCTGTGGTTCTTAATCCATAACTTAATGCTCTGATATGGACAATGGTTCGGGAACCATTTTACAACTTATTGTCCTAAAGTTACCATATTTGGAAACTTGCTCTGAGTCTATAACCGATAATCTTAACCTTTAGCTCTAATATTGCTCTGTGATACTAGTGGGTTTCTAAAACTTTACCAACTTTAGCTCTAATATTACTCTGTGATACTAGTGGATTTCCAAAACTTTACCAACTTTAGTTCTGATATCACTCTGTGATACTAGTGGATCTTCCAATACTTTACCAACTTTAGCTCTGATACCACTCTGTCACATCCCTGAACTCCACCCTACACGGATGTCGAGGACGTGATGCCGGTTAGCCGCCTTGCCAGTTTGCTGACCGACAATGCGACCAACCTAAAGGCAAATTTTTGAACTTACCGACTAATTGCATTCCAAATGTAGGGTTAGAGCAACGAAATTTAAAACCTTTTTCATCTCGGGAATGCAACTCATTTATAAATATCATAGGGGTATGTACCACAGAGCAAGTCTAAAACCAGATAGCTAATAACTCTAACCATAGAGCACGTCTATAATCAGACATATAACACAAAGCATATCTAATCTCTCTAGAGTACCATTACCATGAGCCATGTCCCAATATCAGTAAATTTAATCATATCATAAACCTTACCCCATATGTAAAACACATACATATATGCATATATTAACTCATACATATATATATATATATATAATTATTTCCCTTTTCTTTTCTTCTTGCATGAAAAGGGATTAGTGGAGGTGGTAGTCCAACAAATCTGTACATATATATATATATATACATATAATTATATTATATATTTTTGTTGGCTGCATGAAATCTCATTGGCCCATTTGGGAGGTGGCCTTGGTTGACTTAAGGTTATATACAATTCTGTTGTATATTTAGGCATAAAGTTGTTGGCAGCCCACTAGGTAAATTTTTGGGTGCCATAATCTTGCCTCACTTGGTCAAGGGTTCAAATCCCCTTGGCCTCACTTTTGGACATTTTTCCCCCATTTGGGCTTATGCCCTATTTGGCTGGCGCAGAATTCTGTTTTGGCTTTTTTCCTTCATAATTTCTTTTCTATTACTCTTTTTACGAAGCGGTTTCTTATGGTCGCTTCCTATCACGGTTAGCTTCAATGTTAAAGGCCCCGTGTCGATTATTATTTATTTGTGGCCGTCATAGTTCACTAATTCAAGTTTCCACAGTGTTAAAATGACATCATTTCACCTAATTAATTGGTAATTAGGTTCGGGATATTACATCCTCCTTTCTGACGTGTTTAATTATTTTGTTGGTCTATCGTGACCACCAAGATATTCCCGATTAACTTTCTTAATTATTCTTTATGTCGGTTCTAATTAATAATTAGCAACTAATTATTAATTAAGCAATGATTTGGAACGAAGAATGGAGGGAATCGGTGTTGGAAAACCCACTGAAAATGGAAAAAATGAAAATTGGAAATTACGGCTACAGTATACTTGGGAGATGGAGAAGACGACGAGTCGACCGAGTCGACTTGTCCCAACTCGTTCAGACTTGAACGTGTCAACTTCAGACACGTGTTGAGTTGTGGGTTAACCACCGCATTAATGAAACGGTGTCGTTGGGTTTTAAAATTTAACCTGAAATGGGCTTGTTTGGTTACGGCTATAAGAAATTGAAATTTGGTTGGTTCTGACCCAAACCGTGAATAAGGCGCATAGCAAGGATATGCTATCTCGGTTCTCTAGCCTAGCCTGAACCAGCTGGTTCAAAAGAGTTCTGGTCCGGATCTAGGGTTTAACTTAGTAAACCCAACGGTTCAAGGGCTTAATTGAAAAGAAATTAAACCAGTATTTTCCTTAATTTCATTTTGACCCCAACTGTTCTAAACATTTATATTCTGGCCCAGCTTCTGAAAAATTAATGCATATGAGCCCCTAAAAATAAATAAATAATAAAATTATTATTTTATTATTTTATTAATTGGGTAAAATGACTATTCTAGCCTTGGACATTAAATAGGCCAAACGAAGTTCAAATGAAATAAATAAATAGTGTACTTTTACTAATTCGGGCATTCCGGACTCAATGGTGGAGTCTGATTTGGGAAATTAAGTTCCAAAAAATAAAGACACAATGGTAAATGACTAAATTACCCTTGATGATACCTAAGGCTAATTAAACATAAAAGATAGTCCATTTTAACTACTGTTGGACATTTTGGACCTAAAAGTGAGGTCCATTTTATGAATCGAGGTCTCAGAAAATTTAGCTATACAGCATGTGAAATTACCAACATGCCCCTGATGCTATATGAAGTCCAAATGAAGTCCAGATAGGACGAAATTGATACCGACTAGAAGCCCAGACACTCGTGAAACTATACACATGATTAAATGATGAATCAGGGGTCAAAATCTCACGAAACATAAAATGACCAAAATGCCCCTGAGCATGGTAAGTGCAAAGTAGAGGCCGAATAAAGGCCTAGTCTGATCTGATAAATTGTCATAAGCATAATTATGGAAATTGAGAGGCTAAATAAGATTCCAGAATAGTCAACGTATAAAATGAGAAATGACCGATGTGTCATGATGATCAAAAACAGATACCAAATGAAGTCCAAAAGACTTAAGAATTTATATATGAGATATATGGAACATTCTGAGGACCATGACAGGGTTCCGGGACAAGAATGGTAAAATTACCATTTTGCCCCTTAAGGTTAAATAAGTACTTAACTGATAACGATTTGAGTTCAAAAGACTTAGAACTTTATATTTAAGATATAGGGGATTATTCTGAGGACCACAACAGGGTTCGGGACAAGGAATGGTGAAATTACCATTTTGCCCCTAAGGTTGAATAAGTACTTAACTGATAACGATTGAAGTCTAAATGACTTAGATTATAATCCTGAAAACTACTAAGCCTAATTAAAGAATGAAACAGCCTCGGATGAAACCCAATGAAAGGGCAATAGGCTATTAGGCTATCTTAGGTAATCCGATAGATGCCTAAGATGATGAATAAGTCATGAATGGTTAAATTCTGATTTGTCTGTAATTGATGATGATTATTCAGGATATGCATGGAGGTGCCTAACATATCTGGAGGTTATCAAATTATCTGTACAAGGAGATAAGTGAACAGTTTGAGAGTAACTTGGAACTTCTGACTTAGTGTATAAGTTACACTGTCTAGATATTGTATCTTCATACACTGTACAGTTTTATATGATATACTGTTTAAATACGTATACTTAAATGCATACCCTTTTGTACTGCATTACACGTGGCATGATTTTGTTCTGTCCCGCCTAATTAGCGTCTTGTCCTGTTTTGTTTTGTTCTGTTTCGCTCAATACTGACCTGTTCTATTCGTTGATGATATGCCTGTGTCTCTGATTGATATATTGTTTCTGCTCAATTCCGTTATGTTCCATTCCGTTGATGATATGCTTGTGTCTTTGATTGATATATTGGTTCTGCTCAATTCCGTTATGTTCCGTTCCGTTGATGATATGCCCGTGTCTCTGATTGATGTATTGTTTTCGCTCAATTCCGTTATGTTCCGTTCCGTTGATGATATGCCTGTGTCTTTGATTATTATATTGTTTCTGCTCAATTCCGTTATGTTCCGTTCCATTGATGATATGCCTATGTCTGTGATTGATATATTATTTTTGCTCAATTCCGTTATGTTCCGTTCCGTTGATGATATGCTTGTGTCTCTAATTGATATATTATTTTCGCTTAATTTTGTTATGTTCCATTCCGTTGATGATATGCCTGTGATTCTGATTGATATATTGTTTCCGCTCAATTCCGTTATGTTCCATTCCGTTGATGATATGCCTGTGTCTCTGATTGATATATTAACATCGTTTACTATTTTGATCTGATTTCTTATGTTATGTTCTGTTCTGTTTTGATCTGTTTGTACTGTTTGGTTCGGTTCTGTTTTGTTCTACTTAACTGCATTAAGTGGATTTATTAAACTACTATTTCTGAAATAACTAAACCCTCCATGTGCTTTGTAAACAGGAACCAGTTTTTGAAACCCATGGCAGGGAACTTGTGTTAACTTAGAACTTTATATTTAAGATATGTGGACTATTCAGAGGACTATGACAGGGTTCGGGGCAAGAATGGTGAAATTACCATTTTGCCCCTAAGGTTAAATAAGTACTTAACTAATAACGATTAGAGTCCAAATGACTTAGATTACAATCCTGATAAATACTAAGCCTAATTAAAGAATGTAATAGCCTCAGATGAAACCCAATGAAAGGGTAATAGGCTATTAGGCTATCTTAGGTAATCCGATAGACACCTAAGATGATGAATAAGACATGAATGAATGAATTATGATTTTTCTGTGATTAATGATGATTATTCAGTGTCACGACCCGAAATCCACCCCATGTAGATCCCGAATTGTGATCGCCGCCCTTCAGTCCGAAGGCTTTAGGGAAAGGCTTCACGTGAGCAACGATGCCGAACGACTGTTGGATAGGGCCAAAACTAGCAAATTGCAGAAGCGTGAAAAGATTTTTCTTTTCGCATGCCCGCTTGGTACCGTCGCTTCTTCTTCTTCTTCTTCGGAGCTGGTAAACAAATAATATACATTCAGAGCATACTAAAAATTTAAAAGTTTTGCATAGTACCTATCTGTTTTCCCCTCGGGGCTTAAATACATAATCGTCCAAAAATTACTACAACAAAATTGACCAACTATGGGTCCTAATATTCCAAAAGTCCTTGACCATAGAGGAGCTGCTAATCGCCAGTCCCTAAATTGGGCAAGGTTCCCATTTGTCATCATCACCTGAAAAATGTTAGGGAATGGGGTGAGCTTCGAAAAGTCCAATGAGTAATTCCAATACTTCATCATGGGTTTCAACTGGTAGTGGGTTAGTTATAAGAGAAGGTTCATATAAACATACACTACCAATTGTACATATACTTCAAATACAGAAGATAGAATTCTTCAAAAAGACAGCGTGAAGCATACAAGGCATTCAAGCTAGGCACATATTTCAATGATCGCAGAATACAAGAATTCTTCAAATCAGCATAGCATGATGCATTTTTAAAGCATTCAATAAAGCATTTAATATGCAACAGAATTTATAAACATGTGCAGAGTGGCCATTTGAAGACCAAGGAAATAATTTGAAATCCTTTCCATGAAAATAGGAGGATGCAATTTCTTCTTCTTCAAAACTTCAAAGGGTTATATAAAAACCCGTTTCAGATAATGGGGTTTTAAAACCTGCTACCATTTTTGGAAACCTTTTCATCTTTTCACTTTTTAACTCAAGGATCCATTTCGAACCAGACCCTAATTTTACTTCTGAGAGATCTCATGCCTCGGGGATCAGATCCTGCTACCAGGCATTCTTTTGAATTGAGAACCCGAAGGGAGCTCAATAGTTTGCGATGCTTATGCATCATTATCTTGCAAAAACGTGACTTTTTCATCAAATGCTTTTTATGAGCATTTAAAAACATGACTTCTTCATTGGATGCTTTTCAAAGAGCATCGAATTATGGCTTCTTCAAATAAATGCTTTTCATGAGCATTGAAAACATGATTTCTTCAAATATAAGCTTTTCATGAGTGTTTGAAATATGATTTTCAAATAGATGCTTCTCATGAGTATAAAAATATGGCTTCGATAAAAAGGGTGAGTTTTCATGAGTATTTAAAGCATGGATAGTTTAACAGAGTTTCTTAAATACTTGGAGGACCATACTTGAAATAGTTAACACATGAGCTTCAAGAATTTAAATCATGATGGACAGGGATTTATTAAAGCATAGATGAAATAAAAGCATTTATTTTCGGAGGCATCTAATAAAATTTGACATTTACATGGACATGCAGAAAATAAACGTATCAATTGTCAGCAATATTAAGAAGTGAATTTTGCATGCCATGTTAGAATTTATAAACAAAACGATAGAACATTGAAATATAAAGCATATAAATACGAGAATTTAGAATTTAAAATACGGCAGATATTTTCATAAAAACACTTCAGAATACTTGAACTTCAAATCACTTCAGAATCCATGGAGATTAAAACCTCCACCTCAAAGTAGAGGATTACTCACCTTGTTCTCTTGGGTCAGCACTACTAGTGGGCTTTCCCTTTCCCTTTGAAATTCCTAAAAATCAATTTCATCAAGACTTTAATTAATTCCTCATTTACTTCAAATCATTTCTAAATTGATGCTCTTCATTTAATTTTAGGCCTGACGTATCCTAACTTCCTAGGATTGGTCTTACCGATTTACTCGTGGTAACTCAATGAGTTTTATTTTTCACGCGACTTATTTTTTGGTACTTATTTTGGTATCATGGACCTCACCGTTGGGTTCGGAACGTCGAAGAAAGCCAATTGAGACCTTCTCGGCTTTTTATTTGGCTTCGAGCATACGCAGGGGCAAAAATGGTAATTTATTTTTCTTGCCCCGGACCTATCATGGTCCTTAGAATATTCCACATATCTTGTACGTAAATTTTTAAATCTTTTGGACTTCATTTGGTATCTGCTTTTGGTCGTAGGGACACAACGATCATTTCTCATTTTGTACGTTGACCGTTTCGGAGTCTTATTTAGCTCCTAAATTTTCATAATTATGCTTATGATAGTAAATTTTTGGCCTTTACTTGTATTTCTTGTACTCAGGGGTATTTTGGTCATTTATATTTTATGATGTTCTGACCTTGAATCATTATTTAGTCATATATACAAGTTCATAATTATTTGGGCTTCCATTGGTATCAATTTCGTCCAATCTAGACTTCATTTGGGCTTCGTATTGTATTAGGGGCAATACAGTCATTTAACATTTATGTGTCTGTATTTTTTTGGGACTTAATTTCATTAATTGGAATTCACCATTGGGTCCGGAATACCCGAAATAGTAAAGATACACTATTTACTTATTTAATTTGGGCTTCGTTTGACTCATTTAGTGTCTTAAGGGTAAAATAATAATTTTACCCAATTAATAAAATAATTAAATAATTTATTTTATTAATTATTTATTTTTTCCAAGGGCTTATTTGAATTTTCCTTTTAAAAATCTGGGCCTTAGTAAAATTTTCCCAAATAGTGGGGATTCAATTGCAATTCTTTAAAACTTTTAAAATAAACCAAAGGGTTTAGTTAATTTGTAAGTGAACTGGTCTACCATTTCATTTAGCCAACCGGTTTGGTCGGTTCAATGCGTAATGATGACATCATGATAACGTCAGCCCTAAATTTTAAAATTTAAAATTTTCTTAACCAAACAACGTAGTTTTACTTAAACCCATTTACGCGACGGGTCGGGTCCCGACCCGAAACCGGAACCGACCCATGCACTGTTCACCTTCTTCCCTAACGTTGGGCTACTGTTGCCCTTGTTGGATATTGGGTCGGGTTGGACCCAAGCCCATAGCCATTGGGGCATCCACAAAGTTTGAATGAGAGTTATGATATGATTAAAACTCTTATCATTATCTAGTTGGTTTTGAATTTGAACCAAAACAATTATTTATCCTACGATATAGTTGTGGGATAAGTGTAGAAAGAGTTTTTTGGTTATCAGGAAACTCTCCTAGCTCCCAAGTTCTCTCTGAGATTCTTCTGAGGTTACCATCTACGCCTCTAGACTTGGATTGTGGGAAAAACATAGAAGACTCGTATTGTAGCCATTCTATTGACGAGAGAGTTCCATCCGTGGGGATCCAGTGGTCATCAGAAAGCCGCAACACAAGCAAAAACCTTCCGCTTCCGCGAACCCGATTGAAAGAGGTAACCGGGTTCACACCCGTTTTTTACATATATTTTCTTCATTGGTATCAGAGCCTTTTTTACTTGTGTTCGCTAATTTGATGATATTATGCATGAATATATGATTAGTATTATTTAGATAATGCATAACTTGAATCAAAAGGTTTATTCACTTGATTGTTTTTTAAACGATAATTATTAGAATACCTTTTGAACTATCCGCTACGGTGGATATGTTCTTAATATCCCCAGAACGTAGTCCTTAAAATTTCATGACGATCCACCGTTGGATCAATGAGAGATTTGAGTTTAAAGTTCTGATTTTTTTAAGAAAACACATGAATTTTTTGGGTTTTAATAGACTGTTATTTGAACAGTAATTATTTGAATACCTTTTGAACGATCTGCCACGATGGATATGTTCTAAATATTCTCAATAGGTAGCCCTTAAAATTTCATGACGATCCACCGTTGGGTTAGTGAAAAATCTAAGTTTAAAGTTTTGAATTTTTAAGAAAACACAACTTTAATATGATTTTTTGGGTTTTAATACGATCTATAAAACCTTAATTATTATGCATGAAATTTATATCGAATTGTTCCTTGTCGCGAGAGCTTTCCAACGATATATAGAAAATAATTTTTCGTCAAAAAATGAATGAGATATAAGGTCCCAAAGTATGACAGCAAGTCATGGCCAAAATTTATTTTTGAAGAAGAAGAATTGCAGAGAAATGCGACCCCTCACTCTCGGCGGGGTGCGTGGGAGCGCATGCATCATCTTTTAGGGCCTATTTTTTGACTACCTCCGGAGAGTGAGCTTCACTCACTGAATTTGTGACCTCGTGATATATTTTTTGTAATTTTTTAGCTTCTGAAAATTAGTTTAAATTAATTTTTATTACAAAAAGTGTCAAAAAATCTATTTAAATATTTAAAAAAAAAATTTCCAAGAGCTATATTTGAGATTAAAATTACAATCAGTATTTAGTATACTGTTGGGGGTCAAAATTATTTTTTGGAGAATTTTTTACCTATTTTTGATATTTTTGGGGCTTTAAAAAAAATTAGTTTTTTATCCCAAAATTTGATAAAAAAAAATTCCAGAAAATTTATTTTAAATGTGAAAAATTCTTGGAAAGACTATGAAAATTAGGAACAATTGTATTATGTGTGGATTATATTTTTTGGGTCATATTGGATTATTTATGCATTAATTATCATGTGGGTAATTACTTGTTGCATTTTTATTTATTTGATATTAATCCCCATTAATTGTGAGACCCAAATACCCACTCCCATTATGGTGAGGTGTGGTAAAGTCATCCAACAAAGCCCATTATATTGTTATGTATGTTGTGTTTGGATGTACTTAATAGAATTGATATTCTAGTACACATGTTATGTGATGTTTGGAATTTACAAAGATAATTTTGAGATATATGAATTTTTGGCGCGGCATCCCCATTTATTTAATTATTACTAGTAGATTGATGTAGTAGGGTTGATTCAAGCTATGTAATCATTTTTTTTTTTTTTTTTTGAGAAATGATGTATTAATTTTTGGGAAGCCTTGTAAGGGGATGTGTTTTCGCAGCAGACTCATATATCCTAGAAATTATCTTTGGCATGTTGTACTAGAATGCCAATTAGACTTAATTGGAAGTCTATTTTATATTGACAATTATTATTATTGTGTGGATGAATTAAATTAGTTTTAATTCAAATTTATTTTGCTCGAAATTAGCTAAAAATATACTTTTATTTTACATAAATGAGATCTGATTATGAGCCTAGTGAAATTTTCTATCTTATAGTGTAAATATAGAATAATATTTTTAATTGAGTTTTTGGTAGCAAAATAATAAAATATAAAATGTATGCTCAATGTCACCTTGCGCAAATTGAATGTAGATGGCCTCTAAGAATGTGATTGCTGACCTAACAAAGGGTGAAAAGCTTGATGGTACCAACTATGACATATGACATAGGAAAATTCAATACCTGCTAAATGAGCAAGAGGCTCTAGAGACCTTGACTAATGTCATGACCCCACCTGAGGAGGGCAATAGTGCCCAACACTGTCGAAACATGGAAGTCTACCAATACTGGATAAAGAAAGATCGATGCGCTCGTTTTACTATGTTAAGCAGCATGCATAATGATCTTATTGAGGAGTTTGAAAGTTCTCTCACAGCCTATGATATGTGGAATAGGCTAAAAATTTCTTTTGGAGGAACTACTGCCACAAGGCTATGTGCCTTGACCCTCAAATTTGAGGGATATAAGATGGATTCCAAGCACACTATGGTTGAGCACTTAAGGGTGATGTCAGCCATGATCCGTGATCTTAAGGCTGCTGGAAATGATCTTACTGATGAGCAACAGATCTTAGCAGTTATTCGTTTCCTGCCAGAAACATGGAACCAAATGAAGCAAATTCTGACCCATAATGAGAATATCAAAAATTTTGTTGATATATCGCGTCATTTGGAGTTAGAGGCAGAGTGCCAAGAGGCGAATCGCTCTACTGTCCTTATCGCCCAAGGTGACTATGATAAGGCTCGTGGGCCTAATCAAAGGAGACGAAGAGGTAAGAAGAAGCAGGGCGGAGCAAATAACTTGGCTCCAAAGGCAGGCAGAGTAGCCAAGCGCCAAAGAGGCAAGCGTGGCGGCAAAAGAAATTTGGC
Source organism: Nyssa sinensis (assembly GCA_008638375.1). Taxonomy (NCBI): domain Eukaryota; kingdom Viridiplantae; phylum Streptophyta; class Magnoliopsida; order Cornales; family Nyssaceae; genus Nyssa; species Nyssa sinensis. Next base: position 25,987,088 of record CM018051.1, on the reverse strand, counting down.
CAAAGTGAAGTGCTATAACTGTCAGAAGCTGGGACACTTTGCTTGTGATTGCACTAAGCCAAAGAAGGTATCCACTAACCAGTACTCTTCTTTTTCACTTGTTTGTTCGCATGTATTAGTTGCTTATTCATCTCTTTTGTGGATATTGGATACAGGAGCAACCAAACATGTCGCACAGGAAAGAGTAGGTTTCGTGGAGTACCATCGGATACCAGTAGGTAGCCAAAGCATTTTTATGGGAAACGAGTGCGAGTGCAAAAGTTCTTGGAGTTGGTGCTTATCAGCTCAGATTGCGCTCAGGGCGTACATTGATTCTTCATGATGTGCTTTATGCACCTAGTATCTGATTTAATCTAGTTTCTATTTCAGCACCAGTTGAACTTGGTTTTTCTTTCAGCATTGATGGTAGACAAATGGTTATGTTTTTAGATGGTGATTGTTTTGGACATGGTTTTCTTTCAAATAATCTTTATCAGTTGGATGTATTAGATTATAATTCTTCATCTGTATGTTTGGCATGTGATGATTATATAGATGATTCTGTTAAATGGCATGCTAGACTTGGCCATATTGGATAAGAAATGATGGCTAGATTAGCTAGAGAAGGCCTATTGGGGTCTCTTGCTAAAGTAAGCCTACCTACATGTGAGTCTTGTTTAGCTGGAAAGAGTTGCCGTAAGCCTTTTGGAAAGGCTACTAGGGCTACTCATCCTCTAGAATTAGTTCATTCAGACATTTGCGGACCAATGAATGTGAAGGCATGCAATGTCGCCTCTTATTTCCTTACTTTTATAGATGACTTTATGTGATATGGTTATGTTTATTTAATTTCTCACCGATATGAAGCATTGGATTGCTTCAGACGCTTTCTAGCTGAGGTTGAGAATCAAATCGAGCTGGAGACTTAAGGTTTTTCACACTGACCGTGGACGCGTGTATCTATCAGATCAGTTCAAGGAACTATGTGAGGAAAAGGGGAATACGCAGGTAATTGACGATTTCTGGAACGCCGCAACAAAATGGTGTTGCTGAGCCACGAAATCGTACATTATTAGACATGGTTAGATCAATGATGGCGTAAGCTAACCTCCCGATCAGCTTTTGGGGGGATGCTTTATTGACTGCTGCCTACATTCTTAATCGTGTGTCTTCCAAGTCAGTTCCAAAAACCCCTTATGAGCTTTGGCATAGGCGGAAGCCAGATTTGGGGCATTTACGACCATGGGGGTCGACAGGTTATGTTCACAATGCTTCTCATCGGTATGGGAAGTTGGGCCCGAGAGCTAATAAGAATATTTTATTCGTTACTCTGAAAGCTCGAAAGGCTATGTGATGCTTGGTAAGCAACCTGATAGAGGAATGACTACGTTTGAGTCCCGCGATGTGGATTTTATTGAGAATGATTTTCCGAGCGTTAGTGAAGCCAAAACAAACCTTGAACTCTATGAAGTAGTAGATTTTGAAGATAACCTGGCTTCTCTTGGCGATGGTGGGGAATTAGTTTCTCATCCTGAAATCGCCAATGAGGATAGGAGTAATCTTCAATCTAGTGGGAATTTTGAGTTAGATTCTCCAGAGAGTCAAGTTCGTAAGAGTAAGCGTGGTGTTATCCTTCGTCGTCGTTTTGAGATTGAGGGGGATGCACTTATGGCTATTTCACTAGATTCAGATGAGTCTGCTTCTTTCAGTGAAGCGCTATCTTCACATGCTTATAATAAATGGATGATTGCTATGGAGGAAGAGATGAGTTCTATGGATAAGAATCATGTTTGGGATTTAGTTGATCTTCCTTCTGGGCGCAAGGCCATTGGAAACAAGTGGGTCTTGAAGATAAAGCGCAAGGTAGATGGATCAATTGACAGGTATAATGTCTTATGGCGAAAGGTTATACCCAAAAAGAGGGTATAGACTATGAAGAGACATTCTCCCCAGTGGTGAGGTTTGCCTCTATTCGCTTTATCCTAGCAATTGTCGCGCATATGGATTTGGAACTTTTTCAAATGGACGTTAAGACTGCATTTCTCAATGGAGAACTGGAAGAAGAGATCTATATGACTCAACCAGAGGGTCTCAAACAATCTTCCAGACAGTGGTATGTGAGGTTTCATAAAACCATTATATTTTATGGTTCTGAGATGATAGAAGAAGACCACTGTGTATATGTAAAACGGTCCAAAGAAAGTTTCATTATCCTTACATTGTATGTTGATGACATTTTATTTGCTGGGAATAACTTAAAGGAGATGGTCGCCACTAAAGAGTGGTTGTCCTCTACTTTTGAGATGAAGGACATGGGCGAAGCACATAATATTTTAGGAGTGAAGATCCTAAGAGATCGATCAAAGAGGCTACTTAACCTATCTCAAGAGACCTACATTATTAGAGTCCTTGAGCGTTTCCATATGAATCACTCCAAGCCCATAGACACTCCTATAGAGAAAGGATGCGACTTACATCTTGGTCAATGCCCTAAGACAGTTGAAGAGAAGAACCAGATGTCTAAAGTGCCTTATGCGAATGCAATTGGTAGTCTGATGTATGCTATGTTGTGTACTTGACTAGACATTAGCTTCGCAGTTGGATTGGTCAGTCGATTCCAAAGTAATCTTGGATTAGCTCATTAGAAAGCGGTAAAGAGGATTTTTCGTTATCTTCAGGGTACCACTGATCTTATGCTGTGTTATAAAGGTGGGGATTTGAGATTGAAAGGATACGGCGATGCAGACTGGGCTAGCGACCGGGATGAGCGCAAGTCCACTTCAAGATATGCATTCCTTCTTGGTGAAGGAACTGTTTCTTGGTGCAGAAAGAAACAGAATTGTGTAGCGTTATCCACGATGGAGTTTGAATATATAGCTTGTTCATTAGCAGTACAGGAGGCAGTTTGGTTGAGAAAATTCTTACAGCGCCTTGACATAGCGCCATATGGGCAGGATGCTGTGGTCATTTATTGTGATAGTATAACAGCTTTAGCATATGCAAAGGATCCCAAGTATCATGGGAGGACCAAACACATTGATATACGTTTTCACTACATTCGAGATATGGTTGCGCAAGGGGAGGTGGTCTTAAGGCATATATCTACAGTCAATATGGTTGCAGACCCATTGACCAAACCCATCCCTAAAAATGTTTTTACATCACATGTTAGGAGTTTGGGTTTAGTTAGGATATGATATATTGGACACCATTTTGACATTGTCTTATATATATGATGTTTGATTCATATTGTGGTTTTATTCATATTGAGATGAATATTGTGCAAGCATACATTTCTAAAAGATGTCAACAATCTTTGATTGGCTCTCTCACACGAGTAATCGCCTTGGTGCTGGATTAGCGAGCAAGATGAGACATTGAATTCTTGGCTTGTGGGAGAATTCATTTTATCATATATGTCGCCTTAACTGAGTTAAGATGAGATTTCTTTTTAAAAATCGAGCATGAAGGTTGACCACACACCTCATGTAGCTTGAAGTAAGCCGAATGTGAACCTTCAGACGGGCGCTTGGACAGCGACTGGGTTAGAGTGTTTGGGTTAGGCGCTAAGATAGTGACGAGGGGTGCTGAGATAGCGACGAGTGCTAGATAGCGACTAGACTAAGATTCGTACGACGTTTATTATTATTTTTATGATATTAAGATTGACAAGCCCAATTGAGTGGGAACTTCGTCGTAGCATACATTACATACTGTATGTGTTGTTATTGTGACCTTTAATAAAGAGAATGACTGAATGTATCCCTGCTTCGTCACTGTGTGAGCTCTGTGAACCATTTTGAGTTCCACTGTGCCCTTTGTGACCTAAGACTACGTTATGAAAAGAGAGCTTGATGTTTCTACTTTAGCATGTTGCTAAAGGATCATGATTGATGCGGTCCGGCAGGGCATGTCTAGGAAAGCAGTTGAGTTCGATTGGATTAATGTGAGTAATTAGGGAAGACAGTTCTGTAATACACTATTGTGTTGTGACTCATTGCCCGGGCGATCATGTCGGTTTCTATGTCTATCGATATGATCATGAGTACAATACAGATTAGGTGGTCCATGCATCACGCTGAAATTAGTTCTTGCGAAGGATAACGGATGCTGAATCTAGTGTAACAGAATAGTCTGGGGCATAGACGAGATCTTTTGTTTGTTTGTAGTGAAGTACTATGTTGGTGTGATGGTAGCTTGATATAGTACTCCTACCCCGATCTTTCTCGTCTGGTCGCACGATCCATTTCCTGTATGTCGAAGGTGATGTAGAGGACTTAGCACTCACCCTTTGTGGATGAGTGGGAGCTGTTAGATATTGGGTCGGGTTGGACCCGAGCCTATAGCCATTGAGGCATCCACAAAGTTTGACTGAGAGTTATGATAAGATTAAAACTCTTATCATTATCTACTTGGTTTTGGATTTGAACCAAAACAACTATTTATCTTATGATATAGTTGTGGGATAAGTGTGGAAAGAGTTTTTTGGTTATCGGGAAACTCTCATGGCTCCCAAGTTCTATCTGAGATTCTTCTGAGGTTACCATCTATGCCTCTGGACTTGGATTGTGAGAAAAACATAGAAGACTCGTATTGTAGCCATTCTATTGATGAGAGAGTTCCATCCGTGGGGATCCAGTGGTCATCAGAAAGCCGTAACACAAGCAAAGACCTTCCGTTTTCACGAACCTGATTGAAAGAGGTAACCGGATTTACACCCGTTTTTACATATATTTCCTTCAGCCCTAATTCTCGATTTTCTTTTTCTTCAATTTCATGAGGTTTCAGTCATTGAATCTTTCTACTTTACACACCAAGGAGTTTCTAAGACCTCAAGGTAGAATTTGGCATTACTTTGGGAGGTCGAGTCAAGCTACGAAGGGTGATTGGCACTTTACACACCCCACGGTTTATGGGTCAGTAAACTGGCCATTTCTCCATGGAAATTCATGGGGTTTGGCTTGTTGTGATCCCCCTCGCATGGGCTTCAAAGCCACATTCAAAGAATTAAGTTTGATGTCCAAATAGGGAGGTGCCATTTTTGGACCCGAACCTGCAACTCAGGTTTTGTGGGTCTCCTTTTTGGGGTTTTGTGTCGCGGCATTGGGTTGTCAGAACCCTTGTGGCCTCTAGATTAGGTCCCAAGTGAAATTAGTCCCCTTTTTTTCTAGCCAAACTCAGACCCACTTTGATGGTGGTTGATAATGGTGGTTGGGTCTGGGTCACTGCTTTTAGGGCTGTCTGACTATCCTAACTTGGCTTCTCGTTACCTTCCCTCACATAAGGCACTGTTTTAAGGTCATGCATGCCAAAAGAAAACCCAAATAGTTGTATGCATGAGAAATTTCTAGAGAGAAAAAGAAATGGTGAGTTAGAATTTTACCCTACAGTGGATTGCCCCTCCTTCCTTTTTTGTTTGGATCGTGACCTCCTTTAGGTCAAGGCAGCTATGCACACAGCCATTCCTTCTTCTTCCTCTTCCTCTCGCACTTTCTCTCTTAGGTTTCTCTTTCTCACTCTAACTTTCTCTCTCTACAAGTCTGAACATACACTTACAAATCTGATTTCCTTCACTTCACACGGCATACAGATATGTATATCACTCATATTTTATTAGTTTCATTTTAAAAAGAGTTCTTTTGGTTGCATGAAAGGCTATTAGCCAATTTGGGAGGTAGGGCCTTGTTACTTTATACATATATATATATATATATATATATAATTTGCAATATAAGACACAATTAGGTGGGCAGCCCAAGTGGCTACTTTTTGGACTTTAAGACTTTGGTTATTTTTGGGTCAAGCGTTCAAAACCCATTGGCCTCAACTTGGCTTATTTTTGTCACTTTTCCATTAGGCCTTGTTTGGCTAAATAAGTTATTTATTTTAACTTTTTGCATTATTTTAACTTTGTGATTTTAAATTAAATATTTACCCTTCATGTACCGATTTTATAAATCGTAGTCATATTTTATTTTCCTCAGAGTCAACCTTGATTTCGCAGGTTTCAGAATTATTTTGAAATCGTCATCCGATTTTCGGTTAAATTTCTTAATTATTCCTTTTAAGGTCACTAATTAATAATTAGTGACTAAATTCTCATTTAATCGGGTCGGAGTGTTACATTCAGGATATGCATAGAGATGCCTAACGTATCTAGAGGTTATCAGATAATCTGTACAAGGAGATAAGCATAAAAGTTTGTGAGTAACTTGGAACTTCTGACTTGGTGTATAAGTTACACTGTCTAGATATTTTATCTTCGTAGACTGTACTGTTTCATAAGCTATACTGTTTAAATGCATACCCTTTTGTACTACATTACACATGATATGATTTTGTTCTTCTTTGATTTATTTGCCTATACTCCTTATTGATATGCTAGCATCATGTACTGTTCCGTCTATTCTAATATGTTATTCCATTTAGTTTGGTTCTGTTTTATTCTACTAAACTACATTTAAACTAGATTTATAAAACTGTTATTCTGAAGTGATTAAACTATCCATGTTCTTTATAAGCAAAAACTAGTTTTGAAACCCATGACAGGGAACCTGTGTTGCTCACTGGGCTTATTTAAGCTCAACCCATTATCCTAACATTTTTCAGGATTTATCTCCATTGGATTAGAAGGCACTATGATGTGACATGGATAGGCCGAGTGGCATTCCAAGTAAAGGATCTGATGGCACTGATTTGTGGAGACTTGGACTCTTATAGACAGAATTTGGTTATTCAAGTGAGTGACATGATACGATTGATTTCATTGATATGCATTAGATGTATTGGGACATGGCTCATGGTAATGGTACTCTAGAGATATTAGATGTGTTCTGTTTTATATGTCAGAATTTCAGATTGGCCTTTATTCGGCCTCTACTTTGCACTTACCATGCTCAAGGGTATTTTGGTCATTTCACATGATGTATGGCTAAACTTTTCAGGACCTCAGTTCATAAAATGGACCTCACCATTAGGTCCAGAGTGTCCGACATAGTTAAATTGGACTATCTTTTGTGTTTATTCGGCCCTGGGTATCATTAGGGGCAATACGGTCATTTATAATTTATATGTCTATATTTTTTGGGACTTGATTTTTCAAATCGGATTCTACCGGTGAGTCCAGAATGCCCAACATAATTAAAATGGACTATCTTTTATTTTTATTTGGCCCTAAGTATCATCAGGGTCAGTACAGTCATTTACTATTTACGTGTCTTTATTTTTCGGGACTTAATTTCTCAAATCGGACTTCCACCATTGAGTTCAGAATGCCTGAGATAGTAAAAATATACTGTTTACTATTTAATTTGGGCTTCGTTTGAATCATTTAGTGTCCAAGGGTAAAATAGTAATTTTATCCAATTAATAAAATAATTATTTTATTATTTATTTATTTTTCAGGGTCCATATGCATTAATTTTTCAGAAGTTGGGCTAGAATATAATTTTGCAGGAACAAGTTGGGGTCAAAGTATAATTTACTAAACTTATGGTTTTATTCATTTCAATAAACTCATTGAACCACTGGGTTTACCTTAGTAAACCCTAGACCGAAACCCAACGACCCCTGAACCAGTCGATTCAGGTCAGTTCAAAGAACCGGTACAAGCATATCCCAGTTTTTCACCTTATTCATGGTCTAGGTTATCCCCATTCCCTAATTCCAATTTCATACAGTTGTAACCACATGGCCTAACTTCAGTTTTTAATTAAACCCAACGACGTCAGTTTCATTAATGCGGTGGCTTGCCCACAGTTCAACACGTGTTTGAGTCGACACGGTGGGTCTGGCTGAGTTAGACGAGTCGACTCAACGACTTGTTGTCTTCTTCATCGCAGCAGGGCTACTGTTGCCCTAATTTCTGTTTTCAAACTCCTTCCAATTTCGTGCATTTCGAGGCTGATTTGATCTCTGTTTTCAGGTGGTATGGGCTACTGAATGTTTAACAAACATTTTGGCATTCATTTTAAGCCTCGAATCAAGCTTGAGAAGCTATGGTGGGCTGGATAGTCGCGACCTACAACTGGCTTGTACGTGCTCATTTCTGACCCAAATCTCATGGGGTTTCTTCGGTTGGGTTCTATTCTTCATGGGGTTCAAGCCCCCTATTTTTAAAATCAAGTTTTGGTGCAGTTTTGTGACATTAGCTCTAAAACCCTGAAAACTGCAAATGGTATTTTGAGGGCCTTTGTCTAGGCTTCTAGGTCGCGGAATGGGGTTTTTGAAACCCTCAGAGGGTCTAGTTTAGGGCTTTACAAGCCAAACTTGGCGTGGCTTTGGTCGGTTCAGACCTACTCCAATAGTGACCCATTAATGGCGGATCTTCATGGTTTAGGGTCTTTCAAGTCCCTATTGGCCTTCTCAATTAATTTATAACAAGTCCCTCGGTGTCCATTTAACTTATACATGCAATCTAGATACTTCACAAAGCTGAAACAGAGAAGGAAAATAAAAGAGAAAGTTTGAGTCTTGATGCCTTATACCTTCAATCAGGCTTCCCCCTTCCTCCTAAGCTCAATATGGGGCCTTCAGTTGCCTTAGTTCCAGTCGTGTACCTCTCAGCCCCTTCTTCTTTTGTGCACCTCTAATGGAAACACCATGCACAAACACACACACACACACATACACTTGTATTCACACATGCAAGGCCTCTATTTCTCTCTCTACTCTTTACAAGTCTGAACATACACTTAGGTCACTTTCTGATTTCACACCCACACCCCATATGTAGAACACATACATATATGCATATATTAACTCATATATATATATAATTATTTTCCTTTTCTTTTCTTTTTGCATGAAAAGGGATTGGTGGAGATGGTGGTCCAATTAGGGCTGCTTGTTACTCCTAATCCAACAAATCTGTATATATATATATATATATACATATAATTATATTATATATTTTTGTTGGCTGCATGAAATCTCATTGGCCCATTTGGGAGGTGGCCTTTGTTGACTCAAGGTTATATACAATTCTGTTGTATATTTAGGCATAAAGTTGTTGGCAGCCCACTTGGTAAATTTTTGGGTGCCATAATCTTGCCCCACTTGGTCAAGGGTTCAAATCTCCTTGACCTCACTTTTGGGCATTTTTCCCCTCATTTGGGCTTATGTCCTGTTTGGCTGGCGCGGAATTTTGTTTTGGCTTTTTCTTTCATAATTTCTTTTCTATTGCTCTTTTTACGAAGTGGTTTCTTCTGGTCGCTTCCTATCTCGGTTAGCTTCAATGTCAAAGGCCCCAGTGTCGGTTATTATTTATTTGTGGCCGTCATAGTTCGCTAATTCGAGTTTCTATAGTAGTTAAAATGACATCATTTCACCTAATTAATTGGTAATTAGGTTCGGGTATTACATCCTCCTTTCTGACGTGTTTAATTATTTTGTTGGTCTATCGTGACCTGCCGAGAGATTCTCGATTAAGTTTCTAAATTATTCTTTATGTCAGTTCTAATTAATAATTAGCAACTAATTATTAATTAAGCAAAGTCGGAGTGTTACAACATGGCTCGAAAGAGCATAAAAAATTGGACACAACGCAACTTGAACCACTAAAAATGGTAAAGAGACCATCAAGAAATAGTGGCTTACAATCTCTGTTTGAAAGATCCAAACCGAGGCCAATCGGTGGGATTTACCTCATTTTATGAACGAAAAAATGTTCCCTAGAGTCCCAAGATTCAATTAGAATGGAAATGAGGCAAAAACCTTGATGAAAACACAACGAAATAAGAAGCCTGAAACACTAGCCAAAAAATCGGGCTTCACCGAAGAGCTATCTATGACGGCCGTTTGACAACCTTAAATTGATCCAAACCCCATTGTGACGCTGGAAATGAAATCCTTGGTGAAAAATGTAACACCCCGACTTAATTAATTAATAATTAGTCCATTAATTATTAATTAGAAACAAGATAAAGGAAAAATAAGAAAACTAATCGGAAAATTCTCGATGATTACAATACGCTAGTAAAATAAATAAATACATCGAAAAAGGGAAGGGTGTAATGCCCTGAGGCTAATAACTGATCAATTTACGAAATAATGTCAACTTAGAATGAAATGCACTAATATAGCTGTTTAAACCCCATTTTAACACTATTAAAAACTCAAATTAGCTATCTACGGGAAAACACAAAGGAATAATAATCAACACGAGGCAATGGACATCGAAACTAATCGAAATAGAAAGTGACTAGAAGAAACTACTTCGTAAAAAGAGTAATAGAAAAGAAAGTGTTAAAGAAATAGCCAAAATGGGAATCTATGCCAGCCAAATGAGGCATAAGCCCAAAATGAGGGAAAAATGTTAAAAGTGAGGCCAAGGAGATTTGAACCCTTGACCAAGTGAAGGAAGTGTAAAAGCATCTAAAAATATACCAAGTGGACTGTCAGCACTTTTGTGCTTAATTATGCAACAAAATTGTACATAAACCTAAATTATCCAAGCCCACCTCCCAAATTAGCCTAATGGCCATTCATGCAACACCTCACCCCACATCACCCTATGCTTCAGCCCTCATCATCATACCTGCTCGAGCCCTCATCATCACAACTGAACCATAAGAATGCATGCATAGGTGTAATGTGTCTGCATGTGCACTTATATACATATGAGTCTTACATTTTTGGTGTGTGTGTGTGTGCTGAGTATTCAGAAGTTGAGAGACCAACTGTGTGAGTGTTGTGAAGGAGAGAGAGAGAGAGAGAGAGAGAGAGAGAAGAGAGAGACATTGTATGTATGCAAGTATGTGTGTGTGCATGCATGGTAGTGTGCCTACTTGGAGTTGTACAAGAAGAGGGAGGAAACAGAAGGAGAAGCTAAGAGCAGAAGCGGGTCAGTGAGACAGAGAGAGGGGTAGCCATTGTTGAGGAGGTATAACATACCAAAACTTTAAATTTTTCTTGTTTTGAATTATTGTACTAATTCAGTACTTTTAAGAGCCTTGCATTGCATGCATGCATTGAATCAACACTACGGGATGGATTTTGAACAGAATAGAAGAGCCTGAGAAGCTCGGAGTGCATGATCCATGGGAGGCCACCATTGACAGACCTCCATAGGTGCAAGGTTTGAGACCATCAGGGTCAAAACTCTTATAGGCCAAATTATAATTTTAAAAAGTTAATTTTACTTTTTCTATTTTAGATGGGCATTTCTGAATTTTTAAGTTTTAGGTTTGGACCTTAGTATAATTTCTCTAAACTGTTAGGTGTCAAATTTTAATTAAAGAAAGTTCATTTTAACCCTCAGATAGCCAAATAGTGGATAAGGGGTTAAAACAGGAATAAGATATCCTTATCTTAGATTTTAATTTATCAAGTTTGTAACCAAACAACTCATTTTTTAAAAAAAAAAAAAAAATTTAATAACCCTCCATATGATGTTGTTCTACTTAACCCATTCATGTCTTTGGACTAGGGTCAACCCGGACCCAGGATTCGACCCGACTCTACCTGTAAAGACCTAAAAATTCGAGTAAATTTTTCGTTTTACCGGTAGGAACACTATTTGCCGGTAGGGTACTACACATGCATCATTTAGACATAATTCATGTTTAGAAGCATATTTTGAATATGCCATAGAAGGAAAATATGCTTAAAATGTTAAAATACGTCCTCCTGTGAGAATTTGAGCCTAATTGAAGACAATTTAAAAAAATGGACCAAAAATGGGCATCTCGGGTGGACCCGGGTGAACCCGGCCATAGGCGAAAATAAATATTTTAGAAAAATATCATTTAAAATAATTTTAAGAATTTTGGTTAAAACAAAATATTGAAATTGATGCGTTTCGGGACAGGTTATAGTGTAACAGGGGTCCCGAACTCATTAAGGGCAAAAGAGTCTTTTTATCCCTTTACCCATTTATTATAAATAGGACCCCTTAATGTTAAATTTCTCATAATTTGGTCTAAGAAGAAGTAACAACTCGTTCATCGAGAGAAATGATGAAGAGAAACCTAAGTTTTTCAACTTTCAAGCTTCTAAACTCATCTCTAGCCTTGGCATCTCACAAGGCTTCCTCCTAGGAAGTTGTTCCCCACATCAAGGGCTACAATCCTACTGATTGGTTCAGCGTTGAAGTGAACACAACTCTCTAGGGTTGAGAAAAACTCTTCTAGGTATGATATTTTGCTAAGTAAAGAATATGGATACGTTTAGGAGTGTTTTTATATGTTAATTGTATAACTTACATGTTTATCTGTTATTAGAAAACACCTAACTTATAGCTACTTTGAAAACCTAGGGATTGATACCTTATGTACCTATGTATACTTTAGGAATTTGTTAAAGTGATGAGCATGTAATATGACTATATGTATAATTCATTGCATTCTAACTTATGTTCACGTAGACAAAGTCTTGTAGTTGGAAAGTTATGATTTATTCAATGTGTTGGTATTTTATGTATTTTGTAATCTTTGAGAATTTGGTAAGGATTGTGAATATGTAATATGTTTATATGTGTAATTGATTGGATTACATGCTAAGTTCATGTAGACAAAGTTTTGTGATTTAAAAGTTATAGTTGCTTTATGTATAATGCGTTATTTAAGGCATACTCCATGTGTTTGATGAAATGTTTCATTAAAATTACATAGAAAAATCAAGGCATCTTGGCATACGTGAATCTTTGGAAACATAGGCGTGTGTTGAGCACTTCGGTGCTATACATTATGAGGGTGTAGATCCTTGTGGTGAAAAAACTCAAAATCTGGCCAAGAACTGGTGCTCGCTGATCCAACGGGAGCGGACCGTGAAACGAGACATGAGTTGGCATAGAGTTGCATGGGTGTGTCATACATATTGCCTATTGCATTGCACTGACGAATTGGAAGGCATATAGATTATAAATGTACACTTTGCACATGCCACGCCTTATCTTTGTTCTTTATATTAGCATTATGTCATATTGGGTCGTCGTGCTTATCCTATACGGGATTACATATTACAGATGAGACTCCCGGCACTTGAGACTTGATGAAGTCATTGGAGCACGGAAGGGATAATAGATTTTGAAGTTTATTTGGTCTAAGGGCTACATTTGTGTGTATGGGCATAAGCCCAAATAACTTGTGTTTAATTTGAAAAATGGTGGACTATAGGCCTTAGGCCATTTTGTAATGTAAGGGTTTAAACTCAAATGACAAATAGGGTGTTTTATTTAATGTGCATCACATGTATATGTTGAGAACAATAGGTGTATGTTCAATTTCCATAAACTTGTGGCCATCGAGTGAGGGTGGAATGTACATATAATTGTATATACAAATTATTGTAAAATATTAGGTGAAAAATGTTTAGAAAGTAAAGGAGACCATGTCAAAATTTTGTGATTTAAAAAGAGCCATTAGGTGTGTAAAATGCCCATAAATAGATAGGAAGAGGGCCAAAAACTGGGAGTTAAAAACCTTGAAGAATTAGGTTAAAAATTTGAAAAATTAGCTTGCAGCACTTTGAAAAAAAATTCAGAAAATGAAGAAGTTAGGTTGCAGCAAATACACTATTGCTACAGGAAGAGTAGCCCAGCAGCCAGTAGCAGCAGCCCATAGCCCAGCCCCCCCACGTGCATGCCTGCTCGCGCTCGCGCACGCTGCGCGTCTTACGAGCCCACTGCCCTACCTGCGCGTTTGCGCCTTGCCCCTTGTGCGCTAGCCTTGCCCCCCCTTGCCACAGCCCTTGGCCACTTGCCTTTAGGCCATGTTTGGCCAACCCCTAGGCTATGCTGGTCAACCGCCTTGGGCCATGTTTGGCCAATCTTAGGCCATGTTTGGCCACCCTTTTGTGCCATGTTTGGCCATCTTTATGTGCCATGTTTGGCCACCTTTACACGCCATGTTTGGGCACTTCCTTAGACAACTTTTGGTAGACTTTTTGACCTTCTCTTGGCCTATGTCCTTAGGGTATTTAGGGCCCATTTGGGCTATTGTTTCAAGGTATATTTAGAGACATTTTAGGCTATCTTAGAACCCATACTTGAATATGACTTAGACTAATTTTGACTATAGGTTGGGGGAGATATTTAATTGGCATTTGAAACCCATCTTGGGTAAGTCTAGTAGAAAATTTTCATTTTTAATTTTAGAAAAATATGGGGAAATAAACTTATAATCAACTAAATCTATTTAATAGTCTTTTATTAATTTTTCTTAATTCATTTCCATTAATTCCCCGAGTTTCAGAAATTCGAGACGTGACAACTTAGGTATCAGAGCTTAGGTTCGAACACTTAGGGACCGTGGGGTGTTGTTGAACACAATAGGACCACGACACATGATTTGAATTTTTTTTGTAAATATTGTGTAATGTGTAGACTCTGACAACTTGGACAGCTTGGTATTAGAGATCTAATTTGAAAATACCTAGCGATGATAGGGTGTTGTTGAACATCATGAGAACCTAGAGGAAGCGTGTGACTTAGTGTTAACTGTTGGTGGTATGAGATAGGACCTTGTGTGTTATGTGATTATTTATACTTGAAGTATCACATGTTGCGATTATGTGTTAGTTAATGCTATACTATGATGCATGATTACGTAATTTGATGCAGTGTGATGCATGACATGGGTAATGTGTGTATTGACATGACTCTATATGGTAACTTAGTATATGTTTACATACGTGATAGATTGATACTTGTTTGCCTTCATAATGTCATGTAGCATTATGAGAGAATGCTATGGGATGTAGAATACATTAGATGAGTAAAAGTTGAAGTTTCTAAATAATGTTTGTTCCTACTATAGGATGCCATCCAAAACACTAGGTTGGTGTAGAGTAGGTCGAGGGAGAGGGAGAACTTTAGTTCTCGAACCTCTATTCAACCTTGGTAGCCCCAATTGACGTAAGATCTAGGATCTAATGCCTTGGAACAATGGATGAGATTTAAACCTTAGGTTAGTTGGACTAGTTGAACACTAGCATAACTGGAGCATGTGTATATTAGTATTGCTTAAATGAATTTTTCCTTGCGAAAGGACAGTGTTAGAACTCGGTATTATTTGTTTATTGTAAACAATTGGTGAGAATGGTTGACGTGAGTTATATAAGTGTTGATTAGGCAAGTAGTGTCATAACATATTATATTTGTTTCTTAGGGTTAGAAATAGACCGACTAGATCCACCATTGCATGTTGACACACCAGTTAGGGGTAGTGTGACATTGACGAGGATCTGTAGAGATTGCTCGATAGAGATAGTTGATTGCATCCTTTCTTTTGACTTCATTCTACTTGACATGTCTAGTTTTGATATTATATTGGGAGATGGATTTGTTGTTTGCTTTTCAGGTGAGTATAGACTGCTACAGGGAGAGAGTGATAGTGTGTACTCCTGAGGGAGATAGTGGAAGTTTCTTAGTTCCACCCTTGTATAACTCAAGGAGTTGGGGATGCCATAACTATTTGTTGGCTAGTTTGATAGTAGATAGGAGTGGGACTACAAATAGTATATTACCGCCAGTAGTGAATGAGTTCCCAGATGTCTTTTCGGATGACTTGACTAGTCTACCGTCGAGACGAGAGAGAGTTTCACAATAGAGCTTATCCTAGGCACTATGCCTATTTCCATTCCACCTTACCGTATGGCTTCAGCTGAGTTGAAGGGAGCTGAAGGAGCCAATGTGGAAAAATAATTATCATGTAGCCAATGTGGAAAAATTGGAAAAATATTTTTCACTTTAATGTAATTAAATTATGACTTGTGTCTAAGTAAATTATTAATCACAAAACACATCTAATTATCATGTAGCCAATGTGGGATTATTCTAGAATTTAATTTAATGGATTTAGCTACTTCCTAGCTTATATCAACTGTGATGTTTTCCATAGTATTACTCCCATGGATGAAAAGTAATAAAAAAATATTGTTTTTCATTAGAAAGAAAAAAGATAGCTTTGTAGCAAAATGAAAATGGGCAGTGAGTATATAAATAAAAGAAAAATATTAAAAGCCCAAGGAAATTAAAAGAAAAATATTTTGAAAGTTGTAGTAAAAGTGTGCTATCGTAATAAAAAGGGATCATAATTTAAGGGGGAGTTAATGATGTTTATTGTACTTCACAAGGAAATATTTTGATAAGTACTTCACAAGGAATTGAATTTGGGAAAGTGAGTGAAGTACTTTAATTTTGTATCCTAAACTCTTCTCAATGATAACTTGTGAAACTTAGATTCACTTAAATACTATAGGCATGAAGATATGGAGTCACTTTCTAATTATGTGTCAAGTTAAACATGTTTTTAACTTTCTTAAAAGCTTTCTAATTATGTGGACCATTTTAATTTCTTGTTCGCAAGGCCAGCAAGGAACTTTGGCCCCGCGGGGGGGGGGGAGACACTGTGGATGTGATGGATTTGCAGATCAGGAGTGGTGTTGTGGCTGTAGCAGACTAATCAAGAGGTTATGGATTTGCAGATTAGGAATGGTGTTGTGGCTATAGAAGACTAATCAAGAGGTTATGCAAAACGACAAGAAGAAGATTCTACAAGTAGACTAGCAATAATCCCCAAGGCAGTGCCAAGATAGTTACTTAGAAATTTGTATTTGTAGATTTGTGCTATTTTCTTCATTGATTAGTGGATTATTTTGTAGGTGGTGGGTTTTTTCTATCTCGAGGGTTTTTCCCACATAATTTTTTTCTGTCTTTCTTATTTTTATTTACGTGTTTGATTGTTATTACGGTGACTTGATATATGCTAGTTTACCACCTTACACTCACATTTTGTTTGCATTATCTTTTAAGATACGACAACCTAAAAAAGAATCTATCGTGTGTCCACCCACTACAGCATATTTTGTGGATCACATTTCCCACAACCCACTTGTCAAGGACTGGATACAAACCAACACTATTACCCGATCATGGGTAGTGGCTTCTCTCTGAGACTGGCTGGTGTCCCATATGCTTACCTTATCACTCATGATCTCCTCACAGACAATTCTCCTCAGTCTGGCCACATATTAAGTGGTCAACACTCAAACATGTCTCGAGGACCCAACTGGAGAATTTTCCTTGTTTAGTTTCTCCCTCTTGACCCATCAGCCATCCCACTGAGTGTTTAGCCACTCTCTGCTACTATCATGGTCAGTCTCTCCTCCAATTCCACCAGCTGGAACTTGAAGACCCGTTTCCAAGGTCGGTTATGCAAGAGCAACCATGAGTCATTCACATGGCATGACCATTCATTTTATATTTTTTGGTACAAACAAAGATACATGCTTTGAAAATCTTAGGCAAGATGTGCCTTGATACTAGTGCTTGGGATGCCTTTGAAGGCACCACTGTGATATCTAAATTGCCCCAAGGTACTCAAAAACTGATTGTTTTATCAACAAACAACTCTTATCTAGGTTTTGAAACAGAAAGGACCCACCCAAACCCTTCCTAAGCCCCTATATCTATATGAAAAACAAAAATTAGTCTAATAGGTCATACTAATTACAAAAAGAAGTTCTATTAAGGATGTATTTAGCATGCACAGTCTACTACAAATTATTTTAGAACAATCTTCCTTTCCTTTAATCATGTTATGCCTCCTAATTGGTGATACGTCATGACTAATACATCGAGTTTGACTTATTTATGACCGCAAGACTTGAAAAACTCTATCACATAAGCATTCAGGAATAAGATAAATCAGTACCACCATTTCCCATACCTATTAATGTCCAAGAGGGAAATTTATAAACATCAGCCTTGTTCTTACATTTATTATACTCTGCAAAGTTTGGTTAAATATATGACCATCTGGATTGTTCAAGATAAATAGAGAAAATATACATGAATCAGGAGATATCTAACCTTTTTCCAGAGGTATCAGTTAGCAAGCGCCATCATCATCCATAACCATGTTGATAAACCATTAATAAAAATAACCTCTGCACTTCAATGATCCACAGAAGCATTTTTTCCTCCTTTGGTCTGCTTTGTCATTCTGAATTATACCATAGTCATATGTCAACTCTTTCATTGGAGGAATATGTCTGATTGCATAAAATGCAATATGGAGATAACATTCATTGTTATTTTCCCGCAAAACTGGCTGCCAGAACACATTTGGAGAACAACTGTGGTTCATAAAACGTGCAACATTCCCACCATTTTTCGCACTTATAACAAGGGGAAATGGGATTTTTGGAGGCTCAATAGAATCCCCAGGCATACCTCCCAGGGGCTGATAGGTGCGGGTAGCATAAAAAATATAATCATCTTCATATTCACTCTCAAATTCCTCTGCCTTGGATTTATCAATGACTTCTCCTGCATACTCACAAATAAAAGCTCCTGCACGAATGGGATCCCAAGATCTTAGGCCCCAACCTTTATCCTTACTTTTAAACACCTCCAAACAGACTCTCAGACCTGCTTGGGACATTCGATTGCGGCAGTTAGGAGGGCATGAACAGGAAGGACCACACTCAAGTACCAAGGATTGGTAACTCAGAAGGACCCCAAGTGCAGTATAAGGGAGAAATCCTCCATTTCTTTGAATGCAAGGGCAGTTGGTATCACCAGGTTGACATCCACCTAGGCAAGTGCAGCTCAATGAAGGTTTGGGTGAATCAAATGGTTTCAAACACTTGAGACTAGGAAAATATGTGAAATAAGCAGGCCCCTTTTCATCATCAACATCATTTACAAGAGAAACAGGTAAATTTTCTGCCCCTGAAGTAAGGTCTGGAAGGATAACCCCAATCCTTGAAGTAAGATCTTCCTTCCATTGCTGAATTGATTTCCACATTGTAAATGCTTCAGGCTGGCCAGGTATTCTAACCAATTTATACTTAAAAATATTGCAACCTGACTTTCCTTTTTCCACCCATGACTCCTGGATTTTATAAAGACCATCATAGACGTATACCTTCCCAGTTGGATTTGTGACATCCCTTAAACCACGAATAACTCTCACCTCATTAGCCCGATGCAAGCTCTTCTCCAAAGCAAGATTACCCCTTTCAAGCTTCTGATCACTCGTTTCTTTATTTTTGCTGTACATATTTCCACCTTGGCCACTGTAAATCAACACATCAGCATCTTCTCCATTATCCTCATATCCTCCAGATGAAACAATGCTGACAGCCACAGGCTCTTCATCTACAGTGATCTTAACACTCATGTAATCGATCCCAGCCATACTTGGAGCATGCAATCCCACCAAGCACATTTCCATCCTGAAAAAGAAAATATCCCCAACTTCAACCCCCGGTACAGCTCCAACTCTCTTCTTGATATTTGTCCGAACCCCTTTATTCATCAAGATTGTACCAGCCCTTAAGTCTGGGCGTCTTGCAATGCCTGGAGTTGCATCCTTTGCATCTTCAATTTTGCTAATCCGTCTTCGAAGCAAATCATATATAAGGAGTATGTAACCAACTGATTCACTGTCACCATCAGCACGTCTAAATGTATCAAAAGCCATAAGATTGAATGATGACAGGAAATTATTAGCTACTGCATCAATGTCAACATCAGACGAATTGCCCTGCTGCTTGCTCCTTGTCTGTCTCTGGGACTTACCCTTCTGCCCCCCCACCTTACTGGTATCTTCTGTATCAGTGATATGCATACTGAAGCTACTCAGATATTGGTCACTCTGATTCTGGGAGTCACTATAACCATCTTCTTCCATGACTGTACCTTCTAGCTGTGACCGAATACCCACCATACGATTTCTGGAACTCCTTCTTGACGGCCCCGTATATCCATTTGCTGCCCCTGCTTGCTGTGTAGGTGTCCTAAATGAAGTTATGGGAACAGGTGACGGAATTGGTTTGTTAAAGCCATAATGCCCAGCTTGATTTGCATTCTGTTCAGCTGGCCTTTGAGACTCAGTTGGAACAATAAACGGGTAGAACGGTGCAGCACCGGCTGGGAAAGGGCCAGATGGAGGAACACACACAAAAGGGGCACCTTGAGGAGTTGAAAATGCAGACATACCAGGTGGAGATGGGAATATAGGAACAAGACATCGTAACGGCTTTACATTCAAAACCCTAGACTTATCAAAAGACCCAGATGTAGGTGCAGACTCTGAACCTAAACCTTGTTCCATTAATTACACACTTAATTCACACAATCACAATTTCACAAACACAAGTTCCACAAATAACAACTTCTTCACCTCATACTCTAATTTTATTCTTGCACCGTTAGTACTACTCTCTACAATAGCAATATAGTTACCAAATTTGATTAAAACGGCATGTATAACAACATTTCATCACAGAATGAGGCAAAATAACCATTAAACAACACAAACTTTCACTTAACCATTCATGGAAATGCTGAAAGATGCGAATTTCAACCAAATTATCCGGTAGAAATTGGTTCCTGCAACATGCAAGTACAGATTTACTCAGAAACAGAAGCAAAATGTATGAGAATCTGAACTAATTTTCATGATCTGATCAGAGGAGCCCTAAAAACCCAATAACATAGTGAGAAATGGAGAGCAACAGAGACAGATGTATAAATAAACATAGAACAAAATAGTATCAGAGAGCTCTTCACAGATAAACATGGCTATAAGATCAGTATAAATTTGAGATAAAATCAGGTAGAGATTACTGTGTGAAATGAAATAGTATTTAAAAAAAAAAAAAACAGAAAAATGGAATTTTTTTGAAGGAGAAGTGAAAGATGTTTTTACATACAGATCTTGGAATAAGAAGAAGTGGAAGATACTTTTACATAAACCAACCAAACCAAAAAAGCAGATCCTAGATTTAGGAAGGGAAAATACCCGTACAGAGAGTGTTTTGAGAGAGAGGAATTCCGGCAAAGATGTGTTGAATCGGTTTCAGGAGTGAAATCTTTAACACAGCCCAGAAACCATTTATCTAAATTAATTATTAAATCGTTTATTGGTCATGACTATGTGTTGCTAGGAAGCACCTTGCACATGGCAAGAGATTTTGATTAGATACAACCAATGTCCCCCCACTCCCACGGGAAGGACTGTTTAGTTCTGTCTTTTTAACTTTTGACACTGAAATAAAATAACAACTTTTCATTCGTGATAAAAAAATTTTAAGATAAATTATATTAAGAAGTTTTAAATTTTTTCAAAGGTTTTTGAAATGATACTGATGCTGTTTTTTTTTTAATCAGAGGGGTCTCTCATTTTTCGTTATCTGTCAAGAACTCAGGATCAAAGGGTCACGGGTTAGTTCTGGTGATAGTCGTTCAGATGATAAAGTCAGTAAATATAAAAAGACTATAATTGAAAATAATAATTGAACATGACTAGAAAGTGTACTTTATGGTCTTATTTATAGGTTGTAGATCTTCTACGTTGAATATGATTAGGAGTCATAAAAATAGGGATTCATAAATATTCGAAGATAGTAGTTGGCATATTAAACTTTGTTTCCTTATTCTGAGGTTAGTAGGATATGGAAGGCGATGCCATGTTCTAAATCGCATACCTCTGAACCCCCCCATTTATGTATGATTTGAATAAACAATCTTTCTTGATCTGTATCTTAAAGAGCTTTGTATGTACACGCGTCATGCTTTGAATATGTTTGTCACTTGATGGTATATTAGCTACTCCCCCCAAGCCTTAGTTATGTGGGACCTGTGCAGAGTTGAGGTTAGGGTTTCTAAAGAGTCACATGTATTTTCATTAATGCGTCATTTCGTATTCTAATAAAACAACTGTTGATGGGACAATACAGCCTCATCATTGCACTTAGCCGCCGACTGAGTAATCGAGACCATTATTAGCCAACCGTCGGTTGGGATTTCAGGGCCATAAATATCGATCCTCCTTGGGTGTCTTATAAATAGACGAAACCCCCCTACAAGAAGAGGCTTTTACGAAATTTCTATCGTTTCAAGTTGAATTCTAAGCAAAAGAAGACTCCCTAGGAGATTTCCAGTGTACTAGAAGACTTCTTCGGCATCCATTCGTTAGTTTCTGGTCAATGGTGGTAACTCTTTCATTTCTTATTATTTTTTGTCATTATTCTTCTTCTTCCTTACATCTTTTGTGAGGATGTCGTCCTCGGATGCCTATTCAAGTACGGGGGAGGAAGAGAGGCAAAAAATAGAAATAAGGAGTCAAGGGGCACTAGGCCTTATTTTGGGTGAGGAAGTGGAGAGTGGCTCAGGTAATAGCTCGGGAGTGCTTCTAATTGAGGCGTACTCAAATCTAGGGATAGAAAGGTTGGCTCGTCCGATCGGCCTCATAAAAGAGAGGAAGGTGAGAGTGCCATGACCAAGGGCATGCTAGATGCCCTCAGAGTTAACTTCGATTTTGCTCAGAATGTGTTCTATAGGATCCCAAGGGTTGTAGATTGCCCATCGGATATTGAGAGATGAGAGATCTGCGCATACTTCAAATGGTTTAAGGTTGGCGTAAGTTTCCCTCTTCATCCTCTAGTGAACAAGTTTTTTAGTTGGTTCAAGATCTGCCCTGCCAAGCTGAGCATCAACAGTTGGAGGCAGCTAATGGCCTTCTTAGTCCTAGGTCACCAAAACAACGTTGAAGTAGACCTAAACCTGATTAGAAGTTACATGGATATGAAGTTCCTGAAGTCAGAGGGGACGTACTACATGTCCTTTGACAAAAGGTTCAAACCATTGACCTTGATACCTACTTCCAACAAGATATGAAAAAAGTGGTACTTCTTCGTTAGTGGTGGCTGGGAACACGAAGACTTCGAGAACCGGAGCAATTTCTTCCTTCGGCACACCGGTTTTAAGGGTGAACCTACATAACTTTTGGCTTCTCACCTGAATAGTGTAGTCTTATTCCCTTCTTGACTGACGTTTTTTTGAATTTCTATTGTCACAGATAAAAAGGCTTGGAGGAGGTCAATTTTTACTCCCGAGCTTCAAGAAAAGTATAGAAGACTTCTTCACTTGTAGGACCGTCCTCACAACCGAATCCTTACCCTTTAGAACTTCATGGACATCAGGCTAGCAAAGGACAAATCGGCAATTTTGAAGAAAACAGTTCTTACAAGCTGGACGCCTAGAGCTAAGAAGGTTAGGGGAACATCTAGCTCCACGGTACCAGTTCCTTCTCAGAAAAAGAGGAGGACCGAGGTGGGGGGATCCAGTTCTCCTGAACATACAATTTCCAAGGAGTTGGCCTTGTCAACTGTTTGGTGAGAGCTATCACCATTTCCAGCCCCCACAACGTGCCCTGGATCCCTTAGTAAGGGGAAAATGAGCACAGTTCCTCCTGGTGTGGCCTCGGTTGAAACCGGGGAAGTGGCTATCAAGAAGGCCTACGAAGAGGCCTGGAGCTCAACTGCGGGTCGCTTCAAGGGTCTGAAGCCCCGGAAGATAGCCAGGGACCTCCTGGTTTCTCACATGAGGGTAAGATTTTTATCTTTAGTTGATTTTATATATGTCATTAACTTCTATTCTTACTGACTTCTCTAATTTTTGTTTTTTATAGGCGGTTCATGTCATAGCTGCTATCATGGATTGCCTTGAGGAATCAGAATGGGAGGACAAGCTCCAGGCTGAATTGGACGAAGCTCGGCTCCAGCTTGGGATAGCCCACTCTGCATCTCTCTCTTTTGAGGAGAAGCTAAAAGAATCCCTCACTAACGTGGCTATTTGGATTCACAGAAGAACGCCCTAGCTTCAAAGTTAGAGAACTTGAAGAAGGAAAAAGATGAGGTTGAGGCCGCTACTACTTTGAACCTTGCCACCAGCATTTAGGCGGTGAGAGAAGAAACAAAAAAAGCCCTCAGAGAAGAGGTACAGAGGCTAGGCAGAGAATTTTTCAATCATAGATACAAAACTTTTCGGAGGAAGATCCAGATGCTATATCCTGATCTTAATATCTCGGGTGTGGACGAGGTTTCAATAGATGATCCTGCACCAAGTCCTTCTGAAGCTGTCCTAGTGGAGTCCATAGATCCTGAGAGAGAAGCCCCCCTTTCCGAGGACTATTAGTTAGGTTTTTGTAACATTTTTTTTTTAGTTCTCCCGAACTTGTAATCTTCCTACTTTTGGGTTAATCTATAAAGATTCTTACTTATCTTATTCACTTGTGTTTTGCTTGCTATTTCTGTGGTGTGTCTTGAAAAGTAATCTCTTTTCACATCCCGACCAGTAAAAAACGTAAGCCCTTTACAGACTCCAAAGCATTCATAAGCTGATTTTAGAGGCCGAAATAACAAGATATTTAGAGCATCTATACTCATGAATAGAAATATAATATACCGACGTCTAATACTTGTAAAACAAACCTTTTCCAGAGATCTTTTACACTTGTAATTAAAATAAGCTTTTTTCAGATATCTGTAGGGTGAGAAAAATAGATCAGACCTATAACACTTGTAACGAATGGAAGGTTTCTAGGGGATCTGTATAATTGATAAAATGGACCAGACCTTCATTACTTGTTTTGATCACAAGACTTTTAGGATCCGTACATTGACTAAAATGGACCAGACCTGTAGCACTTGTTGTGAATACAAGGCTCTAAAGGGTCTTTGCATTGAGATGGACCAGACCTGTAGCACTTGTAGTGAGTACAAGGATTTTGAGGGTTTGTGCATTGATTGAAATGGACCAAACATGTAGTACTTGTAGTGAATACAAGGCTTTTGAGGGTTTGTGCATTGATTGAAATACTCTAAGGTGAATCGAAAATAACTTTTTTTATTGATAATACTTGCTTAAGTGTTCGATGTTCCAATGTCTGGATATAGGCTTCCTAGTTGAGTCTGCTAACTAATAAGTTGTAGGTTTGACGATCTTTTGTAAGGTCCAGATTTTTTACAAGCTGTTGGCTATTGGCTTCTTGGTCAAACCAATCTGTTTTAAGGGTTGGCATGCCAATTTTGACAGGAATGATTACCTCGGTGCCATAGTATGTCTTTAAGATTAATATACTTCCGTGCTCATTCCATGAGTGCTGTCATATTAATGGGAGGATTCTTGGTCAAGGAATCCTAAAAGTGTCCGGGCTCAAGGTCTGAAGTGAGGGCAGCCACTAGGAAACTTAGACTACAATCGGTTATCTCCGTGAGCTCGGTATTAAAACGAGCAATGTATAGTGATTCTCCCTTTGCTTGCTTCACAGTTAGCAAAACTTTTGGTCCATTTCTTAACTTCCTGCTTGTTAAGAATTGATCAAGGAATAGCCTACTGAGCTTATAAAAATTTCTGATCAATTTTTGGGAAGGCTATGGAACCACTTAAGGGCAGTACCCCCTTGAGACTCATCATGAAAGTTCGGCACATAAAGGCATCAGTAGCTCCATGCAGAGCCATTGTGTGTTGAAAGTGAGATAGGTTATTCCCAAGGTCCTCATATCTGTCGTGGAGGGTAAATTTCGGGACAACAAACTTCTTAGGTCGCTTTTATATCCTAGACTCAAGGGGGGAATTTGTCTGGTGTTAACAAGAGGATACTATTTTTCCAAGACTGGGGGGACTAAAGTCTTGGGAGGTTAGAATTCCTGCAGCACTAGATTGGCTTTAGAGGCCATTGGAAATGGTATCCTCATTCTGCTCTGGTATTAGATAGTAAGATGAAACGTGGGCATTCCTCTCCCCATAACTATTGACGACTGAAGATCAGCCCCCATATGAGCAGTACCATGGAGGTGTATTGGTTGCATGTTAGGCAACTTCTCTTTGGGAGATCTTCCACCTGTGGTGATGGCAGGAGGTTGAGGTCCTCCATGAACAACGTTAGTAGGAGAAGAAGGAGGGTTGCTCCGCTGGCTCTGGGCCAGTGAAGCTAGGACTTGTAACATAGCAATGAGTTATTCCTGCATCTGATCAGACTGTCGTCGAATCCGATCAAGCTGTTTTAAACGATTGGGTGTTTGTCCCCTTCTTTTTCAATAGGAGGCTGATTTTGAGGGTTTTGAAAATTATTTCTAAGACGAAGGTCGGGAGCCATTATCTTTTGGAAGAAAAAGACAAAAGATTTGTTGTTTTGGAAAAAAGATAGCAAAAACGATTGTCGTTCCCACAAATGATGCCAAACTGATGTTTCTCTTTTTTATCAGAAGGGCTTCCCGTCCTTCGCTATCTGTCAAGAACTCAGGATCTGAGAGTCACTAGGTAGGCTTCAGTGGTAGCCGCTCTGATGATAAAGTCAGTAAATATAAAAAGACTGTAATTGAAAATAATAATTGAACATGACTAGAAAGCATACCTTATGGTCTTCTATATAGGTTGGGGATTTCCTAAGTTAAATAAGATTATGAGCTATAAAAGTAGGGATTCGTAGATATTCGAAGATAGTAGTTGATATATTAAACTCTGTTTCCTTATTTTGAGGTTGGTAGGATATGGAAGGCGGTGCTATGTTCTGAACCGCATACATTTGAATCCCCCGTGTATGTATGATCTGGATAAATAATTTTTCTTGATCTGTACCTTGAAGAGCTCTGTATGTACACGTATCATGCTTTGAATATATTTGTCACTTTATGGTATATCAGATATTGACCTCTTTTTCACTTTTATTTTTTTTTAAAATGATAAAAATATATTTATTTATTTATTTTTTGTATTTTTTCATTTTTGACCAATTTTTTGTAACTTTTTTTTCATGTTCAAATAAATATTAATTAAATATTTTTTTGAGTAAAAAAATATAAGTTATTTATCTTAATTTTTTTATATATAAAATGAAAAGAAAATTGTTTAAAAAAAGTTAAAAAATGTCAAAATTTAAAATACTTAAAAAACTAAAATGAAAGGGACATTTTTGTCATTTTAGAAAAAAAATAAAGTGAAAGGAGAATTTTGTGTAATTTGTCAATAAAAATAAGAGAAATCACTGTTATTTCAGAAATTTCGAGAGAGGTCTTTGTAATTATCAAAAATCTCATGAGAAGTCAGTGTAATTTACCCAAAATTTTATGATAATTATATTGACTTTTTTTGGGATTTATTAATATTATGCATAAATCTCGTGTTTTGAGAAATTACATTGACTTACTATGTCAGATATTGACAAAAAACAAATAAAATAGAAATATTAAAATGTCTATAATACCCTTCTTATAATTTATACTTAAATCAATTTTTTTTCAAAAAGTTAAATAAAACTCAGACCCACATTCACATTCACATTCACATTCACATTCACATTCACATCATGCTATCTTCTTCTTCATATATGTATATATAATATGTATGTGTATATATATCTCAAACACACAAATTCTAATCAAATGGAAAGAATAAAAGGAATGATGAGGAGAATGCCAGTTAGATTTATGATAAGTATATTGCTTAGATTTGTGATCTAGGTATTGCTCAAATCGATGCCAGGTCTGCGAAGATAAAATATCTACAAGATTTGTAGAGAAACTCAAAGCGATTTTAGAGAACATATACATGACTCTTTAGAAGGTTTACTCCAATGTCTGCAACTCTAAAATTCTCATACAAACTCTCAAAGATCTCTCTAAAATCAAGTAAGTCAGTCTAAGAACAATAGTTAAAGTTCCTTGAAAATTTAATTTCCTCGGTTCCAGATAGCATGGGTGATACAAGTGAAAGGTTCTAGAGATGGGTTGTGGTCAAATTATAATGCGGTTGTTTTGATTTTTAGAAACAGAAGTTGTATAAAATTAAAGATTTGTGAATCATCATGCTCCATTAATTTATAGTAAATGATGGTGTTCTAGATTGTTCTCTTTGGGCTTAATCACCGACGATGGTTTTTTTCCCCCTCCAAGATGGGACTTCTTCCTATAAATTTAGTTGAAATTGATTTGGTTAACTTTTAAAAAATTGGAAGTTCTATTTAGATTCGGTTATGAAATCTTATTTGGTTTAAATTAAAGTTTAAATTACCAGTTTTAGGAACCAGTCGATTGAGTGACATTTTTTATAAAATAGCCTGAACTCACTATCAAATACAGTTGACCTCTAAGGAGAATTAGTCGACTATTTTTAAAGGCTAAAATCAGTGTACATTAGAACTAATCAATTGATCCAAAATACTAGTCGACTAATTGTCCTTGAACAAATAAACCTTTAACCCTTTAGACAATTCAGTTGACACAATCAATCGACCAATCCTGAATTTAGTAGATTGGTTGATGGTTTAGTTGATTGAATTTGTTGATTTGGTAATCACGAATCCAAACTTTGAACAAACAAAAAGGGGGGAAATGACTCTTTTTGAAAAGCAACAGACATATTCCTTTAAAGGCTATAAATAAAGGTTCTCTAAGACATTCTATGACATGTCTTTACATCCTTACACTTCTATATCTCTATTCTTGACTTTAGATCCAAACATTGAAAATCTAGATCTAAAAGTTATACTTATCTTAAATACTTTGAGCTTACACTGGATCTATCTATAGAGAATGGGCATTTTTTGTGTCAAATGTACTCTTAAAGAGAGTGTCTTGTGGTAAACAATATTGTATCATCTCATTGTGATGAGAGTTTAGGTAGGTGCTACCTGGTGAGGCAAAATGGTATATTTTATTGGGATAAAAGGGTTGTGGTATTCGCATTATAAATGTTTGGTCTCCACCTGCAAAGAGGTCACAATAGTAGAAAAACTCAAGTGGGGATGCTTGAGTTGAGAACGTAAGAAGTTTTCTGAATCTCGTAAAATGTTGTGGTTGCTCTTTCTGCCTCTTTTTCTTGTTTATTTACTTGTGCATTTATAACATTAATTTTTTAAAATCTAAAAATAAACTAATATTTGCAAAATGCCCTATTCACCCCCCTATGGTTAATATCTAGGCAACAAGTAGTATTAGAGTTTTGTCTCTTGCATAATAGAGTTAACAATTTAAGAGAAAAGGTAGGGTAAATATTATAGGAACCCTTCTTTGCTGAAGGACAATTGACAAATAGACCTCCTTTATTTAATAGTCAAATTATACCTCTTGAAAGGCTAAAATAAAGATCTATCTTCAAGCCTTAGATTATAAAATATGGAAGGTCATCACAAATGAGCCTTATATTCGTATAAAGACTGAAATTGTTACTAGCACCACCAAGGTTGCTAAGGAGGAATAAGAATGGGATGAGAAAGACCTCAAACTCATTCAAATAAACGCCAAGGCCATGAATAGTTTATATTGTGCCTTAAATGCAAATGAGTTTAATAGAATCTCTACTTGTTATTCTATAAAAGAGATATGGGATAAACATGAAGTTACCTATAAAGGTACAAATCAAGTTTAGAATAAAAAATTAGTATGCTAGTTCATAATTATGAACTATTTAAAATAGATGCTAATGAGTCTATACTTGAAATGTTTACTTGTTTTACTAATATTATTAATTTTTTGAAAGCTTTTGGTACGAGCTATACTAGTGTTGAGATGGTAAGAAAAATTCTTAAGTCTCTACCAAGAACATGGGAGGCCAAAGTGACGGCCATCCAAGAGGCAAATGATCTCAACAAACTAAGTCTTGATGAGCTTTTCAGATCTCTCATGACTCATGAGTTAACCATACAAAACCATGAATAAGAGAACAAGCTGAATAAGATTCTTACTTTTAAATCTTCATCACATAAAAGTGAAGAAAAAGAAGATAAAGATAAGAAGGATCAAGGAAGTGATGAGTGTCACGACCCAAGATCCACCCTATGCGGATCTCGTGTCGCGCACCCGATTCGACGCTGCTTGTCGAACCAAGGGTCTCAACTTGCTACACCATCAATGCTACTAACATCCAACAACTAAATAGCAGAAGACTTAAACAATAAATAAATAAAAGTTGCATGTGATATATAAAATGTTCTCAAAATGCGGAATACAAAATTCTTAATACAACTGTTCCTTTCCAAGACGTGGATAACATGGGAGAGCTATAAGACTGTCTGTACTAAGTATTACACCGCAACTTCAAAAGTAATGTCCACTGTTATCTAGCTGACTGCTACTGCTACTGCTATTGCAATTGCTTTTCTACAGCTTCCTTTCCTTAAAGGGGTGGGAAGTTTGGGGTGAGCTAACTAAAGCTCAATAAGTAATTCTCCTTTGCTCTACCATGTGTACAAGATTATAGAAGGCATTATCCATAAAAGAACTAGGATAAATGCAAATGTGCTAGGCAGTCAATGAATATAGAACTCATCAATGAATATCAAATAGTAGGAAGCTCAAAAGATAAAGTAATGAAAATCTGTCTGACAATATAATCATATGTGCTAAATAAAAAGCTGTGAAATCTCATGATCATTCATAATGAAATAATATGATCAAACTATGAATATCAACAGTAAAGGATATTGATATCAACTAAATCTGAGATGCACTGATACTGGACCCGAGGGTCATAATTGGCATCAGATGGAGATGTGACTAAGCACAAATCCGGCACTAATAATATATCAGGATCATGCTATCTTCCGCGAAGAAGAATGTGGAGCGTAAATAATTCAAGGCAATAATATCTGGCCTCTCTCGGCCCTACGTACAACACATGTAGGAAATCTCATGAGAAGATACAACAACATCAAATGATATGGAAATCAAGAACAATATATAACATTATGGCTAAGCTGTTCCACTGGGAAAATAATATCACATAGTGGAAGCATAAAAAATTCGATATAACAAATGAGAGTACAAACGCGTACAAAAAAACTGTGACATGGCTAGGAATGTACTACATACAGAGATGAGAGATTACTTACTTCTTTCTATATCTGTCTAGAAGGTCAAACCCGCATTCTTCTTGTCTCTCGGTATTCCTATGATTCAGGAAACTCAATCTCATTCTATGTATATATATTTAACTCATACTATTCATCAAATTTTATGTCTCTTTATTATTTTTATCTCTTTTACTTAAATAGACTCTATTATTGAATTCAAAATGTCAAACAAAGTCAATTTAGGCTTTCGTGGAATTCAATTTGGACTTCTGTACTAAAAAGGGCAAAACGGTCATTTTACACTTTTACGGTTTCTTATTTCTCGAGACCTCTTTTCACAAATCAGACTCCACGGTTGAGTCTGGAATACTTGAAATAATAAAAATTTACTATTCTTTTATTTTAGTCGGAGTCCGTTGGACTACTTTTCGGCTTAGGGTCATTTTGGAAATTTCCCCTCTTTAAATTATTTAAATTAAATATTATTTTATTGCTTGGGTCAATTCGTGATTAACCATAAATTATGGTTATAATTATAATTCCACAAATTTCTTCTCTAATTTTGAAATAGCCAATAATAATTAAATCTAACCTTTGGCTGTAGTCGAGTGTAACAAGCCTCTAATTTCCATCATCGATTCTCTATTTGACCACAGTTGTTCTAGATTACTGCTAATCAAATAACTGTACTTGGAACATTAGACCAGGTAGCGTCAACAACTAAATGGCAAAGAAAACCCCAAATGCCCATCATGAAAACTCCAGTTCATTACACTTTTGTTCCCCTCTCTGTACCGTCATACACGTTCTCTCTATGCAGTGCTACACTCACCAACAATGCTTACAATAACTGTGTCAGATCCTCCCAACAGCAACCCTCCATTGCTACAACCAGCGTCATATCTAGCTTCAATATCTCTTCTTCGATTTCTATTTCCTTTTCAACGTGTCCTCGTCTTCTCTGCTGCAACTGCCATCTCTCTGCTCATTAAGGTTGGTCTGCAACTGTTGCTGTTCCTATTTTCTCTATTATTTTTTTTCCTTTTTCTGTCTGTGGCTCTACTCAGCTTCGAACTTCTCCAACTCAATGCCACCGACAGAGACCATCAAAAACAGGATAATCGACCCTCAACGTCCATCCAACGATCCAACGTGATTCCCACGATTTTCCTACAAACAGGGATGTATATATGTAGAGTTGCACCACCTAAAATCCTCCTAATTTCTCTTTACACTTCCGTCTTCCCTACTGCACCTATCACAGGAACTCTCAAACAGCAGCTCTTGCTGTTAGGTTCTATATATCAGTATTACAGTCAGAACAGAACTAAAATCAAACAGAAACTGAAACACAGTAAAATTAGAACCTGTTTGCAGAATATGAAATCGTAGAAATGGAAATTTGTCGAATACAAAAAACTGATCAAGTCTTGTGTTGGACACAATTTCCTTAAGACAATTTATTGCCCTCTCAGTGGTGCTAAAGAGTTCTTGGCAACTTGTCTCCCAGGATAAAATGATCTCCCAACACAAAGGCAAGCACTACCAATGGTTGTCTGTCGAACCAGAACTTGTGCAGAACTCTCTCTCTCGAAATATGAAGACACAAATGAATATGTTATGAATGGATTCGATGCGATGCGGAATGCTTATGATCGTGTCCTATTTATAGACTCGCTCATGACTGTTTGGTACAGGCATGAAGCTTGGGTCGTGTCTGTTCATGGCGAACAGACACAGTTGCGTCCGTGGAGAAGACGCCCTTTCAGTCAAACAATGTTTCCAAAACGACAGAGTTTTTGGACTCCCAACGGTAACTATACGCATGCCGCAAAATGACAGCGTTTCAGTATTGGAAAATTTAAATAAATTTTCACTAAAAAGATATATACACAGCAAGCCCAAGACCCGAACCCGGCCCGGTTCGGTGCGGGCGGGGCGGCGGCGGCGGCGCGCGTGTGTGGTGAACCAAGCATGTGCTAGGTCTTCCCCCTTCCACAAAACTGGGGTGCCCCTTGGGGCCCAAACCCCACTCCAAGGTAGGTGTATATATACTCTTTAAAAGTCTTGTTCCCATCCTATGTGGGACATAAGCTTTTGCACAAGCTTTAAGCTTTAGTTACCATTTTCAAGTGGTGATGTTTGGAGGCAATTTCTCATTCACTCCTTAATGGTTTTGAGCAACCCAATATATAATCTTCATCTCCTCATGGAGGAGAACACATTTCCATATGGACCCACCAAAATTAATTTGTGGGACCCACTTTAATTTTAGCTAAAAGATAGCTAATTTAATATGCTCAAACCCATTTTTCCAACAATCCCCCACATGAATGAAATTGACTGAAAGTAATGCAAATGACATGCAGACACTAAAAGAGAGTTCAGTTGAAAATTTTTTGCATAGAAGAAGGTAGCTTGTGGCCTTGAACCTTCCCTTGTGAAATGCTATCGGGGTTACTGATTGATCAGTGAACATGATGTCTTGAACTGTTCAATCGTTTGTGTAAACCAAGATAATAGCATTCACACAGAATCTTTCCTAACACAGTTGGTTCTCACGATTGTGTTCATTTTGGCCCTGAACAATTCCTGGTTTCATGAGTGCTCCTAGAGAATTTAGCCATTATCATTCTCATAGAACCGGCCCAGTTCACACTCACATAGGTGACTTCTTATGAAGAGTATTCTGCTATACCCCACTTGGCTTTAACAAGATATAAGAATCATTAAAAGCTTAGCTTACCCTGTTCAACACTGCAGGCATCACTATTCTGATCATAGGAATGAGTAGGAGATTTGATCTCCATAGTGATCTCAATGAGTCACACATAATTCGGTTGTCCCTTTGAACCTAGGTCTTGGGATCTCCAGTCAGCTAGGTTGGGTTGCCATTATGGCGACTCTTTAGTGTATAGGCTTTAAACCCATTCCCCTCGATGATTTACTTACTTGCTCTCTGGTCAAACCTTTAGTTAACGGATCCGCAATGTTATCTTTTGACCTTACGTATTCAATGGTCATAATGCCATTTGAGAGAAGTTGTTTCACGGTATTATGTCTTCGACGAATATGTCGAGACTTACCGTTATACATATGACTCTGTGCCCTACCAATTGCTGATTGACTATCGCAATGAATACAAACAGCAGGCACAGGTTTTGGCCACATTGGAATATCTTCTAGGAAATGACGAAGCCACTCTGCTTCTTCCCCAGCTTTATCTAGTGCAATAAACTCAGATTCCATCGTGGATCTAGTAATGCACGTTTGCTTAGAAGATTTCCAAGACACCGCTCCACCACCAAGTGTAAATAGATAGCCACTTGTGGACTTCGAGTCTTTGGTGTCGGATATCCAATTTGCATCACAGTATCCTTCAAGTACTGCTGGATATTTTGAGTAGTGTAATCCAAAGTTTTGGGTGTATTTTAGATACCTCAAAACCCTAACAATTGCCTTCCAATGGTCTGGACCTGGATTACTTGTGTATCTACTCAATTTGCTGACAGCGTAAGCTATATCTGGACGGGTACAATTCATGACGTACATTAGGCTGCCAATTATTTGTGCATATTCTAGTTGTGATATGCTTTTGCCATTATTCTTGGATAAATGTAGATTTACATCTACAGGTGTTCTCGCTAGACTGCTATCATCTTGTTTAAATTTCTTGAGAATTTTCTCAATGTAATGTGATTGAGATAATATCAGTCCATCTGAAGTTCTAGAGATCTTTATCCCAAGTATGACATCGGCAACACCTAAGTCCTTCATGTCAAACTTATTGTTTAACATTTTCTTGGTAGTTTTAATGATTTCATTATTACTACCCATAATGAGCATATCATCAACATATAGACAAATAATAACAAAACCATGTTCGGTGTTCTTGACATATACACATTTGTCACACTCGTTGATTTTGAACCCATTTGACATCATTACACTGTCAAATTTCTCATGCCACTGCTTTGGTGCTTGCTTTAATCCATAAAGAGATTTGACAAGCCGACAAACTTTCTTTTCTTGACCTGGAACAATAAACCCTTCGGGTTGTTCCATGTATATTTCTTCATCCAAATCACCATTTAAGAAAGCTGTCTTTACATCCATTTGATGTATCTCAAGATTGTGTATAGCTGCAATAGCTATTAACATTCGAATGGATGATATTCTCGTAAATGGTGAATATGTATCAAAGTAGTCCAAGCCTTCCTTTTGCTTGTAACCTTTGATAACCAGTCTAGCCTTGTATTTATCAATAGATCCATCTGCTTTCATTTTCTTCTTGAATATCCACTTATATCCGAGAGGTTTAGAACCTGGTGGAAGATCCACTAGTTCCCACGTATGATTTTGCAGAATGGATTCTACTTCATCGTTTATAGCCTCTTTCAAATATGGAGCTTCAGGGCTTGACATTGCTTCTTTAAAGCTTTGAGGCTCATCTTCTAACATATATGTTAGAAAATCTGGTCCAAAAGATTTTGATGTTCTAGCTCTTTTGCTACGTCTAGGTTCATCATCATCTTGTTGGCCTTGACTACTGCTTACTGCAGTATCATGAGTTATTTTAATTGAGTTCGACTCCTGTGTGGATTTGTAAGGAAATACATTTTCAAAGAAAGATGCATTCCTTGACTCGATAATAGTATTGACATGCATATCGGGAATTTCTGATTTATGAATCAGAAAGCGATATGCACTACTATTATGAGCATACCCAATGAAAACACAATCAACTGTCTTTGGTCCTATTTTAACCTTTTTAGGTATAGGTACCGCCACTTTTGCCAAACACCCCCACACTTTTAAGTATTTGTAAGAAGGTCTTCGACCTTTCCACAACTCATAAGGGGATTTATTGGTCTTCTTTTGAGGTATTTGGTTGAGAATATAATTTGCGGAAAGAATTGCTTCCCCCCACAAATTCTGAGGTAGTCCAGAACTTAATAGTAATGCATTCATCATTTCTTTTAAAGTTCTGTTCTTACATTCAGCAACCCCATTTTGTTGAGGTGAATAGGGTGCAGTAGTTTGGTGTATTATACCATGTTGTGAACAAAACTCACCAAAAGGTGCTTCATATTCACCACCTCTATCGCTTCTCAATATCTTGATCTTCTTATCAAGTTGATTCTCAACCTCATTTTTGAACTGAATAAACATTTCCAATGCCTCATTTTTACTTCTCAATAAGTAAACATAACAGTATCTTGTGCAATCATCAATGAATGTAAGAAAATATTTCTTACCACCTCTTGTTTGAATATATTTCAAATCACAAATATCTGAATGTATCAATTCTAGAGGTTCACTACTTCTTTCAATTGATTGAAAAGAAGTTCTTGTTAGTTTAGATTCCACACAAATCTCACATTTATGATTTGGATCTATTTCAAATGTAGGTAAACATTCCATATTAATTAATCTACGCAATGTATCATAATTAACATGTCCTAGTCTACCATGCCACACATTTGAAGACTCAAGCATATAAGCAGAAGATGTGGTTTTATTAATATTCTTAATAGGAGGTACAATGGTCATTACATTCATTTTGAAAAGGCCATTGCTCATGTACCCCTTCCCCACATACATCCCATTTTTGGTGAGGATAAACTTGTCTGCAACAAACACCAATTTGAAACCCTTCTTACTCAACAATGATCCAGACACTAGATTCTTTCGAATATCTAGCACATGCAGCACATCATTGAGAGTAAGTTCCTTGCCCGATGTCATCTTCAATACCACTTTTCCTTGGCCTTCAACCTTGGAAGAAGAAGAGTTGCCCATGAAAAGTTGTTCTCCATTATCTATGCTATGATATGATGAGAACATCTTTTTGTCTGAGCAAACATGACGAGTGGCCCCTGTGTCCACCCACCATTCCTTGGTATTGCTGCCAATGAAGTTCACCTCGGAGACTACGGCTGAGAGATTCATGTCTGAGACATCGTCTGAAAGGCCGTCCATTTCAGTCACATTGGCTTGAGGGCGTTTCTTGGTTGGATTTCCTTGGTCCTTGCGACTACGGCAGTCCTTAGCACGGTGCCCTTGCTTGTTGCACACATAGCACTTGCCTTGGAACTTCTTATTAGCACCTTGCTTGGGACCATTGCCATTATGCTTCCTCTTCTTGTTATTGTGAGAACTCTGCCCTTGTTCCACAACATTAGCCTTGGATTCCATAATAGCCTTGCCTGTCTTCTTCTCAGAAGCACGGTTGTCTTCCTCTATTCTCAGCCTCACTATCAAGTCTTCAAGTCTCATTTCCTTTCGCTTGTGCTTAAGGTAATTCTTGAATTCTTTCCATAGGGGTGGCAATTTTTCAATAATGGCAGCCACTTGGAAAGATTCACTCAGAGACATCCCTTCTGCATGTATGTCATGCAGAATCACTTGTAGATCTTGAACTTGGCTGATTACAGTCTTAGAGTCAACCATCTTGTAGTCTAGGAATTTCCCCACTACAAATTTCTTGAGCCCTGTATCCTCAGTCTTGTACTTTTTGTCCAAGGATTCCCACAGTTCTCTTGCAGTATTGAAGGCACAATACACATTATACAATGTGTTGTCCAAGCCATTTAGGATGTAGTTACGGCACAAGAAGTCAGCATGCTTCCATGCTTCCACAGCGGCAACCACTTGCCTATCAGTTTCATTTTCCTTCAATGAGGGAGCATCCTCTCGAAGGAAACGGGCCAAATTCAAAGTGGTCAAGTAGAACAGCATCTTTTGTTGCCACCTTTTGAAATCTGTCCCATTAAACTTCTCTGGCCTCTCTCCATGACTCACAGTCATAGGTGCCATAACAGGCATAGGAGGAGGCACCACCGTAACGGTCGGGGTAGGAGGAGGAGTAGAATCAGTAGCCATTACTGTTTGCATTCAAGATATTCAAATTTAGTAAAAATAAATTTCAGAATCAAATTCTGTAAATAAAAGCAAATTCTGTAAATATATTTCTGCACAAAATTAGAATAGTAAAACAGAACTAATATGAGTTCTAGATGTCAGAACTGTAAAACAGAACAGATATGTAAAACAGAACAGATATGAGTTCTGAACTTCAGAACTGTAAAACATAACAGATATGTAAAACAGAACAAATATGAGTTCTGAACTTCAGAACTGTAAAACATAACAGATATGAGTGCTGAACTTCAGAACTGTAAAACAGACAGAAATGTAAAACAGAACAAATATGAGTTCTGAACTTCAGAACTGTAAAACATAACAGATATGAGTTCTGAACTTCAGAACTGTAAAACAGAACAGGAACTTCAGAACTGTAAAACAGAACAGGAACTTCAGAACTGTAAAACAGTCAGAACTGTAAAACAGAACAGGAACTTCAGAACTGTAAAACAGTCAGAACTGTAAAACAGAACAGGAACTTCAGAACTGTAAAACAGACAGAACTGTAAAACAGAACAGAAACTTCAGAACTGTAAAACAGAACAGAAACTTCAGAACTGTAAAACAGAAACTTCAGAACTGTAAAACAGAACAGAAACTTCAGAACTGTAAAACAGAACAGAAACTTCAGAACTGTAAAACAGAACAGAAACTTCAGAACTGTAAAACAGAACAGATTGTTAAGTTCTGAATTTCAGAACAATAAAACAGAACTGAACATTTAAGTTCTGAATTTTCTAAATTTCAAATTCTGAATTTTAAGGTATGTAA
The DNA here is from genome assembly GCA_008638375.1 of Nyssa sinensis. Lineage (NCBI taxonomy): Eukaryota > Viridiplantae > Streptophyta > Magnoliopsida > Cornales > Nyssaceae > Nyssa > Nyssa sinensis. The sequence continues at coordinate 25,948,827 of CM018051.1, read as the reverse complement.
TTTCTGTATTTCAAGTTCTGTATTTCAAAACTGAATTATAAGGTCTGTAAACTTTTCGAACTGCAAAACTGATATTTTATATATATATATATATAAAATAATAAATTGTCTTAAGATTGTTAGGTTCTATATATCAGTATTACAGTCAGAACAGAACTAAAATCAAACAGAAACTGAAACACAGTAAAATTAGAACCTGTTTGCAGAATACGAAATCGTAGAAATGGAAATTTGTCGAATACAAAAAACTGATCAAGTCTTGTGTTGGACACAATTTCCTTAAGACAATTTATTGCCCTCTCAGTGGTGCTAAAGAGTTCTTGGCAACTTGTCTCCCAGGATAAAATGATCTCCCAACACAAAGGCAAGCACTACCAATGGTTGTCTGTCGAACCAGAACTTGTGCAGAACTCTCTCTCTCTCGAAATATGAAGACACAAATGAATATGTTATGAATGGATTCGATGCGATGCGGAATGCTTATGATCGTGTCCTATTTATAGACTCGCTCATGACTGTTTGGTACAGGCATGAAGCTTGGGTCGTGTCTGTTCATGGCGAACAGACACAGTTGCGTCCGTGGAGAAGACGCCCTTTCAGTCAAACGATGTTTCCAAAACGACAGAGTTTTTGGACTCCCAACGGTAACTATACGCATGCCGCAAAATGACAGCGTTTCAGTATTGGAAAATTTAAATAAATTTTCACTAAAAAGATATATACACAGCAAGCCCAAGACCCGAACCCGGCCCGGTTCGGTGCGGGGCGGGGCGGCGGCGGCGGCGCGCGTGTGTGGTGAACCAAGCATGTGCTAGGTCCTCCCCCTTCCACAAAACTGGGGTGCCCCTTGGGGCCCAAACCCCACTCCAAGGTAGGTGTATATATACTCTTTAAAAGTCTTGTTCCCATCCTATGTGGGACATAAGCTTTTGCACAAGCTTTAAGCTTTAGTTACCATTTTCAAGTGGTGATGTTTGGAGGCAATTTCTCATTCACTCCTTAATGGTTTTGAGCAACCCAATATATAATCTTCATCTCCTCATGGAGGAGAACACATTCCCATGTGGACCCACCAAAATTAATTTGTGGGACCCACTTTAATTTTAGCTAAAAGATAGCTAATTTAATATGCTCAAACCCATTTTTCCAACACTTGCTGCACTATTTCTTTCTCCTTCTTGTCGGTTGCTTATTTTTATCCTAAAAGTTCCAACTATTGCACCGCCATAAACACACGTATACACATATAAATATATTTTCTCCCCTGCTACCATGCTCTCAAATCTCTCACTTTTTCTCTTGCTGCACGTTACACTTGCATATATATATATATATATATATAATTTTCTCCTGTACTGCTCCTCCTGTTGCCACGCTACACAACACAATAAACACACACACACACACACACACACATATATATATATATATGTTTTCCCACTTGCCTCATGTCACACACGCACACATGGCTGCCATGCAACCTTCACTCTTTCTCTCTTGTTCTGAAGTTAAATTGTTCCTTTTTGATTTAGTTTTGATTTAGGTTTTATTTAATTTATGTATATGGGAGACACCACACACGCACACATAGCACTGCCACCTCCACTTCTTCTCTCTCCTATTGCTTTTGCTGTACATCATTCTTGTACACACATATATATGCACATCTTTACACTGATCCTTGCACCATCACAAGCTCACCCACATATATAATATATATTTTCCCCTTTTGTAATGCTATAACCACACATTTATTTATACATATAAATATGCCCCACTTACTTGACTTTCTTTCTTCTTCATCATCACAATGAAAGACACTACACGCGTACACACCCAGCTGCCATGCAGCCTTGTCCCCCACTCATCCTTTATTTCGGCTTCTCCACCTTTCTACTTTCTTTTATCTTCTTCTACATCATTCTGCCAATTTCTCTACATGCTTCCACTTAACTTTCTTTATTTCTTTTCTTTTCATTTCTTTTATTTCATTTCATTTTATTTCTTTGCCTTTTTATTTTCTTTAGTTTTATATATATAGAAATGCATTTAGATGTATATGACAGCCGTGCATTTCTATACTTATATATACATTTTTCTTCTTTTTCTTTTCTTAAATTTTAAATTGTTAAATAATATTCCCTTTTTAATTTTTCCCATTTTAGCTTCGGGGTTGACTTGTTTTGGTCATTTGTCGATTTGTATGTACTAGTAAACACTTGACTATCGCTCTTGTCAATATATTGAAAAATGTAATATTTTTGTTTAATTTTAGACTTTATTCATGTCGTACTTTAGTTTACAGTTCGAGGTACATGTCATGACCCGGTTCAACCCATCTCAGTTTACATGTACTCGACTGGGTCTACCTCAGTTTATGTGTTAGAATCTGGGTCAGGGTATTACATTCTTACCCCCTTAAAAATAAGTTTGTCCTCAAACTTAGCATTCCTAATTTCTGTGGTTCCCGTGGTTTCTTTAACATTTTGGTATTACTTGAATGGATGTTTACATCAACTCAATAAAAATTTTCTATTGAGAATCAAGTTTTACAGTTATATCAAATCAAGTTTTACAGTCACATTAGATCATTTTCCTATTTTTTTTTCTAAAATTTTCAAGAGTATTTCAAAACCTTCACTTGAACCTCAATTTCTTTCTATGATCCTCCTAATTCTTCGTAAATTTTTGGTATCATTTGGTGAGCAAAATTATGAAATTTCTTAAATAGGATTTTAAAACTCATCTATTAAGTCTACTAGTATATATCTAGGGTATATATCATTCCGAAGGTATTGTATGGAACTTATAAAGTTCATGCTAATTCCTAATTATCATCCCTCTATAATAGGCTTGCTATTCAACTAATTGTTCCTTGACCTCAAATCAATTGTTTAAGAATATCTGCGTCCCTGGTCATGTATTCATAGTTTGATGATAGTTCCCTTGATGGACATGTGAGCAATGAGTCAAATAATACTTGAATCTCATTCTGTAATTACTACTTAGTCATGTACTTTATTCTTTTTCATATTGTTTCATATTTCTGTATGAATTCTAACACCGATAATGATTATATCTTACCTTACCTTGTATTACATTATGTTCTCTATCAGACATTACGTCTTTCTTTAGTCATTATTTAACTAACTCCCTTCTTTAGAGGATTTCTTGTAACCATACTAGAAGTATATATATATACTTTGTGTCTTTTCTAGATCATGTAATTATAGGATTACATTTTGTCTTAGATTTTTATCAAAATGGTTTAAGCTCTCTAAAATTGGTACAACTTATAATTCCTTTACTGTCACGACCCGAAACCCACCTTGTGCGGATCCCGAATCGTGACCGCCGCCCTTCGACCGAGGCCTTAGGGCAAGGCGAAACATAAGCAACGGTATCGAATAGATGTGCGACACGTGGTTGCGGAAGCGTGAAAAACTTTTTATTTTCTTTTCTTATTTAAAAAAATTTGCACATCCGTCCGGTACTGCCGCTCTTTGCATTGCGGTACTCATGATCATACATTCAGAGCGTAAATACATTCTAAAGTTTTATACACAATACATATTCGTTTGTTCTTCAAAACTTAACTACATAATATACACAACCAAAAACGACTAACTACTAGTCCGAGTGCTTTTCCACATCCGCTAGTCCTGCAATAACTTCCTACGCCCTTTCACAAAATGAGCATAGATTATACACTTTCTTGATCAAAGTCAGAGCTTGCCTCCTGACACCTGAAAGGGGGGGTCCGAACAAAGTCCGGGTAAGCTAATCTAAGCTTGTGAGTAATTCGGGCATTTGTCATGGGGTTTCAACTGGCAGTGGTTTAGCACATGAAAGTTTATAAAATACTCACTACCAATTGTTCGTATGCTCGGAATACAGAATATATGCATTCTTCATAAAGATAGCTTTGAACATTTAAAGTATTCAAGCTAAATACACATTTCTTCAATAGAGTATATGCATTTTAAATCATGCATAATCGAAAGAGGTAAAACCTACTTTCATGTTTAATAGTATGATTTCAAATGATAGCTTAAAAACATTTATAGTTAATAAGCTAAATACACATTTCTTCAATGGAATCTATGCATTTCAAAGCATATAAACGTACATAATAAAATGGGGGTAAAAACCTGCTTCCATTTTAAAAGTGTTTGTCATCTTTTCTCTTTGGTTAAGTGGAATCTGTTTCGAACCAGACTCCCATCTTACTGCAATGCTACAATGGGAGATATCTCACTACCTGGGGGATTAGATCCTTCTACCGGGCATTTACTGTTGAATCCCGAAGGATTTCAACCTTCATGGGGTGCTTATGCACATTTGGATGCCTTTTTAACGAGCATCAAAATACTGCTACTTTAATAAATGTTTTTTGTTTAAAAACATTTACAATATGACTTCTTCAAACATATGCATTTATAGCATTTGAAATATGACTTCTTCAATAGATGTTTTATAAGCATTTAAAATATGACTTCTGAACAAGAACTTCAGAATATGTAGACATGTCAACTACTTTTAGAGAAGACAGTGATAGAAATTATTCATTGAGCATGTCATATCAAGATTTATAAGAGCAAAATCTTTAAAACATGAATCACGAGATATTTGAATTTAATATTCAATACTTCAACTCTTTTGGAAGTTAAAACTTCTTCAAATCCGTGGAGTTAAATCTCCACTTCAAATGCAGGGTTACTCACCTTATACTCCAAGCTCGGCGTTTACTGCGACGCCTTCCTTTTTCCTTTTGTAGTTCCTAGAACAATTCATAAATAACAGTCTCATTAACTTCACATCTACTGCAATAACACCTGTTGATGCTACTTAGTTCGTATTAGATCCTAACACGATTTCATAATTTCATATGTACTTAATTGACTCGTATTTTTAACCTATAACACAATTTAATGTGTTAGGAATTAACTTCATTTTAGCTATACTCTCCTGGTAGTTCCATTAACTTTAAGTTAATTTATTTACTTCATATGTTCTCGTGTCACGTCTTCTCCTATGTCCTTTCAAATGTGTACCGTACCATTTAGTTGGTACTTCGAGCAGTGTACTAATTTATAGCCACTGGACTTATGCTATTCATCAAATTTTATGTCTTTTTATTAGACATTTCTTTTTGGTCGAATAGACCCTACCATTGAGTCCGGAACATTGGAGAAAGTCAGTTTAGGCTTTCCTAAAATTTAATTCCGACTTTTGTATGTCAAAGGGCAAAATAGTCATTTACCCAATTACGTGCCGTATTTTTCCGTACTTCGTTTCATGTTGTGGATCTCACCATTGGACTCAGAAGGTCCGAAATAGTAAGAACACACTAATAACTTGTTACTTGCGGACAAGGGGTATTTTGGTCATTTTATCCCTTTACATATCTTTAATTTTCGGAGTTCCATTTCGTAAAACGGACCCCGCCATTGGATTTAGAATGTCCAAAATAGTCAGAATCCAATATTGGTTTACTTTATTTGGACTTCATTTACTCTATTTATGGCCTAAGGGTATTTTTGGAATTTCTTTTATTTAAATATTATTAAGTTATTATTAATTAAATTTCAGCCGGGCCATAGTAGAATTTCCCAAAAGTTTTGGGGTCAAATTCCAATTTTGAACTCTTCCGGTTTGAACCAGTGGGTTCAGTTTCAATTTAACTGAACCGGTCCGGTTCTCCTTGAACCAATCCGGTTCAACAGCTCATGCTGACGTCATCATGACGTCAGCCCTGATATTTTAAATCTTTACAACATAACCAAAACGTCACCGTTCTCTTAATGCGGTGGACTTGCCCTTTCTTGACACGTGTCCCGAGTTAACTCGGGTGACTCGATTCAACAGCGAGTCGACCCGTCGTCTTCCTCCTTCGTTACCCACTGTAACCCTAATTTCCGAAGCTTGAAAGCTTCATTTTCGAGCTAATCTATTCACCTAAATTCTTCTGTTTTTACACTTATCCATCTCTAGAACATTTCCCAAGAGATTGGCATTCATCTAAGGTTTTAAAACCAGTTCATGAGTTCGGTTTAACTTTTGATAGCCGAACCTGTAACTACACGTTAAATCCTCATTCCATCACTATTTTTGATGAGGTTTGGCCCTGTGTGATCCTTATGACATGGGGATTACATACCCATTCTCAAAGCTGAGTTTAAAAGTGTAAAACCGAATTTGGGTTCCACGACTTAAACCTGCAACTAATATTTTAGGTTTCATTTCTTGAGTTTTTGGATCGCGGTCTACCATTTTTAAGACCTTGGGATGATCTAGAACAGGTCCTAATACTCGGATTTGGATTTGGTTTCTCTTATTTCAGACCTGCACCAGAATTTTCTGATTATTGTTCCAACTGAAACTTGACTTTTCTCAGTCGATTCTTGATCATTTCTTGTAATTTCTTTTGTAGTTTACAGCTTATATTATGCAGAATAAACCCCTACTATTACATGCTTTAAATTTGTACACAATTTAAACAATTTCCAAACGAAATCTTACCTGTTCAAGTTGCTTACAGTTTCCCACTTTTCTCCTACTTCAGTTCCTATCCTTCAATTTCTTGCTACTGCTTGCACACGTCTCCTCTTCCATTACAAGTTCTCTTTTCCTTTTATTTCCCCTTCATTTACTCATGCAATCGGTGGCCTTGCCACCTGTTGGTATCCGAATTTGCATGGCACACAGCCATGGCTGCCACCTCCCTTCTCATCATTATTTTTCACAAGCAGCTCACATGGGAGAGGCATGGAGAGCAGTGCCCACCGTCTCCCTCTCTTCTCAATTGTATTATATTAAATACAATTTCACTCTTTTGTTTGTAAGTATATATATATATATATATTACACCCAACTTTATATTCCTATATAAATAGGTATATATATATATATATGTCTTATATAATCATATTATATATATAATATGTCTTTATATGAATTTGAATAGTCACTTATTAATTTAACATGCATATTTATGTATGCATATACATCAATATCTATATTTCACAATATAAATATATTTATATATTTATATATCCATGTTCATACTTTGATAATCTACCCGACGTAGCAATCTATTTTTGTCACGTCTCAATTCGAGGTTGGCTTCCAAAATGAAAGTGTACAGTCTCAATGGGATTAATAGAAACAAGTTGGTGATTGAAAACCAACCTTGTTACTTCAGGTTTCAATCACTGGTTAATATTTAGTGACTTGCTAATTCTTCATCAGGTCGGGGTGTTACATTTACTGTTCACAAATCTTTACTTTCTTCTATATTTATAAGCATTCTTATAGTAGGTTCCACAATTTCATATATCATTTTATTTCACGATTCTTTCTAAATGATTCACTACTCTTTCATTCTCCTTGCCATCTTTTAGATTACATAAATCCCTAAAAGTTACTCGGGTTATTTATCACTTACTTTCACTTAACTTAATAGAGCATCATTCTTTATTCATATCAAATCTACTACTCAAGTCACTAAGATTTATCAGACCCCCCTTGAATAATTTGCTATACTTCTAGTCTTTTACAATCACTTAAATTACATTAACCTTTAAAAAGTTACTCAGGATCGTTTATCACTTATTTTTACTTAGCTTGACAGAGTGTCATCCTTTATTAATATTAAATCTACTACTCGGATCATTTTCTAAGACTTCTCAAATCTTTTCTAACACTTATTCATCATATATCGGCCTTTTCTCAAAATCATCTGCATTTCAAAATGTTAACTTCTAACAGCCTTGCTTATTAAATAAATGTCTTTAAAAATCTACTCATCTTTTACCTTATCAGGGTTTATCTATAACCTACTCAAGACTCTTCATATTCTTGGTACATCATCAATCTATTTCGGATATTAATTCCCCCTGTACTTACCCCCTTAAGTTTCCTTCAAACTATCTCTTAATTTATTGCTACCTTTATTGCCTTTCAGAGTGTAAGCATTCTACTTAGATGTTAACTGTCACAATTACTACTCTTCAAGGTGTTACTGCTCTGTCTAAATATCACCATTAATTCTACTACCCTTTCCGGGTATCACCACTCCATTTAGATATTACTGTCAAATCCATTGCTTTTCAAATTGACACAATTCCCAATTTTATGTTACCTTCCATCTTTCAATGTGAACTTACTGTTGCCCTTGTTCATTATGAAACGTAATTCAACTCTCACTAATTCTCATGATATAAGGCAATCATCTAACCATAAACATCAAGTTCATAGTCTATAAACAATAATTCAATTTCCCAATGGTTCCCTCAATATATAACAATCATCAAACTGTAACTTAATAGATATTAGGCTCACGCTTCCATAAGATAGAATAATCGTCAAGAATTACAAATTTCAATATCACTATGATTCCTTCCAAGTTTTCTTAGTTATAGCTACCATCTCCTATTCAAGCCTCGTTTATCTGTCTATATCATTTATCGAAACCTCCTTTAGTACTTTTAGTATCAAAATCTTAAGCATTCTCATCATACACTACTATTCTTAAGGATCACTAGTCAATAATCATTAACTTTCAGCATAATATATAGTTTCTTTCCAACAACTAGTTAACCTTTAGTCTCTTAACTTGCTTTCATCTTCCAGCAGTCACAAATCATTTAATTATTTTTAAATCATTAATTTCTTCCTCAAATCAATTAATAATTGTACACTTATGAGCTATACTTCATATACTCTATGTATATCATTCTTTCCTAATGATGTCTCCAATATATAGCATTCCTTTAATAATGACTCTTCCAAAAGTCGCTATTCATTCCATCTCTTTTATTGAGTAACCATTCATATCTATAACATGATGTAGTTCAATCTAAAGATTATAAATCTTAGCATTCATATCTGTTATTGCTCTTTGAAGTTATCAATCATGAGATCACTTAACTCATCAATGTCTTTAAAATTCTATTAGTATCAAGTTGACTAATAATCGTGTATCTATGTTATTTACTCCACTTATTTCATGCATAACATCTATCATCAATCATTCTCTTAGTAGAAATTGAACAGTTAACATGTAACCTAGGAGTTCCGTTTCTATGTTCAACTAGTAGTTCAATTTCTAAATCAATCTAGTAGTGAATGCAGTAAGCAAAATCAAAACATAAAACTAGCATATGGGCATGCCTTTGCTACTAGAAAAATACCTGTGACTACTGGTACAGTAGCCTGATCATCTCCCAAAATTACTCGCTGTAAAAGATCAACGGTCAAAATTTATATAATAGTCTATCTATCGTGTCAGAATCTATTTACTGACTAACTCTACTTGGACATTTGTAATACTAGTACCATAGTCTTATTTCCCTATGAACCACTGTGTTACCTAGGATGCTCTGATACCAAGCTGTCACGACCCGAGATCCATCCTATACGGATCTCATGTCGCACACCCGATCCGACGCTGTTTGTCGAACCAAGGGTCTCAACTTGCTACACCATCAGTGCTACTAACATCTAACAACTAAATAACGAAAGACTTAAACAATAAATAAATAAAAGTTATATGTGATATATAAAATGTTCTCAAAATGCGGAATACAAAATTCTTAATACAACTGTTCCTTCCCAAGACGTGGATAACATGGGAGAGCTATAAGACTGTCTGTACTAAGTATTACACTGCAACTTCAAAAGTAATGTCCACTGCTATCTAGCTGACTGCTATTGCTCTTCTACAACTTCCTTTCTTGAAAGGGGTGGTAAGTTTGGGGCGAGTTAACTAAAGCTCAATAAGTAATTCTCCTTTGCTCTGCCATGTGTACAAGATTATAGGAGGCATTATCCATAAAAGAACTAGGATAAATGCAAATGTGCTAGCTAGTCAAAGAATATAGAACTCATCAATGAATATCAAATAGTAGGAAGCTCAAAAGATAAAGCAATGAAAATCTGTTTGACAATATAATCATATGCGCTAAATAAAAAGCTATGAAATCTCATGATCATTCATAATGAAATAATATGATCAAACTATGAATATCAACAATAAAGGATAATGATATCAACTAAATCTGAGATGCACTGATACTGGACCCGAAGGTCATAACTGGACCCAAAGGTTATAACTGGACCCGAAGGTCATAACAGGCATCAGATGAAGATGTGACTGAGCACAAATTCGACACTAATAATATATCATGATCATGCTATCTTCCACGAAAAAGAATGTGGAGCGTAACTAATTCAAGGCAACAATATCTGGCCTCTCTCGGCCCTACGTACAACACATGTAGGAAATCTTATGAGAGGATACAACAAAATCAAATGATATGGAAATCAAGAACAATATACAACATTATGGCTACGTTGTTCCACTGGGAAAACAATATCACATAGTGGAAGCATAAAAAATCTGATATAACAAATGAGAGTACAAACGCGTATAGAAAAACTATGACATGGCTAGGAATGTACTACATGCAGAGATCATAGATTACTTACTTCTTTCTGTATCTGTCTAGAAGGTCAAACCCGCATTCTTCTTGTCTCTTAGTATTCCTATGATTCAGGAAACTCAATCTCAGTCTATGTATATATATTTAACTCATACTATTCATCAAATTTTATATCTCTTTATTATATATATGTATATATCTTTTACTTAAATAGACTCTACTATTGAATCCAGAATGTCAAACAAAGTCGATTTAGGCTTTCGCGGAATTCAATTTGGACTTCTGTACTAAAAAGGGCAAAACGGTCATTTTGCACTTTTACGATTTCTTATTGCTTGGGACCTTTTTTAGCAAATCGGACTCCACGGTTGAGTCTGTAATGCTCGAAATAATAAAAACTCACTATTCTTTTATTTTAGTCGGAATCTGTTGGACTACTTTTCAGCTTAGGGGCATTTTGGTAATTTCCCCTCTTTAAATTATTTAAATTAAATATTATTTTTTTGCTTGGGTAAATTCGCGATTAACCATAAATTATGGGTATAATTATAATTCCATAAATTTCTACTTTAATTTTGAAATAGCCAACAATAATTAAATCTAACCATTGACTGGTTGCAGTCGAGTGTAACAAGCCTCCAATTTCCATCACCCGTTCTCTATTTGACCACTGTTGTTCTAGATTACTGCTAATCAAATAACTGCACTTGGAACGTCAGACCAGGTAGCCTCAACAACTAAATGGCAAAGAAAACCCCAAATGCCCATCATGAAAACTCCAGTTTATTGCACTTCCGTTCCCCTCTTTGTACCGTCATACACGTTTTCTCTGTGCAGTGCTACACTCACCAACAATGCTTACAATAACTGTATTGGATCCTCCCAATAGCAACCCTCCATTGCTGCAAGCGGCGTCATATCTAGCTTCAATCTCTCTTCTTCGATTTCTGTTTCCTCTTCAACGTTTCCTCGTCTTCCAGCGGCTTTTCTGTTGCAACTGCCATCTCTCTGCTCATCAAGGTCGGTCCAAAATTGTTGTTGTTCCTATTTTCTCTATTACTTTTTTTCCTTTTCCTATCTGCGGCTCTACTCATCTTCGAGCTTCTCCAACTCAATGCCTCTGGCAGAGACCATAAAAAATAGGGTAATCGACCCTCAACATCCATCCAACGATCCAACGTGATTCCCACGATTTTCCTACAAACAGGGACGTATATATGTAGAGTTGCACCACCTAAAATCCTCCTAATTTCTCTTTACACTTCTGTCTTCCCTGCTGCACCTATCACAGGAACTATCAAACAGCAGCTCTTGCTGCACTATTTCTTTCTCCTTCTTGTTGGTTGCTTATTTTTATCCTAAAATTTCCAGCTGTTGCACTGCCATAAACACACGTATACACATATAAATATATTTTCTCTCCTGCTGCCACGCTTTCAAATCTCTCCCTTTTTCTCTTGCTGCACGTTACACTTGCACATATATATATATATATATATAATTTTCTCCTGTACTGCGCCTCCTGTTGCCATGCTACACAACACAATACTCATATATCTATGTTTTTCCACTTGTTGCATGTCACACACGCACACATGGCCGCCATGCAACCTTCACTCTTTCTCTCTTGTTCTGAAGTTAAATTGTTCCTTTTTGATTTAGTTTTGATTTAGGTTTTATTTAATTTATGTATATGGGAGACACCACACACGCACACATAGCACTGCCACCTCCACTTCTTCTCTCTTCTATTGCTTTTGCTGTACATCACTTCGATACACACATATATATATATGCACATCTTTACACTGATCCTTGCACTGTCACAAGCTTACCCACATATATAATATATATTTTCCCCTTTCGTAACACTACAGCCACACATTTATTTATACATATAAATATGCCCCACTTACTTGACTTTCTTTCTTCTGCATCATCACAATGAAGGAAACTACACACGTACACACACGGCTACCATGCAGCCTTGTCCCCCACTCATCCTTTATTTCAGCTTCTCCACCTTTCTACACTATCTTATTTTACATCATTCTGCCAATTTCCCTACATTCTTCCACTTAATTTTCTTTATTTCTTTTCTTTTCATTTCTTTTCTTTCAATCCTTTTTATTTCTTTTCCTTTTTATTTTCTTTAGTTTTATATATATAGAAATGCATTTAGATGTATATGACAGCCGCACATTTCTATACTTATATATACATTTTTCTTCTTTTTCTTTTCTTAAATTATAAATTGTTAAATAATATTCCCTTTTTAATTTCTCCCATTTTAGCTTCGGGGTTGACTTGTTTTGGTCATTTGTCGATTTGTATGTACTAGTAAACAATTGACTATCACTCTCGTCAATATATTGAACAATGTAATATTTTAATTTAATTTTAGACTTTATTCATGTCGTACTTTAGTTTACAGTTCGAGGTACATGTCATGACCCGGTTCAACCCATCTCTGTTTACATGTACTCGACTGGGTCTACCTCAGTTTACGTGTCAGAATTTGGGTCAGATTATTACAATGAGGATGTATCCTTCATCACAAGGAAGTTCAAAAGCTACCTAAGAATGAAGCAACAAAATAGAAAGCAACAAAAAGGGGAATCAAGCAAGAAATAACCCCCAACTTACTATTGTTGGGTTCATAACCACAACGGAAGCGATTTCAAAAATCTATTTGGATCTATTTCTTTGCATGAATCATTCAATCTTGAAAAGAGAGGTTAGAATTACCTTGTTCTTGATAATCTTGATTATTGTAGAAGACTTCTTGAAAATATTGATGCAATCTTCCTTCTCTTTCTCCTCTAGGTCTTCTCATCTTTTCCCTTAGACAAACCGTATCGTAGAAGAGTGAGTTGCCTCTTATTTTTTTCTAGCACAAAAACTTATGATAAACGGTTCCCTACATATCATATATATAGGGCTTAATTAGAGCAAGAGAAGGGATCTAATAGGCCCCACTAAGTTAGCTTCCAATTAGTCAATTAAATATTAATTATCTTATAATTAATTTTAATTAACTAATTAATTTCAATTAACTCCACTATATAATTGAAATTGCACTCCAACTTAGTAGAATAGAGTAAACCCATATACACTATACTTTTGCAGTTGGCTCCTCTATATGGATTTTAATAATCAGTATTATAATATCAAATTAATTCTCCAATTATTTTAAGAACCTAATTCAATAATTATTAATCACTTGCAATTGGTCATCATTTTAATAAATAATTTACTGAAAAGATCGGATCCAGATTTCAGTGATTAACTTATTAAATTAGCACAAATGTGTTATCCATCTCTCTAATATATAGAGTGCAGATTCCATCTTGAAAATATGTGTTCCCACAATCTAAATAATGATTTCCCATGAAAACCTAAGATACATTACTAAATCACTAGATTCCCTCGTAGATAAATCTGACTACTAGATGATTACTTCACTACGAGACTAGTTGAGTTTTGAGGACAAAACTCTTTTAAAGGTGGTTAGAGTGTAATATCCCCAAAATCTGACATAGCCCAAGCTACACCCTGACCTGACGAAAGTAGGTTATGTGACGTTAATAAATTGAAATAGTGAAAAATACGGTAAGCCGTAACAGAATTTAGTATCCTCAGATATAGAATGACTTATGCTCGGAAAATTAATTAATCCAGCTAACCAAATGCCAGGGTAAATAAATAGGACTGAAATGAATCATTAATTATGAAATTAAATAAATAAACTATAAGACACTAATGGACTCAAAATCAATAAATAGATAATTATGATAATTGAGTCCTAACCTTATGACAAATTTACCGGCATTCCATAAATTAATATCTTATGACATTAAGAGATATTATAAATACATATATATATATAATATAATATAATATTATGATTATATTATATGTAGAAGCTTCAACGGAAGCTACTAGAAACCGAGAAAAGAAAAGTAAAAGAAAAGAAAGGAACGAAGCTATTAGAAGCAAGTGGAAGTCGGTGAAGCACGTGGGAAATCTAGAGAGTTCTAAGATGAGTTATCCACCGACACACATGTGTGTATATATATATATATATATATCTCTCTCTGTAGAAAAAGGAGAAAACCCAGAAAGTTCTAGCACCGTCCAACAACCAACCTATATGCATAATATATATATATATATATATATATAAAATAAAAAGTAGAAGAAGCACGAAGCTTCTAGCAAGGCGCTGTTAAGACGGAAGTACAGAGAATACCCAGTGCGTGGAGGTGATTGTTGTGATAAAATTACAGCTTCTAGAGATATATATATATATATATATAAAATATATAAACTTGTGTGTGTAGTGATGCTGGAGTGGAGATTGAAGTCACGGTGGACTGTTCCGGCAACAGTGGAGACAAAACAGAGGACACGATACCAGTGTTGGTGGCCTGCGAAATTGCGTTGGGTCAATTTCACACAGTGTAGCACTTGGCACCTTGTTCCAGATTTAACTTGGGTCATTGGGGCTGTCTTTAATTGTTTTGGAATTGGGAGCTAGTTAGAGGAGTGAAGGAGATGTAGACTGAGGTTTAGATGTGTAAAAAATTGGGATTTGTGTTGCGGTTTTGTGTGGTGGCTCAGGATTGAGTAAAGAGATGCAGGAAGCATTCCAATTGGGTATGTGTATATGTGCGTGTTGTGTAGCGGTGTAGGGAAAGGAAAGTGGTAGCAAGCGAAGCTGCTATTGTAGCAGCAATCGGGGCTACTATTGCAGCACCTGCTGCAGCAATTAAAGAAGCAGCTGATGGTTGATTTCCCTGTTTTTGATGGTCTCTGTCGAGGACTTGTTGATTAGATTCCATGGCTGGTGTGTGCTCAGGCAGCAACAGAAGCGACTTTGGAAGCCAAACAGCAACATGTTTGGTACAAGGGAACCAATGACCAAGGTATGTCTCACGTCCTCCTTTTATACACTGTAGAGAATTATTTGAGAGGGAATTAAGCTGGCCAATTGAAGTAACTATATTTAATGATAAGAAAGGAGTTAGGTGATGGTCTACAGCCGTGGACAGTGCTGCAATTGTTGGCACATTACCAATTTAGCATTTTAGATACATGATAAGCTTGGTATGCAGCTTTAGGGGGGGCTGTTGTTAAAACTGGATTGGATGAATTGGGATTTTAATGAGATTTAGTATTGCTGTTATTGTCTATTTTGTTTAGTAAGAAAACAGAAGATTGTGCACGGTTGAGGGTTCATATTGATGGATGAAGCGGTGGTCATTGATGGAGCAATTGGAGCTGTTGTTGCAGCAGCAATTGGAGTTCTGTTGAAAGACTTGGTGCAACAGTTGTGGACAGTCTTGAAGATGAGAAGAATACTGCACAATTTGGCAAACTCTATAAATTACGATGGGTCCTAGAGTGAGCATAATCAGATTCCGAGTCTTATGCTTGAAGTAGAGGCTCATAAGAAGGGGCTTAAGGAACTTGATGAAATTGGAGCAGGCTGATGAAGGGAGGAACCATGCTGATGCAAATAATCAAGTGCTGCTATTGCTGGTATACTACCAGTTTCAGCAATTACAAATATGTGATAAAAGGAGATTTGATTTCCAGATCCAAAGGTTGTGAGGCTTGGGAGATGAAACTGAACTTGGCCAAATAAGCAGGTTTATTTTACTATGGCAGGACCAAGTTTGCTATTTTTTAGAAGAGGGTTTCTATGGCAGGTCATTAGGGAATCAGTTTATGTTGTGGGAGATTGACATGGGAGCAGGTCCTGAAGCATGCAAGCGTATGCAAGAAATATATGTTGTTTTATGCTTCATTGTTGAAGTCTAACCTTAGTTGGCCAATAGTTAATGACAAAATTGAGACATAGAGGAACTGGTGTAATACCCCGGCCCAGAAAAATCGGGTCATAGGGCACATATTACGAGGTAATGAAAAGTTAGTGTAAAGGTATTTACATTTAAGAGGAGAATTAATAATTAATTAATTAAATCCAAGAAAATAAACTATTATGAAAACACACACATTAAAGTGTATTGTGTATGGATAAATATATATATGTATGCTTGTATAAGTATACATGTGTAAATACATTTGAAAATGCAATAGATTAATGTATTTATGTATATATGTATGTATGTATGTATATATATATATATATATATATATGAACATATACCTAGATCAGTCGTGAATGTGTATAAAATATTATATATATATATATATATATAAGAAAGAAGAAACATGAAATTAAGAGGGGTAAGGTAACTATGTACTATATGTGTATATTATATGTCATTAGGTGAAGAGGAATAGGAGGAGGTATGGCTGCTGATCTGATGGAGTAAGGGGGTGAAGTGAAGGGCAATTAAGTGAAAAGAGATGGCTATTAATTGTTGGTATGTACATATATGATATACACACCCCATTGCATACACACGACACACAAGATTCAGTCTCACACAAAGAGAAAGAGGGAGAGAAAGTTTCTGAGAAGGAGAAAGAAGCAGATTGAAGAGGGCCAACAATCTCAACCAAAAAGGTAAGAATACACAAAAAACCATCATTTTCTCTCTCTAAAAATTTTCCTATGCATGAACTGTTTTAGCTTCTAGTTTTTGGTATATATGACGTTTAAAGTAAATAAACATGATTAAGCATGAAATCTAAGCTTGAAAACGGTTAAAAACATCCAACCCAGAAGTGGCAGCCATGGAAGGACCTTGCTCAAGCAGGTCTGAACCAACTTCTACCAAACTAGTTTTGGCTTATTAAGACCTCAACTAGAACCTCCCAGAGTCCCAAAAACATATAACCGCGATCACAAAACCTAGGAAATGAACCCCATATGATGAGTTGCAGGTTACGGGTTTGTAACCCCATCTTCTAAACTCAGTGTTAAACCGGCATTTGAGAATGGGAAATGAAACCCCTTTAACTAAGGAACAAAATAAGCCCAACCCCATGAAAAATAACCAAGAAATAAACATGAACCGTGAGTTTACAGGTCTGATTATCGCGACTTAAACCGAGCCTTTGAGCTATATTCGAAGCTCTAAATCGATGTAAAAGTATGCCATAAAGTATTAGGAAGTGTTTGGAAAAGAAAACAGAGGAAATGGACTCTCAAAACATCATGAAACTGAACTATAAAAAAATAGGGTTTCGGATGAACAGTGTCAACCTCGTGGGGAAGACGACACTGTTCGGGTCGGACTTTGGGTCGGTTCGGGTCTGGGTTGTAATTGGACCTAACAGGTTAGGGTTTTAGCAAAACAGCAACGTTTTGTTTTAAAACTTTAAACGCTAGGACGTCAGCATCACGTATAAACCCGATTAAACCGGTTGGCTTACGAACAGACCGGACCAGTTCACTTGGATTTAAACCGAACCCATTGGTTTTCTAATTTATTTAAAATTAAATAAACCAAACCTTTTGTTATTACGGATTGACCCCAAAATTTCTAAGAAATTCCACTGTGGCCCAACTGAGGAAAATTTTATGCAATTAGACCCCTGAAAAAATAATTAAATAATTAATTTAATTATTTAATAAATAAAGTTAAATTACTATTTTGCCCCTAGGTCATAAATGGAGCAAATAAAGTCCAAATTAAACATATGAATAGTGTATCCTTACTATTTTGGATACTCTGAGACTAATGGTAGGGTCCGTTTTGCGAGACGGGGCCCCGAAAAATAAAGACATGTAAAGGGGTGAATGACCAAAATACCCCTTGTCCAAAATTAATAAGTTATTAATGTGTTCTTACTATCTAGCTCGGACCTTCTGAGTCCAATGGTGAGGTCCACGACACGAGACGAGGCCCCAAAAATTTAAAACACATAAGGGAAAAAATGACCAAATTACCCCTAGTACCCTTAAAGCCAAATTAAAACTGGGGAAGGTCTAAACTGACTTTTTTCGACACTTTGGACTCAATGGTAGAGTCTGTTCGACCAAAAAGAAATGTCTAAAATAAAAGAACATAAAATTTGTTGAATAGCATCTGTCAGATGATTAAAGATTAAAGTATTGCTGAAATATTAAACTAAGACAAGTACGAGGAAATACGTTACTAGAAGATACGACACGTAAACATGTGAAGTAAATAAATTAAATTAAAGTTAATGGAGCTACCAGAAGAGTATAGTTTAGAACGAAATAAGTTCCTAATACATTAATTTGTGTAGGACAAGTTCAGCTAATTCATAATGATTAAGCCCCGGACCGTAATTAAGGGTCAGAAACAGCAAGATTTTCTGGATGAACTAGATCGACAACACCGAGTACTCCATAAGAAATTGAGGATTGCTAAATACTGTGAGATTAAGTCCCTCACACCCTTCATACATTGGGAACCAATTGTTCCAATTGGGTGACACGCCTAGGAAGCAGCAGCAAGGAGACTTGCTGAGGCGCAACTTAAAGAAGAAGAGGAACGAGAGAACACTGAAACCTTAGCTGAAATGCGTCGCAGGTAATATTATTATCATTAAGTACATAAGTTGCTAGACTATAATACAGCCATAAGTCGGACCAGTATAAGAATTTAAGCTTTTCACGGTCTACAATTGGTGAGTCATAAAGTTGATTAAGTGCATATGGAATTTATGGAATCTTCATAAATCTCAATAGGCTAAGAAAGGAAAAGGGTAAAGGGAAGGGGCCTCTATAGAGCCGGCCCAGACACGTAAGGTGAGTAATCTTGCATTTGAAGTGGAGGCTTTAACTCCACGGATTTCAACGGATGTTTTAAGTTCAAGATATTTATGGCATTGATATATCAAACTTAGTATTCATGATTTCTGTTTTTGTCACATCCCGAACCCCACCCTACGCGGATGTTGGGGACGTGATGCCAGTCAGCCGCCACGCGACCAACCAAAGGCAATTTCTGAACTTTCTAGTGAATTGCACTCTGACTGTAGGGTCAGATGCAGCGGAATTTAAAACTTTTTTTTTTGTCAAGGGAATGCAACTCATGTATTCACCGTAAGGTTATGTACCACACAGAGCAAGTCTAAAATCCAACAGCTAACAATTCTAACCTCAGAACATATCTATAATCTGACATATAACAACAGAGTAGAACTATAACCTCTAGAGTACCGTTTAAATCCATGAGCCATGTCTATATCTAGTGCATATCAGACAAGTCAGTCGTATTACATCACTCACCTGATTAAACAGATTCAATCCTCAATAATCCAGTCTCCACAGATCAGTGCCATCAGATCCAACAGATATCATTCCTGAAAAATGTTAGGGAATGGGGTGAGCTTCGAAAAGCCCAATGAGTAACACAGGTTCCCTGTCATGGGTTTCAAACCATTATTGTTTACAAAGCACAAGGGTAGTTCAGTTGTTTCTGAAATAGCAGCTTTATAAATCTACTTTAAATGCAGTTTCAGTAGAATAAAGCAAGACTGAACAAAATAAAACAACAGATCAGAACAGACAGAACATAATAGACCATATCAAGTATAACCGTACAGAACAGAACACAACAGGTCAGGACGGAGCAGAACCGAGCAGAGCAGGACATAACAAATCAGAACAGGATGAAGCAAAACACAACAAATCAAAACAGAATAGTAAATGATGCCAATACATCAATCAGAAACGAACAGGTCAGAATAGTACAGGTCAGCATAGAACAGGTCGGAATAGAACAGGTCAGAACGGATCACAATAAAACATAATAGAACGGAATAGAACAGAACATAACAAATCATAACCGAACAGAACAACAAATCAGAACCGAATAGAACGGAACAAAACCTAACAATCAGAGCTGAACAAAACATAACAGAACAGAGCAGAAACAATATGTCAACCAGAGATACAGGTATATCATCAGCGAAACGGAACAAGACAGACCTGAGCGGAAACAATATGTCAGTCAGAGATACAGGTACATCATCAAAGAACATGATAGATCAATATTGAGCAGAACAGGACGGGACAGAACAGAGCGGAACAGATCAAAACAGAGCAAACAGGTCAGAATGGAACAGATCAAACATAACAAATCAGGACGGATCAGGACTGAACAGATCAGACAGATCAAACAGAACAGGTCAGGGCAAAACGGGTCAAACATAACAGATAGTTAAATATGTTCATTTGAAACAGTACTAAAACATGAGTACAGTTAAAACATCAGGGTAACAGAACAGATTAGTTTAAACATCAGAGTAACAGAACAGATCAGTTAAAACATCAGAGTAACAGAATAGGTCAGTAATGAGCAGAGCAGAATAGTATAACAGGATAAACAGTACAGTATGCACGGATTAAATAGTGCGGTATGCTCATTTAGTGCTTAAGACTAAAATGGTACCAAGAGTCAGTTGTTCTTTCAGAACCAGTTAAAAACATTGTTAAATATGATCATTTGAAACAGTATTAAAACAGGAGTACAGTTAAAACATCAGAGTAACAGAACAGGTCAGTAATGGGTAGAGCAGAACAGTATAACAGTATGAACAGTACAGTATGCACAGATTAAACAGTACGGTATGCTCATTTAGTGCTCAAGACTGAAATGGTACCAAGAATCAGTTGTTCTTTCAAAAACAGTTAAGAACAGTGATCGGTTTATTTCAGTACAGAACAGAGAAGCCAGACAGAGTAAAAATCATGCATTTGAGTAAGAGCATGAAATTAGTGTATTAGATAAAAATAGTACAGTATAGTATTTTAAAATACAGTAACTAGACAGTGTACTTATACACCAATTCAGGAGTCAGGGTTACTCACAAGACGCAACAGTACAGAACAAAAGCAGGACAGACCATACAACGGAACAGGACAGACCCGAACTGAACAAGAGAGCAGGACAGTACAAAATCATGTCACGTGTAATACATTATAAAAGAGTATGCATTTAAAAACATGCATTTAAACAGTATGGCAGATAAAATAGTACAGTGAATCAAAATACAGTAACTAGACGGTGTACTTATACACCAAGCCAGAAGTTTCAAGTTACTCACAAACTGTTAGGGTTATCTCCTCGCACAAACAATCCGATAACCTCCAAGTACGTCAGGCATCACCATGTATATCCTGAACAATCATCATCAATCATAGACAGATCAGAATTCATCCATTCAGGCCTTATTCATCATCTTAGGTGTCTATCGGTTTACCTAAGATAGCCTAGTAGCCTATCGCCCTCTTATTGGGTTTCATCCGGGGCTATTTTATTCTTAAATTAGGCTTAACAGTCATCAGGATTATAGCCCAAGTCATTTAGACTTCAATCGTTATCAGTCAGTTACTTCTTCAGCCTTAGGGGCAAAACGGTCATTTTATCACTCTTGCCCCGGGCCCTGTCAAGGCCCCCAGAATAGTCTTTATATCTTAAATATAAAGTTCTATGTCTTTTAGACTCCAATCGGTATCAGTTAGGTTCTTATTTTAACCATAGGGGCAAAATGGTAATTTTGTCATTCTTGCCCCGGACCCAGTCGTGGTTCTCAGAATATCCCATATATCTCATATGTAAATTCTTAAGTCCTTTGGACTTCGTTTGGTATCTGTTTTTTATCATTAGGACACATCGGTCATTTCTCGTTTTACGCATTGACTGTCTCGGAGTCTTATTTAGC
Organism: Nyssa sinensis; assembly: GCA_008638375.1. NCBI lineage: Eukaryota > Viridiplantae > Streptophyta > Magnoliopsida > Cornales > Nyssaceae > Nyssa > Nyssa sinensis. The sequence continues at coordinate 25,926,766 of CM018051.1, read as the reverse complement.
CCTTCAGTATTCATAATTATCCCTATGATAATTTATGGGATCAGTTTGACCTTTATTTGACCTCTACTTTGCACTTACTGTGCTCAAGGGTATTTTGGTCATTTCATGCGTCATAGTTTCGACACCTCAGTTCATAAAATGGACCTCACCATTGGGTCCAGAGTGCCCGAGATAGTCAAAATATACTGTCTTTTATTTTTATTTGGGCCGGGTACCATCAGGGGCAGTACAGTAATTTTACACTTACAGGTTTGTATTTTTCGGTACTGTATTTCCAAAATCGGACTGTACCATTGAGTCCGGAATGTTTGAAATAGTGAAAATACACTATTTATTTAATTTATTTGGACTCCGTTTGACATATTAAATGTCCAGGGGTAAAATCGTAATTTTACCTAATTAATAAAATAATAAAATAATAAATTTATTATTTAATTAATTTTTTAGGGGCTTGATTGCACAAAATTTCAGAAATCAGGGCCACTGTGCAATATTCAGAACTATCAGGGGTAAATCCATAATTTTCAGAAACATTTGGGGGGTTAAATATAAATTCAGAAAATTAGGGTTCAGACCAGAAGGTTCAGGGGTTCAGAAATTGAACCGGTCCAAAATTCAGAAAACCAACCGGTTCAATGTCTTTCAGGAAAACCGGGATAACATATCCCAGTTATCCTGATTTGCTTCCTTATTCTTGGTTTGGATAGGCCCAGTCTTGATTTTCAATTTGTAAAACCCGTAACCAAACATGTAGAATTTGATTTTAAAACAAATCAGTTGACACCCAAAACGGTGTAATTTCAATTAAGCGGTGGCCAGTTCATACGTCGACACGTGTGTGAGTCAGTTCGGTGGGTTTGGACGTGTTGGATGAGTCGACTCGGTCGACTCGTCATCTTCTTCACCAACCAGTGTACTGTTGCCCTAATTCCCAGTTCTGGTTTCCTCCATTTTCGTGGAGTTTCAGGTAGGGTTTTTCAACTGATTTGATCCCAAACGTTCTCTGGAGGTGAAGCCAACATTTTGGCATCGGTTTGGTGCCTCGAGTCTACGGGTGGAGCTCGGTCCACTCCATTATTGCGCAGACCTGCAACTGGTTTTAGGGCGTCCATTTTTGGTCCAAACCTCACTGGGTTTGTGGCGTTGTGACCTACAGGTCATGGCGTTTCAGTCCCCGTCTTCATATCTCAGTTTGGTCACGATTTCAGGGGTGTCGGGTCTCAAACCCGTGACTGCGACTCACGGTTTGGGGGTTTAAATCAGTGTTCTGGGGTCGCGGAACAGTGGTTTTAGGATCCTCTTAGTGTCTGGATCAGTTCTGGACCGTCAAAACTTAGTTTTAGAGAGGTCGAATCAGACCCAGTTTCCATGATCCATTAATGGAGGTTGATACACGGTTTTGGGGTTTCAGCCCTATTCGACCCTCCCAATTAATTCAGAATAGCCCTAAGGTCTCACAAGAGTTTATATATACAGTTGGTATGGTCTAAAAATTAAAGGAACAACACCAACAAATCAAAACAGAAATTTGGCAAACTTTGGTGTTTACCTTTAGACAATGGCTGCTTTCCTCCATGGTTCAGTCTTGGTTTTTGGCACTTTAGGTGTGCTTCACGGTTTCAGTTGTGCCTCTCAGTTCCTCAGCCTTCCTTCCTCCTTGGTGCATCTCCCATGAATATACAACTTGTATGCACTTGTTCACAAGGCCAATAATGGTATCTACTCTTTCCTCTAACCATTCTCTTTCTATGGAACAATATACTAGACTCTCTCAATTACAGATCTGCATATATGGAGATTTCATATATCACATTTTCTCTTGACCCTTCATCTCCCCAAATGCATGATTATATTGCATGCAATTTGGTTGGGAGATAGTGCAATCATGAACTATAGGTATGATGGCTATGGCATAGCATGATGCAATGCTGAGGTGTTGCATGTTTGGGTATTGGCCATTTTGGGGAATGGCCAAATCTGAATGCTATTTAAATATATATCTTTGCACGTATATACACAAAGATGTTCCTAGCCCAGTTGGTAATTTTTTTGGTAAACTGAATTCTGCCCAGTTTGGTTAAGGGATCAAATCCTCTTGGCCACATTTTTTTTTTGGTCTTTTTCCATATTTTGGGTTAAGGCCACGTTTGGTTGCACAGTAATTCAATTTCAATGTTTCATTCATAACTTTCATTCCGTAACTCCTTTTTCGACGCGGTTTGTTTTGGGAGTTTCATATTTCAGTTATCTTCAGTGTCAGAGGTTCCGTGTCATTTATTAATCATTTGGGATTTTTCCGGTTAGCTAATTCGGGTTCCGTTAGTGTTAAAACAGTGTTATTTCACCGAATTAATCAGTAATTGGGTTTGGGTATTATACCCTTTTCCGCTAGACATAATTGATTATTTTAATCGGTCTACCATGACCGTCGGGATTATGATTAATTCCCTTAATCGTCCTTTAATTCGGTACTAATTAATAATTAGATAATTAATTATTAATTATGCAGGTTAGGGGTGTTACAGTTTTCTTAAATATTCTGCTATGACATGCTCCAAGATTATTTACATATTTATATCCGTAAATGTTTCCTTTCAAAATAGTTAGCATGTCTGATTTCCTCAAATATTCTGAATTTGATTACTACAAGTCTTGAAGCATCACTGCAAAAGTTATATGCTGTACGTTTTAAATACTCAAGAAAAGTATCAATATGAAGAAGTCATATGACAAATGTTTTGCAAGATAATAATAACCACATAGGTAGGTCTTGGGTTATACGGAACTCAATGGGCCTATCATGTGCATCAACACATAGTCAGGATTTTGGGTTGTACGGAACTCAACTGACCTGTCATGTGTAATGCTTGGTAGCAGGATCTAATCCCACAGGCAATGAGATATCTCCACGTATACGTAAAACGGGAGTCTAGTTCGAAACAGATTCCACCTAATTAGAGAGAAAATATGACAAACGATTTTGGAAATGGAAGTAGGTTTTACCCCCATTTTTACTATACATGTTTACATGATTTTAAGTTATATGTTCTGAAATACATATGCTTTTTTATGGAAATATATGTTTTAGCTTGAATACCTTGAATGTTTCAAAGCTACATATTTTAAAAATGTATGTCCTCTATGTTCAAGTATACGACCAATTGGTAGTTGAGTATTTTATAAACTCTCATGTACAAAACCTCTACCAATTGAAAACCTATGACAGATGTAGGAATTACTCATTGGGCTTCTGGAAGCTCACCCCATTCCTCAACATTTTTCAGGTGATGATGATGGATGGACCCTTGCCCAATATGGGGAGTGACGTTGACAGCTTAATTAGGACCTGAAGATATTATGGAAGTATTAGGAACCCATAGTTGGTCAAACTTTTGTAGTCGTAATTTTGGGACAATCATGTACTTAAGCTCGAGGGCACATGGATATATATTATATAAAATCTTTACGTTATTATTATTACGCTCTAATTATTATATTTATGTGTACTGCTATGAAGAGTGGCAGTATCAAGTGGATATGCGACAAATGTTTTTTTTTTAAAGAAAAGAAAAAGTTTTTCACACTTCTGCAACCACAGGTCGCATCACTGTCCGATACTGTTGCTTATGTACGAGCCTTGCCCCAAGGCCTCCGGGCCGAAGGGTGGCGGTCCCGACTCGAGATCCGTACATAGGGTGGGTTTTGGGTCGTGACAACTGGATCATGAACTTGACATTGAACTCCTACTTCAGTGGAGGTGAGGACATTGGCCCACTAGTTTGTGGAAAATGAAACAGGGAGTAAGGAGATCATGGTGCGTCAATAGAGCTTTCATGGGAGGATTTTTGTAGATGTGTATACATGAGCTGAATTAGCAAGAGAATGAGATCAGAGTTTGTTTAGTTTTCTGATGGAGACATAGTCATGTCTACTTGATCTCATATACAAGACAGGTTGTGAGCTGGGCCAATGGATTTATTTGAGAGGAGCTACTGATTGGGAAGACTTTGCACAGTAATCTGATGAGAGGAAGGGAAAGTTCTTCAATATCTGATGGATGGGATGATAAAGGGACATAATCTGTCAGGATCATCATCTGCTTAGGGAGAAAAAGGCTGAAGAAGCTGATGAAACTGGATTTAAAATAGCGAGCCAACTCGATCAACCTGTCGGTATGTTTTCTTAAACTAGTTGAACCGTGGGACTGAAGATCAACCTCAAACTCTAGATACACAATAATTTGGTTCACATTTGACTGCAATTCTCCAAAGGTTAGATATGTTCAAATCTGAGGAGCATGATCTTCTAGATGTTGAATCAATTATGATCGCCATCAGAAGGATAATGCCAGGATATGTATGGACGTGGCTAATGATGCATCTGAAGGATATCTGTGAATGGAGATAAGCGTGATATTCAAGTGAGTAACTCGGACTCCTGACTTGGTGTATATTTTCTGTACTATCTAAATCCGTATACTGTACTACTTTATATGCTAAACTGTTTTAATGCATATGCTTTCATGCATACTTATTGTATTGCATTACTTGTGGCATGATTCTGTTCTATCTTGCCTTCTGATATATCCTTTGATTCTGTTCGAGTCTTTTTTCTGTCACCCGTGCTTTGGAGTCTGATTTGATTCAGTTTGATATGTTGAGTCTTACTCTGGGCCCACCACAAGATTGAGCGATTTTATGCCAGAGCACGACCCAGAGGGTAGAGGCCCCACGAGTAGTCCGCTTATGGGCAACTGGGAAGGCTCGTCTGTATGATTGGCATTCTGTTATATTTTTGTCCCACTCAATTCTGTTCTATTCCGCTCTGATACTGACCCTAGAGGGTAGAGGCCCCACGAGTCGTTCACTTATGGGCAGTTGGGGAAGGTTCAGGCATTTGATGCTATGCCTTTGATTGTTTGGTATTCTGTTTTGTTCAGTTCTGTTCAGGTTTGTCCATTCTGTTCTGTTCTGTTTGATCTGATCTGTCTGTTCTATTCTGATCTGATCTGTTTGAGCTGCATTTGTTCTACATGAGCTGCATTGTTCTATTTGAGCTGCATTTGGAGCATACATGTATATATGAACTGGTTTTGAAACCCATGACAGGAACCTATGTTACTCACTGAGCTTGTTTAAGCTCATTCCATTTATCTAACATTTTTCAGGAATCATCTCCATTGGATTACAAAGCACAATGACATAATACGTGTAGACTGAAAGGCATTCTCAAGTGAGGATCTGATAGCAATAAAATGTGGAGACTTGGGTTTTGATGGATTGACTCTGGCTATTCAGGTGAGTCTGATGATATAGTTGACTTTATTCATATACAATAGATGTGTAGGGATATGGCTCATGGTAATGGTACTCTGGAGAAGTTTGATATGCTCTGTGTTATATATTGTGACTCTATGGCTATAGTTATTAATTGTTTAGTTTTAGACTTGCTCTGTGGTACATACCTCTATGGTATTTATAGAAGAGTTGCATTCCCGAGATGTGAAAGGTTTTAATTTCCGTTGTTCTGACCTTACATTTGGAATGCAATTCATCGTAAGGTTCAGAAGATTGCCTTTGGTTAGGTTGCATTGTCGGTCGGAGACTGGCAAGGCGGCTAACTGGCATCACATCTTCAGTATCCGCGTAGGGTGGGGTGCGGGATGTGACACATTTTGTCCATGATTATCATTTGCTTGAGGAATAGAAGAAGTATATGATGTTTCTTCTAAGGTGGTCTTACTCTTAGGCTTCTGACCCATAATATAATCATCCTTTAGAAAGACAACATTCGTGTTAATGAATACATTATGCTCACTAGGATTATAAAAGAGCCAGCCTTTTGTCCCCTTAGGATAGCCAATAAATAGTTTAATTCTGATCTTGGTTCCAACTTGCTAGTCTTTCTTTTCAATACATAAGTTGGACACCACCAAATCTAGTAGTGGTTTAGACTTGGCTTGCGCCTAGTCCAAAGCTTTACTTGGAGTCTTGGGAGAAGACTTAGTTGGAATTGAGTTCATAATATATACCACCATCTCTAACGTATACCCCCAAAGGAATATAGGCAAATTAGAATAACTAATCATTGACCTTACCATATCTAAAAGTGTCCTTTTTCTCCCCTCTGCTACACCGTTCTGCTGAGGCATTCCAAGTGCAGACAACTGAGATAAAATCCTATTATCCAACAAATGCTGACTGAAGTCACTAGAGAGACATTCCTCGCATCGATCAGATCGAAGTGATTTTATGCTCCTATCTAATTACTTTTCCACTTCTGCTCGAAACTCTTTGAGCTTTTCAAAGGCTTCTGACTTGTGGTGCAATAGATAGATATAACCATATCTAGAGTAATCATTAGTAAAAGTGATGAAATACTTATAGCCCCCTTTAGCCCTAATATTTAAGGGTCCACACACATCAGTATGGATTAACTCCAATACTTCTTTGGCCTTGTTTCCCTTTGAAGCAAAGGGTTTTCTGATCATCTTTCCCTCTAAATGGGATATACAGACTAGCAGTGGTTTAACAACCAAAGAAGACAAAGTACCTATCACATCTCGAACCCCACCCTACGCGGATGTCGAGGACGTGATGCCAGTTAGTCGCCTTGTTGGTTTGCCGACCGACAATGTGACCAACCAAAGGCAACTTTTGAACTTACCGACGAATTGCATTCCAAATGTAGGGTCAGATGCAGCGAAATTTAAAACTTTTTATCTCGGGAATGCAACTCATTTATAATACCAGTAGAGGTATGTATCCACAGAGCAAGTCTAAAACCACACAACTAATAACTCTAACCACAGAGTATGTCTATAATCAGGTATATAACACTAGAGCATATCTAATCTCTCTAGAGTACCATTACCGTGAGCCATGTCCCAATACATCTAATGCATATCAATGAAATCAATCGTATTATGTCACTCACCTGAATAACCAGATTCAATCCACAAGAGTCCAAGTATCCACAAATCAGTGCCATTAGATCCTTTACTTGGAATGCCACTCGACCTATCCCACGTCATATCATAGTGCCTTTTAATTCAATAGGAGATAATTCCTGAAAAATGTTAGGATAATGGGGTGAGCTTAAATAAGCCCAGTGAGTAACACAGGTTCCCTGTCATGGGTTTCAAAACCAATTCTTGCATATAAGGCACATGGATAGTTTAATTACTTTAGAATAACAGTTTTATAGATCTACTTTAAATGTAGTTTAAGTAGAATAAAACAGGGACTGAACTAAACGGAACAACAAATCAGGACGGACGGAACAATACATGATGCCAATATATCAACAAGAGTATAGGAAATTAAATCAAATAATAGAATAGGTCAGTATTGAGCATGAACATATCAAGGCATGACAAACAAGATGTCGATTAGGCATATAATCAAGACTACTTATGACATACCACTCATAACTGGAATGGGCCCCAGAGTAAGACACAACATAACATAACAAAACTAGGACAGACCATACAACGGAACAAGACAGACCCGAACGGAACAATAGAGCAGGACCGAACAAAATCATGCCACGTGTAATGCAGTACAAAAGGGTATGCATTTAAATATACGCATTTAAACAGTACAATATATAAAACGGTATAGTGCATCAAAATACAGTATCTAGACTAGTGTAACTTATACACCAAGTCAGAAGTTCCAAGTTACTCACAAACTGTTCGCTTATCTCCTTGCACGGATAATCTGATAACCTCCAAAAATTATCTCAAGCACATCATTGTATATCCTGAATAATCATCATCAATCATAGACAGATCAGAATCTAATCCATTCATGTCTTATTCATCATCTTAGGTGTCTATCGGATTACCTAAGATAGCCTAGTAGCCTATTGCCCTTTCATTGGGTTTCATCCAAGGCTAATTCATTCTTTGATTAGGCTTAGTAGTCATCAAGACTATAATCTAAGTCATTTAGACTTCAATCGTTATCAGCTAAGCACTTATTTAACCTCAGGGGCAAAATGATAATTTTACCATTCTTGTCCCAGACCCTGTCATGGTCCTCAGAATATCCCATATATCTTATATATGAAGTTCTAAGTCTTTTGGACTTAAATCGTTATCAGTTAAGTACTTATTTAACCTTAGGGGCAAAATGGTAATTTTATCATTCTTGCCCCGGACCCTATCATGGTCCTCAGAATATCCCATATATCTTATATATGAAGTTCTAAGTCTTTCGGACATAAATCATTATCAGTTAAGTACTTATTTAACCTTAGGGGCAAAATGATAATTCTATCATTCTTGCCCCGGACCCTATCGTGGTCCTCAGAATGTCTCATATATCTTATATATAATTTAGCCTTTCGATTTTCATAATTATGCTTATGATAATTTATTAGATCAGATTGGCCTTTATTCGGCCTCTACTTTGCACTTCTCTTGCTCAAGGGCATTTTGGTCATTTAACGTTTCGTGAGATTCTGACCCCGATTCATCATTTAATCATGTGTACAGTTTCAAGAGTGTCTGGGCTTCTATCAGGTATCAATTTCATCCCATTCAGACTTCACTTGGACTTCGTATAGCATCAAGGGCATTTGTAATTCTACATGTTGTATGGCTAAACTTTCAGAACCTCAGTTCATAAAATGGACCTCACAATTAGGTCCAGAGTGTCCGACATAGTTAAATTGGACTATCTTTTATGTTTAATTCGACCTTGGGTATCATTAGGGGTAATTCAGTCATTTACTAATTGCGTGTCAGTATTTTTCGGAACTTGGTTTCACAAATCGGACTCCACTATTGATTCTAGAATGCCTGACATAATCAACATGGACTATCTTTTATTTTTATTTGGCCCTAGGTATCATTAGGGACAGTATAGTCATTTATTATTTACGTATCTGTATTTTACGGGACTTAATTTCTCAAATCGGACTCCACCATTGAGTCTGGAATGCTTGAAATAGGGAAAATACACTATTTACTTATTTAATATGGACTTCGTTTGACTCATTTAATGTCCAAGGGTAAAATAGTAATTTTAGCTAATTAATAAAATAATTAAATTAATTATTTAATTATTTTTCAGGGGCTTATATGCATAATTTTTCCAAAAGCTGGGCCAGAATATAATTTTACAAAACAGTTGGGGTCAAACCATAATTTAACAAAGGTTTGGGGTTCAAATCAGAATTTCATAAAATAAAGGTTCAGAACCGTTCAGTTTTAGGGTTCAATTAGTTGAACCGGTCCAAAACTCTAAAACCATCCGGTTCATTGGACCATGAAGAACCGGAATATGATATTCCCTTCTATTCCCAATTAGGCCCCTTATCCACGTTTTGGGTTAACCTAATTCCTAATTTCAGATTTATTAACTGTGTTACCAAACAGGTCTATTTCATATTTTAAAACAAAATGTTTAACTCAAAATGGTGCCGTCCCACTTAAACCTGTTTGTGAGACAGGTCGGGGTCTAGACCTGAACCCGAAATCGACCTCGAACCGACCGTCACTGTTCATCTTCTTCCCTTCTTCTTCCCCAGTTTTGCCCTAATTTCCAGTTTTCATGTTTTTCAATTTCGTGATATTTTGGCCACGGATTTCTACTGCTTTCCATCCCAAATGATTTCTGGAAGTTAGGCCAACATTTTGGCATTCATTTGAGGGCTTGAATCAAGCTCAAATGCTCAGTCCAATGGTGGATAACCGAACCTGTAACTAGCTAGTAAATCCTCAATTCATCATCAAAACTTGTGTGGTTTGGCTCAAACTAATCCTCATGACATGGAGATTCAATTCCCATTCCAAAAATGTGGTTTACGAGTGTTAAACAGTGGCTGGGTTTCATGGCCGAAACCTGTAACTTCGTTTTCAATGGTCTTAACCTGAGTGTTGGGGTCACGATCTAGGGTTTTTAGAACCCTCTTGAGGTCTAGATCAGGTCTTGACCAACCAATTTTGGCTTGGTCTCGGTTGTTTTAGACCTGCTCTAATAGAGGTCATCAATGGTGGTTGTACACGGTTTGGTGTGCTACGAGTCCCTATTAGCCTTCCAAATCAGTTCTTGATATTTACTAGTGTTAAAATAAATCCATGCATGCAGTTGCTAGAGTCCGAAACATAAAAAAAAGTAGCAAAATTCTAACAAGAAAATCAGACAGTTTGAGGTTATACCTCTCAAACAGTGAGCTTCCTTCCCTATCCGTGGCTCAGTTCTGATCCTTGGTTGTTGGTTGTGCCTCAGTTCAGTCGTGCCTCAGTTCCTTGCTCCTTTGTGCACCTCCAATGGAGACACACCATACATGTACACACATACACTTGCCCTCAGTTTCTCTAAGCCTCTCTCTCTAACAGACCTTACTTCCCTCTCTACCCGAGCACACACAGCCACACACACTCTATTCTGATTTTACACATATCACACATTGTGACTAAAGTGAATCACAATTATTATATATAATATATATACACAATCTATACATATTCATATATTTATATGCTTGTAGGGCTTTAGGTGTGATGACACAAGGCTAATGTAGGGCTGATGTGGAGGGGGTTCAGTTTATGATGAAGGGTTTGCATGTATGGCCATTGGCCAATTTGGGAGGCAGACTTAGGGTACTTTAGTGTTATATACAATTCTGTTGTATATATAGGCACAATGATGTTGGCAGACCACTTGGTAATTTTTTGGGTGCCATGTGCTTGCTCAGTTAGGTCAAGGGTTCAAATCCCCTTGGCCTCACTTTTGGACATTTTTCCATATTTCGAGGTTTAGGCCCTTGTTTGGCTGCGCAGAATTTCTGTTTTCACTATTTCCTCCGTAATTTCTTTTCTGTTGCCTTTTTTTTCGACACGGTTTCTTCTGGTCATTTCCTATTTCAGTTAGCTTCAATGTCAAGGGCCCCGCATTGGTTATTATTTACTTGGGATTTCCAGTAGTTAGCTAATTCGAGTTCCGTCAGTGTTAAAATGACATAATTTCACCTAATTAATTGATAATTAGGTTCGGGTATTGCACCCTCTTCTCCAGATATGTTTAGTCATTTTATTGGTCTATCGTGATCTGCAGAGATTATGATTAATTTCCTTAATCATTCCTTAAATCGGTGCTAATTAATAATTAGCAGACTAATTATTAATTAAACAAGGTCGGGGTGTTACAGTACCTTCCTTTACCAGTCAATTAATCCTATCTAGATTAATATGAACCTAGCCTCAAGTGCCAAAGATAAGTTAAATTAGTAAAAGAAACTTTTCTTTTAAGTAGGTAAAGTTTGTGATGGTTTATTCTTTTCGGTATTATGTATCTCATACATTTTAGGAGTAATCAAATAAAGACCATTAACTGTTGTGCCAGAGCATATAAAAGAACCATTATGTTTAATAACAACATTTGAATTAAAATAAACTGAATAACCTTGTTTTATTAAACTTGAAACTGATAATAAGTTCCTTTTAATGCTAGGCACATATAAGCAATCATAAAGTACTAGTGTCTTATTTGAGAAAAAACATAAACTAACTACTCTTACTGATACCGCAACAACTTTTGCTTCCTGTTCCCAAGTGCAAGATAATCTTTACATCATTTAGCTACTTGGTCTCCCAAAACCCCTTACAACGAATTACAAGCGTGATTAGTTACATCGGAGTCTACACACCAAGAATCTGAAGTACCTGCTATATAGCTTACTTCAATAACAAGTGATTCGATTATACCTGTGTTCTTTTTCTTAGTTAGATAATCTTGGACAGTTTCTTTTCCAATGCCCCATGACTCCCACAGTGGAAACACTTTCCTTTGGGCTTAGTGGTTGCCCCTTTCTTCTCTTTTCCAACACCTCCTTTAGGACCCATATTTCCCTTGGAGTCTTTGGGGTTTTGTTTCTTCTTCTCTTTGCCCTTGCCTTTGAGCTTGGGCTTAAAAGAAGAACCCACAGCCACATGAATCACTAGGATGGCTTTTGATAATACCCTCCGTTGCCTGTAAAGAGCTCAGAAGCTCAGCCAAAGTCAAATTCATTTTGTTCATGTTATAGTTGAGCTTAAATTGATTAAAAGAGTCAGGCAGCGACTCAAGGATAATATCAACCTAGGATTCACCATCAATGTCAGCCCCTAGAACTTCTAGCACATTTAAAAAGTTAATCATTTTTAAAACATGATCTCTTATTGGAGTTTCTTTAGCCATCTTAGTGTTCATGAGTGCTCTCATAGCAGTCTGCCTAGTAGGACTCCCCTAGAAAGTCTGGGCTATCCATAGTAATCACATTTTTTACCCCTCTACAGTAAGGACAATGTCCAAATTCCATTTTCAATCCATATAGTTTGGTCTAATCAACTTGTTTTCTTTCATAATGATAGCAAGTGGGTTAGATGAAGATATATGAGAATCATATATATAAGCACATACATTAGCATGAATATAAATAAATAGTAAAATAACTTTTGCTCTTATGAATGCATAGTGGTATCCTCAAGCCACTATCAATGAATGCATTGGAACCTAACCTTATAAATAACACACTCCCTGAGGATGACAATGTCATTCATATGATTATGAGGACCATCATATCCTATATGATTTCACTATTTAGACATTTCATGTCAAATGAAACATATTTTTCAATATCCTTTGGTCTTCAAAAGACAATGATAGACTCCGTGGGGAGAATATTATTCTCTTTTGATCAAGTGTATACCATCATCTCAAATAAAAAAACAACCGTTGCAAGTAGTGTCCCCGTGGGGAGATCACCCTGACCCCGTCTCTTTCTATTCTATCCTAAGAGGTCCATACTTGTAACCAACTAGATAGTCACCCTCCGTGGGAAGGCCACTCGAAGATGGCTTAGGGCACCTATTTTTGTCTTACTATGGGCTAATGATGGAAAACCGTGGGAGTTTTCTTAAAACATCCCTCTCCTACTTGTTTTTATTAATTGAGAATCTTTATTATACAACACATGTATAATTATATTAACCTATCCATGGATCAAAATTAATCATGTGATTTTATGAAAATAAACATGGAAGCAAAAAATTAAAATTATCTCTCGTGGCCAACTAAAATTCTTGATAGCAGGCTTTGTACTTCCATTGGACTTCTTGATGGTTTCCATCCTCTAGCTCTTTCTTCAGAAATAAAATAAATACATGAAGAACATATACCCACATACGTGAACTTACATTTAATCTAAAATTAAAAATTAATAGGGTAGGGAAACCAATGGAGCTTGCCCATTCGGGGAAAAAAATTTTCAAGTCCATTGCAGTTTACAATTGCCCCAAAACCAATTAAATTAAATGCATCACCTAATGGCCAGCCATGAGAGATGCAATCTCATCTATCACATGCATGAATCATTCAAATATGATGAATAAAATTTAATAAATATTTAAATATGTGATTAATTATATATATATCACTCATGTATATTTTAGAGTATACTAAGATTTAATCCATGCATCCAAGAACCATATAGGTCAAGTCTCACTTAACCTATAATTTTAAATCTAACATATTTGGGTATCAGATAACCACATGAATCATATACCTATAATATAAACAATGTATATATACAATAAAATTGAAATTCATAAAATATTTGAGTATCTCATACCCAAACAATTTGTTTTTAAAGAAATATACACAAGTATCTAATACCCATGAATTAAAATACTTCATCTGTAAAAAATATATAATACAATATCAAATATTATATATATATATATTTATATATATATATATATATCATTTTGTAAAAACCATATTGGATAACCATTACCCATGAGGCGGCGACAGCTCAGTTACTTTCAAGAATAAAAAAAACCTTTTATTTTACTTTATATATTTAGCCGCAAGCCACACCAACTGGCCATGCGACCTTGGTCCTCTGTGATTTCCCTCTCGAGAGAGGACTCCTTGAATGTGATTTACTCTGCGTCGTCCAAAATTGATGGTTTCGTGAATGGGATTGTTGTTTTGGGAGACCATGTTTCTAGGGATGTAGAAGACCTTGCCACCTTTGGACATGTGAATGGATAGGTTTCTTTCTTTCCTGTTGAAGTCAGTATAGCCAAACAGTTTTGATTGGCTGCGCCATCCTTCCCTTTATCAATTGGGTCAATCATAAGATCAAATTTTTTTTTTTTTTGTTTCCAAATTCCAACCAGTTCTCTTGGGAGTTTCTTGATCACTTATCACTATGGGTATCTTATACCCATCAGATATACAAAATCAAGAATTAGATTCAATTATTCAGGTTCTCAAACAAAGATAAAATCTTTATATCAATAGATTGTATCACAAAATCCTATTCTGCAATAACCATTTGTTTTAATTAGGATCCATGAGTAGGTTTAGAACAAGTAAATATATAACCTTCAAATTGATGGATTCATGTAAAGCTACTCTGATACCAATTGTTGGGTTTGTAACCATAGCAGAAGCGATTTCAAAAATCTATTTGGATCTATTTCTTTACATGAATCACACAATCTTAAAAAAAGAGGTTAGAATTACCTTGTTCTTGATAATCTTAATTGTTGAAGAAGACTCCTTGAAAATATTGATACAATCTTTTTTTCTTTCTCCTCTAGGTCTTCTCCTCTTTTCCCTTATGCAAACTGTATCGTAGGAGAGTGGGTTGCCTCTTATTTTTGTCTAGCACAAAAACTTATGATAAACAGGTCCCTACATATCATATATACAGGGCTTAATTAGGGCAAGAGAAGGGACCTAGTGGGTCCCACTAAGTTAGCTTCAAATTAATCAATTAAATCTCAATTATCTCATAATTAATTTTAATTGACTAATGAATTTCAATTAACTCCACTATATAATTAAAATTGCACTCCAACTTAGTAGAATAGAGTAAACCCATATACACTATACTTTTGCAGTTGGCTCCTCTACATGGATATTAATAATCAGGATTATATTATCAAATAAGTTCTCTAATTATTTTAAGAACCTAATTCAATAATTATTAATCACTTGTAATTGGTCATCATTTCAAAAAACAATCTGCTGAAAAGACTGGATCCGAATTTCAATGATTAACCTATTGAATTAGCATAAAGGTGTTATCCATCTCTCTAATATATTAAGTGTATATTCCATCTTAAGAATATGTGTTCCCACAGTCTAAATAATTTCTTCCCAAGATACCGAAGTGTTGATCTAAAAGACCTCACTCATTGGTAACTCAAAGTCATCACTATTCAGAACTTGAGTTCACTATCCTCTCAGGATTAAGAGCTTACTGCGAATAGTGAATAAAAAACTTATTGAAGGTGAAAGTTTTAAATAATGTGTTTCTTATAGTGATCTAGTTCAGTGCATTCCCAAACACTAATATAATAACCTAGAGTCCACTACTCTGATGGTTGAAATAATCCACCTTCTCACATAAAGTTTAACTGTATTACAGCTTTACAGATAAGATGTCCAGTCTTATCAATAGCAGTGAACAATTCTAGAATTGCCTATACAAGCAATTCATATCTCCTATGTATAAATCTCATTTATACACATCATATAAAGCAATATCCAAACATATGGTAATATGAAACTCAATAATAAATCAAATCTATAAATAATAATAAAATGTCTTGGATATGAGGGCACACATCCTAACAACTATGAGTGTCACAAACCAGAACACATAAATGCAGAATGTCTTTAACTCAAAGGAGAAGGAAGAAGATCCAAAAAGAAGGCTATGAAAACTACTTGGGATGAATCGAATAAAAAATCAAGTGACCAAGAAACAACCAACTTTTGCCTAATGACTTAAGAAGATATGGTAAACTCTAATCTTAAATCATCTCCTTCTTATGAGGAATTAAAAAATTCTTTTGAACAATTGCATAAAGAACTTGAGAAAATCCATTTTAAAAACAAGGATCTTAAAAAGAAAATTTCTTCTCTTTTAATTGATCTTCAAATTTCAAGTGATCAAAATGAAATTTTAAAGAAAGAGAAGGATTCCTTGATTTTAAAAATAAGGATCTTGAGGTAGAAATTCCTCTTTTAAGAAAGAGACAGATGATCTAAATTTCACCATAAAAAAGTTTACAAAGGAAAGTGACATCTTAGATAAAATCATCTTATAACAAAGATGTGTTTTCGATAAAGCGGGTTTGAAATAAAATGCTTATACCAAGAAAAAGTCTTATAAAAATTTCTTTGTAAAAGCCTCTAGTTCTAATGCAACTATTCATGCGCAATTCTCAAGAAAATCTAGAAAAAGCATGAAGGACAAAAGTAAAATGATTTGGGTTCCAAAAGGAACTTTTTTACCTAAGACTAACCCTTAAGGACCCAAGAATGTTTAAGTACCACAATGAGTTTGTAGAGATCTAAAAAACGAGGATAAATTTTTTGTTTTTGCTGGTAGGGCACTATTCATGTACCATTTGTCGGTAGGGCACTACATAAGCATCATTTAGCTATAAGTCATGTTTAGAAGTATATTTTGAGTATACCATAGAAGAGAAATATGCTTAGAATGTTAAAATACACTTCCTCTAAAAAATTTGAGCCTATTCAGAGACAGTTTCAAAAAGGGGACCAAAAAGGCATCCCGGGTGGAACCGGCCAAAACCGGCCGCAGGTGAAAATAAATTTTTTTGAAAATCTTCATTTAAAATAATTTTAAAAACTTTGACTAAAGAAAAAATCTAATTAAAGCATTTTGGGATGGGTTGTAATGTAACGGGGTCCTAGATTCATTAGGGGCAAAAATGTCATTTTGCCCCTATAATATAAATATAGCCCCTTAGTATTAAAAATCACATTTTGGTATGGAAAAAGAGAAGAAGTCGCGCATGGGAGAAAAAGTGAAGAGAAAACCTAGGTTTTCCAATCTTCAAGCCACCAAAATACACTCCTAGGCTAAGAACTATATGCTCACCGATCGGTTTGGCTACACAGCAAACACAACTCCCAAGGGTTGAGAAAAACCCTTTTAGGTATGATATCTTGCTAAGTTATGAATAGTTTAAGTTTCTTTGCCTTTCTATATGTTGGTTGAGTGATTTAGGTGTTTAGTTGATATTAGAAAATCACTTGGGTGATAGTTGCTTTGAAAACTTAGAGTTGGTAGTTTAGGTATTTTTGTGTTCTTTGAGTTCTTGACAATTTGTTACCATGATGAAGGTGTACCTTGCATGTCATGACCCGAAACCCACCCTATGCGGACCTTGTGTCGCGGGGCCGACCCAATGGCCGTCCCTACTTTTTTTTTTCTTTCATTTTTGTACCAATGATATCAGTAATAATGTAAACATAACATTAGAGTACGGAAGCTTTATTACAAATATAGTCCAAACCCTGAACAGAGTAAATGCATTATTCGTATTTGACTGTTATATTGACATTTATTGGATTCATAGGATGTTTTCATTTTTCTATGAATAGTTCTATGTTGATTGTTCCTATTTATTGGAGTTGACTGTGACCGTTTTATTGTGGCAGTATTCATGTTGATTGTGATTATTGTGCTTTATCCATATCCATGCTATACCACTACTCACACTTGTTATTGGGCTTTACTGTTCATTGGCCATTGTGGCATTTTACTATTAACTGCAACTGTTGTCATGACTGGCTATCATGTTACCTTTGAATTCATATTTTCTTATGAAAACCTTAACCCGTATTTAAGATAGGCTTTTACTTACTGAACTTTGTTAGCTCATCATTTTCATTATATTTTTTAGGTTAGAATGCTACAGAACCACAATAAGGGGTCAGGAGCGTAGGGAGACAGTTGAGGAGCACAATAGAATAAAGTAGTCTCTCCCATGTAGTCACCACCTAAGAGTGGTTTATGTTTAGTTATTGTCAGATTTATTTTCAGTCTTTGAATTATATTTGTAATAAGGCTTTCGCACTCTAATGTTTTGTTTATATTATTACTGATATCATTGGTACAAGAATGAAAAAAAAAAGTAAGGACGGCCTCGCGACACGAAATCAGCATAGGGTGGGTTTTAGGTCGTGACAGCTTGGTATCAGAGCAGAGTCTTAGGTTCTAGTGAGTCATGGGAGACAGGATTAGAATACCAAAACTGTTAAATTTTAAGAGTCAGTCGATAGATAATATTGACATTACTAGGTTAGACTTTTATGTGAACACTGATGATTATTTTATGCATACATTGACTGATTATCCTTTACAGAAAAAGTTAACACCAGGAATACGCTGATAGCCAGACATCATCTGACTGAGATGAATCGGATAGATTAATTGAACAGAATCGAATGCTTTACGAAAAGAGTCACCAAGGCTTTACCCAAAATCAAGCCTCGGTGGTTGACCATCACAATGAAGTAGTGGCAGTAACAAAGACTATAAAATGGAGTGGGAAGAAAATTGCCAAAAAGAGTCAAAGATGACAATAGAGGCGTAATTAAATACCCCAATTACCTAAAAGTCCACCAGGGATAATGGTTCAAAATTACCATTGGGAGATGATCGGGCTACTATACCCGTAGTCGTAGGTATTTTCCAGTTGCTTACAATCTGTCCCTATATTGTTTAAATATCTTATTTATAGTTCCCACATTTATTGCTAAGTTGAACTTTAGAAACAGAACCCCTAGGTTACATGTTAACTGTTTCAATACCATCGAGAGATTATTATTGATGAATACATCGGGGAAAAGACTATATGTTATGATGAACATCAACGATTCTTGAACAAGTGGGATGATAAAATAAATGGTGACCTTTAAGGAAGAGAAGCATGGTTAAAGATAAACGATGAAGATTTTCGAGGAATGACACTGAAAATACTATGGGAGATTTCGATAAATTCATGGATAAATAAATGAGGCTTGAATAAGAGATAGTCTAAAGGAAACTTAATGGATAAGTACAGGAGGAATTGATACTCTAAATAAATTAATGAGGTACCATAAATATGAAAACTCTTCTGTAAGTTATAAGTAGACCCTGATAGGGTAGAGATGATTGAGTCTGGAAGACAATTACTAAATGAGCGAGATTGTCAGAATTGATCTTATGGAATCTGATGATCTCGAAAAGAGGCTGACACATGATGAAAAAAAAATATGATAGAAATTCAATGAATCTCGTGATCTAAGATGATGTGTGATTGATTTTAGTTAATACTCTATCAAGTTAGATGAAGGTAAATGATAAATGATTCTGAATAATTGTTAAGGATCAATGTGATCTAAATGATCGTAAAGACTGAACTAGTAGTAAATTATTTAGAGAAACCATGAAATTGAGATGATATATGAGTTTTGAGGTACTACGAGGAAACTATTATTCATGGATGATATATATGGAGCATGTGAGGTATAGATCATAAGTACACGATTATTAATTAATTAATTAAATATCCTTAAAGGAACTAAGAGTCTGATGATTAAATAGTTAAGTGATCGGTGACTTTTGGGAGGACGATAGCTTATTTAAATACTAAGGTTAATAGTCTTTAGGAAAGATTATGCTATGAATGACTTTGATGTTTCTTGGACGATTGAGATGATCAAATGAATGGTGACTCTTGGGAGAAAGTAGTATGCTTAAGGGCAAAAATTAAGGATTCTTGGAAAAAAATCATACCAGTGTTGAGGTTGATGACTCTAAAGTTATGAAACTGTGAATTAATCAATGAATTGGGGGAAACTATCATCTGAACAAAGGTAACGATTAATGCTTTTCTAGAAGATATAAGGTGACATAGAGTTGGGATTGTGGAATCTTGGAAGATCAATGGATTTAACAAAAACTATATATGAGAGATGGTCTGAGGAATACTTAATAAATAGTGACATGAGGAGTTTGAGACTCTAGATGGATTGATGACAAATGGATCTTTGGGAGGAAAATACTAATTGAACAAGACTATCAAGTGAACACTATGGAATGTGATGGTTCTAAAAGGAGATTGACATATGATGAATAATCATTGGAAAAAATTCAATGGATCTTGTTGGTCTGGGTGACAATATGACCAAATTGAGGGTGGTATTTTATTAAGTTAGCTAAATCTATTTCAAAAGATAACTGATTGATGACTTTTGGGGATCAACGTGAGCCAATAATTAAAAAGACAGAAATTATGGAATAGTGTCTAGAAAAATTGGTGAGGACAATGACTGTGCTAAAGTGCTATATGATTTATTGAGATACTACGAGAACAATTAAGATTGAGGTAGGAAGTAAGAATAAGTAAATTGTGAAACTAAGAAAGTTGAGAAATTCCATGGTGAGAAAGACTTGATATAATCTTGATAAACTTTGAATGTAACGATAAAATGATGGGATGGCTAATTGATGTGAACATTCGTGAAATATGATATGAAGTCACAGAGAGTACAAATAATTTCCTGTACCATTGAATAAGTTCTTGAAAGAACAAATTTGAAAAAGTTGAATAACGACTGGGGAGAAAAATATAACATACGATGAAAAATCGAACATAATGATGAGTATAAGAAATGAGATAGTTGAACAACTTTTCTGAACAAGGATAAATGAAATCAAGATAATGGTTATAAAATTAAAAATTCATAAGACTTTGAGATTTGAACTGATCAAATGATGTGAAAAATTTAAGGTAAACCAAACATGATAACACCATTAAGAATGCTTTCGGAGTAGACTGTCACATGAATAGTCAATGACTGGGGTAAAAGATTACCCCAATGTACCATACCGCAATCTATGAAGGAATGAGGAATCAAAATTGGTGAAAAGAACAATTGTAAAAGGCCTTCGTACCAGCCTATAAAAGAAAAAAAAAATGAAGGAACTAATTTCCTCAACCTATCTGAATCATAAAAAAGACGAACACAAATTTGAAAACAAAGGCAAGGGTGCCAATGAATACTGCAAAATGACATAAAAAGAGGATTAATAAGTCTTCAAGGAATGGATGCATAATTAAGAAATCACAAATGGAAAGTTTGAATAAATTTGAGGTCACAAAAATGATGAACACAAATTTGAAAACAAAGGCAGGGGTGCCAATGAATACTGCAAAATGACATGAAAAGAGGATTAATAAGTCTTCAAGGAATGGACGTGTAATTAAGAAATCACAAACGGAAAGTTTGAATAAATTTGAGGTCACTGTATAACGGATAAATATTGTAATGCAAAAAGAATACGAGTAAACTATTCTGGCACGAACCAAAAGATGTTCATGCAAACAAAAGGGGATCTGACGCTGAAAATGGTAAAGGGATATGAGAGAATTTTCGTATTTCAATATATATATATATATATATATATATACTTTGTCCTTAATAAAACTTAAAGTACTTGAATGAGAAGTTCAAAACATGCTAAATGATAGAAGTGGTGGAGTCTAGTTATATCGTTGACTTCCTATGACCACTACCATAGAAACAGATAGAAAAGGAAATATCAATGTACTAAATACTTTTACCTGGCATATGATACGCCATACAATGTCAATGGAAGTTGACAGACCATGATCCGTAACGTAATCACGACCTAGTACCAAATGAGATAAATATAATGACTAGACATGGACTTAGTCAAGAGACTGGTAACAAGGGGAAATAGTCAAGTAACTAAAAGTGCGACTCAGGGTGAGTAATGAAAGTAAAGATCTGTGAGTAGTAAGGAATTGTGAATTGTCTCGATTTTAGAAGTTTATACCATTTTGATAAAATCTCAGACGAGACGAACCATGTGATTGTATGACTCTGAAAAGGCATGGGGTATATAAGAACTTCTCGTATTATTAAAGGGAATTTTCTAGAGAAGGAAGCTGGTTACATAATAATTGAAGAAAAACGTAACATATGATAGAAAATAGAACATAATGAAAGATGAAATCTACCACGATCAGTATTAGATTTCATAAAGGAATGTAAGACAATATGAAATGGAATAAAGTACATGGCTAAAAATGGTAATT
This sequence comes from Nyssa sinensis, assembly GCA_008638375.1. Lineage (NCBI taxonomy): Eukaryota > Viridiplantae > Streptophyta > Magnoliopsida > Cornales > Nyssaceae > Nyssa > Nyssa sinensis. The sequence goes on along the minus strand of CM018051.1, from coordinate 25,904,832 downwards.
ACAAACAAGATTCAAGTGAAATAGTATAAATCCAAGAGACTAATGAAAAAGAGAATAAAGTTTTCTAGATTATGAGCGTTCGAGTTTTGAGGACAAAACTCATTTTAAGGGGGGTAGAATATAACACCCCGACCCAAATGAATTAGAATAATTCCATTCATGTCCAACCAACACATAATGATACCAAGATTAGAACAAGCCAATGAGCATGGTACTAGAAGTAAACCGAGACCAACTCAGACCGAGAACAGTAGACCTCAAATACACCAAACTATCATGATGATTAGTATACAGTAATGGGTATGCATACCGAGGTAAATAGTAAAATCATGATCTCAGAAATTACGAGACTGGGAAAAAGCCTAAGCACGAACAAGCAGAGCCAAAATAAATGTAAGACCCTGACCCGAAGTGTGACTGAGTAACCATGTGAAACCCGAACTGTTAGGACTCTATATTATGATATTGAATAAAATAAAAATTTGAATGATTTCACACGTACAGATAATGCTGGGTAATGCCCGAGCAACTGGAACCGAGTATCAAAATATACATAAATATATATAAGTAAATAGGATTTTATGTACATAGGTATGGTGTGTGTGTGTGTATATATATACATGTGTTACACATAAAATAAAATAATATATATAGATATAAGGACCATGCATGAAATCTTCTGTGAGTGTATGATTGACGTATTGAGTGGGAAGGTTCCATGTGACATCAAGGTGTATTGTACTATATATATGTATATGTGTGTGTGTGTAAAATTCTTACAAGCATTTACTACACTGAACCAAATGAAGAAAAAGGAAAGAGGCAGCTGAAATGTAGGAAAATAAAAGTCAAAAAAGGGGGAAAACAAGAGGGGGAGTCAAGGAAAGCGGAAATCATGGGGGAAGAGAAAAAACAAATAGGCGTGAAAGTGGGTTGATGCCTATATATAGATGTGTTGGGTGAACTGTTAGGACTCTATATTACGATATTGAATAAAATAAAAATTTGAATGATTTCAAACGTACAGATAATGCTGGGTAATGCCCGAGCAACTGGAACCGAGTATCAAAATATACATAAATATATATAAGTAAATAGGATTTTATGTACATAGGTATGGTGTGTGTGTGTGTGTATATATATACATGTGTTACACATAAAATAAAATAATATATATAGATATAAGGACCATGCATGAAATGTTCTGTGAGTGTATGATTGACGTATTGAGTGGGAAGGTTCCATGAGACATCAAGGTGTATTGTACTATATATATGTATATGTGTGTGTGTGTAAAATTCTTACAAGCATTTACTACACTGAACCAAATGAAGAAAAAGGAAAGAGGCAGCTGAAATGTAGGAAAATAAAAGTCAAAAAAGGGGGAAAACAAGAGGGGGAGTCAAGGAAAGCGGAAATCATGGGGGAAGAGAAAAAACAAATAGGCGTGAAAGTGGGTTGATGCCTATATATAGATGTGTTGGGTGATTTGAGGAAAATCAGAACCAAGAAAGGAAGCTGAGGCCAAGGGAGGAGCTCTAAGATATAGAAGGAGAAGCTAGGGTAGTTAGAGAGAGAGATTGCGAGCAGAACTGAGAATTAAGGTAAGTAAAGTTGTTTTTTGTTTTTAAATTTAAACGCATAAAGGTTAAGTTTTATTAATCGAGTCCAAATAAGCATAAAATGAGGATTAATTTGCAAGAAAAAGTAGGAAAAATGGTGCAGAACTGAGGTAGAATGAAACAGTTGCAGGTTGTTAGGATAATTTGAAGTTTTGAAATTTCATGCTCTAAACATGATTTAAGCCATGAGGAATTGATCCTAGATGGTGCAGGAAGAAAACTAGAAAAGAAATGAATGAAAATAGTGTCTAAATATGCTCGAAAGTGTAAAGTTACAGTTGGCCGGAGCCATTGTTTCTTCCTTATTCGTGAAGATTTAAGGGTCTACATCGAAAATTGAAGTTAAAGATGTGATCCTTGTAAAAAATGGAAGAAACCTGCATTCAAAAATAGTTGAAAATTGACCGGAGAAAGGTCGTCGGCGTCGGAGAAGACGCCGGAGGCCCACCGGAAAGTCGTGGGTGGTGGAGATGATGAACAGTACTTAGACAACACTGTTTTATAAGGGATTGAGTTGAAACTATGCCGTTTTAGTTAATCCTGTTTTAAATATATATCAAATATGGTTTGTTTGGCCACTGGAATAGGGAATTAAATTGGGGGATTGTTTGGGGATGGGGTATCCTATCCTTGTTCTAAACGTAGTTCGCCGTTTGGTTTAAGAAATCAAAGAAAAAAAAATACGGGGGCTGCTGCCCCCAAGAGTCGAAACATGGACCTAGGACGTATAACACACACGGACCACTGAGCCATGGGCTCATGTGTGGTCTTTTAACCCCTCAATATATATATATATATATTATAAAAATAATTAAATCAAGAAAAATAAAGAGGGGTGTAGCCCTTAGGAATCAAACCGTGAACCAAGGGAAAGGGTGAGACACGCGTAACCAATTGGACAGGCAAGCCCATGATGTTTAAAGTGAACAAATATATATATATATATATATATATTATGTACAACCTAAATTAAAATAATTAAATTAATTTAAATATAGTGAAATAGTGAGAACTCCAATTAATATGAATGAATAGTATATTTTGACTATCTCAGGTATTCTAAACCCAATGGTGAGATCCGTTTTGCGAGATTGGACTCCAAAAAAATAAAGGCCCGTAAAATACCAAAATTACCATAATGCCCCTAATAGTACCCGAATCCAAATGGAATTCCACGAAAGCTTAAACTGATTTTCTTTGACATTCTGAACTCAACGGTAGAGTCTAAATTAGTAAAAGAGATACTTATAATAATGAGGCATAAAATTTGATGAATATCATTAAAACTGAAAAGTGTTTACTGATATATAGGAGACTCGAAAGGAAAAAGGAAAGTCACAGAATACTAAAGCACTGATAAGGTAAGTGAATTTTTATCTCTTATACGTGGTTTTCAAAGTCATGATCTTTCTATTACTGCCAAAACTTGTACTCATATATGTATCCACTGTTATTGTTCCCACCATTGATATTGTTCTATCTGGTGGAGGCCTATTGACTGATATCTCATGATTTGATTCATTGTACTGATACATATCATTGAATGCTTATGTTATGATATTCCATATCTTATACACTTCTTATGGAATTATGATATACTCTTGATTCATGTTACATGCTGGGTTTTGTGCTCAGTCACATTACCCATCCGATGCTATCTGATTGACTGAACCTATGGGTCAATTTATGGGACCCACGGGTCGAGTCCGTGAACGGACACAAGGCAATGATGGCATTTTTACGCAGTGAGTTAAAAGGAAATTTTATATGCATTCATGTTAAGGGGGGTAGGCCAGGCCCCCAAAAGACTGAGGGTCTGCCAAACCCTGAACAGAGTAAATGCATCATTCGTATTTGACTGTTATATTGACATTTATTGGATTCATAGGATGTTTTCATTTTTCTATGAATAGTTCTATGTTGATTATTCTTATTTGTTGGACTTGACTGTGACCGTTTTATTGTGGCAGTATTCATGTTGATTGTGATTATTGTGCTTTATCCGTATCCATGTTATACCACTACTCACACTTGTTATTGGACTTTACTGTTTATTGGCCATTGTGGCATTTTACTGTTAACTGTAACCGTTGTCATGACTGGCTATCATGTTACCTTTGAATTCATATTTTCTTATGAAATCCCTAACTCGTATTTTAGATAGGCTTTTACTTACTGAGCTTTGTTAGCTCATCCCATTCATTATATTTTTCAGGTGAGAATGCTACAGAACCATGGTAAGCGGTCAGGAGCGTAGGGAGACAGTTAAAGAGCGCAATAGAATAAAGTAGTCTCTCCCATGTAGTCACCACCTAAGAGTGGTTTATGTTTAGTTATTGTCAGATTTATTTTCAGTCTTTGAACTATATTTGTAATAAGGCTTTCGCACTCTAATGTTATGTTTACATTATTACTGATATCATTGGTACAAGAATGAAAAAAAAAAGTAGGGACGACCATCGGGTCGGCCCTACGACACGAGATCTACATAAGGTGGGTTTCGGGTCGTGACATTGCACATGTGTTGGATTATTATATTTTAGCTTATGTTCATGTAGAGAAATTCTTGTGGTTTGAGAGTTATGATTTATTCCATGTGTTGGTACTTTATGTATTTTGTGATCCTTGAGAAATTGTTAAGGTTGTAAATATGTAATGTGTTTATATGTGAAATTGATTGGATTCCATGTTAGGTTCATGTAGATAAAGCTTTATGATTCAAAGGTTATGTTGCTTTAAGTTTAATGAATTATCAAGGGCATGTTCCATGTTTTAATGAAAGGTTTCATTGAATTGCATAAGAACAAAGTCAAGCCGTGTTGGCATAGTGTAAATCCTTGGAAGCATAGCGTGAGTTGAGCACTTTGGTGCTATGCATTATGAGGGTGTAGATCCTATGGTGAAAAACCCAAAATTGGCCATTGGTACTCATTCCAACGGGGACGGACCGTGAAGTGAGACATAGATTGGTACTCGTGTCCAACGGGGAAGGGCTGTGAAGCGAGATATAGGTGTGGCATAGAGTTTACATATGTGTGTCATGCATATCACCTTTGAATTGCATTGATGAAGTAGGGGATGTATAGCTTGAAAATGTACACTTGCACATGCCATGCCTTAATTTTGTTCCTAGCATTAGCATTTTGTCATACCGGTAGTTGAATTGACCATTTGTGGGATATCATATTATAGACGAGGCCCCCGACACTTGAGACTTGAGGAAGTCTTGAAGAGCAGATGAGAAATGGACCATGAAACATATTTGGCCCTTGAGGCATATTTTAAGTTGTATGAAGGCATAATCTCTAAGACTTATGTAATGAATTTGTAATAATCTTGTGTAGTGTGAACAAAGTGGGCAAGGCCCCATAATTGTAATGAAAGTGAGAATGTGATGTTTTAAATATCAAAGTATATGCATATGTGTGGAGGGTTGTATATTTTGATGATGTACATTTAATATTTATGAGATTGTGGCCATTAAGTGAGGATGAAATGTACACACTTTTATATATATCAATTGTTGCAATATATTAGGTGGGAAAATGCTTAAAAAATAAAGGAGGTTATGTCAAAATTTTGGAAAAATTAAAGGATTGGTTAGGTGTGTAAAACACCCTTAAATAGGTGAGAAAAGAGCCAACAAGGGGGGGTTGAAAACCTTGAAGTAGTGGGCTAAAAATGGGGGAAAAGTAGCCTTCAAAACTTTGGAAAAAAATTTGGAAAATAGAGAAATTTAGCTACTAGACAGAGAAATTTAGTTACAGTAAATACACTATTGCTACAGTGATTCTGTAGAAAATGCCCCAGACCAGTCATAGCCTGAACAACCCATGCCGCAAGCCCTGCGCGCGCGCTGCGCCTGCCCGCCTGACTGCTTGCGCGTGACACGCCCTGCCTGCGTGCGCCACTGCGGCCCTGCTGCCTTGTCATGACACAGCCCCTAACACCCCCTAACACCTGCCCCTTTTGCCACTTTTTTGAGCCATGTTTAGACACCTTTTTAGACCATATTTGGGCACCCTATTAGGCCATGTTTGGCTAACCTTTGGGCCATGTTTGGCCACCTTTTTTTGGCCATTTTTGGCCACCCTTTTGGGCCATGTTTGGCCACTTACATAGGCCTTGTTTGGCCCCTTTCTTAGATAATTTTTGGTGGAATTTTTATGTCATTTTTGGCCTATGTCTTAGGGAATTTGGGGCCCATTTGGGCCATTATTTCAAGGCATACTTAATGAAAATTTGGGGCTATTTTGGAGACTATTTCTAAACATGACTTAGACCTCCTTTGTATAATAATTTGGGGAGATATTTAATTGGCACTAGAAGACTAGTTTGGTTAAACCCCATAACAAGTTTTCATTTCAATCTTGGGAAAACATGGGGAAATGAATGAATGACCAATTAAATTCACCTTATGGCCTTTCACTTACTTTTCTTCTTTGATTTCACTCACTCCCCGGGTTAGTGGAAATTCGGGGCGTGATAGAATTACTTGAGTTGCTTTTGTAGGTGTACTTAAAGTGCTCCTCAAGCATGGAAAAATAGTTCATTGACAGTGGATGCTCAAGGCACATGACCGGAGACAAAGCCAACTTCACATTTCTCATTTCAAAAGATGGTGGATATATGAGTTTTGAGGACAACTCAAAGGGTAAAATCATTAGCATTGGAAGCATAGGTAAAAATGTCTCTTTATCTATTAAAAGTGTGCTTCTTGTTGATGACTTGAAATATAACTTGCTTAGTATTAGTCAACTATATGACAAATGTTATTTTGTTATATATGAAGCAAATACTAATTAAATATGCATGCAAGTATGAAAATATTCTATTTGTTCCATATAGGGAATATAACATCTATTGCATAAACTTTGATGATATAGCAATACAAAATGTATAATGCTTTGCCACCATAAATAAAAGTAGTTGGTTATGGCATAAGAGACTAGGACATGTAAGTAGGAACTTAATTTTCAACTTGTCTAGACATGAATTAGTTAGAGGTTTACCCAAAACCCAATTTGTAAAAGATGGGGTATGTGGTCCCTACTAACTAAGAAAGTAAGTAAAAATCCTTTTTAAAAAGAAGAAGGATATTACAACAAATAGACCACTACAACTCTTACTTTTGGATCTACTAGGATTGCAATCCTAGGAGGAAAATATTATGCCTTTGTGATAGTTGATGACTACTCAAGATACACTTAGATGTTATTTCTCTCTCACAAAGATGAGATACATAAAGCTTTCACAAAATTGTGTAGAAGAATCCAAAACGAAAAGGGATACACTATCAACAATGTTAGAAGTGATAGAAGAAAAGAATTTGAAAATAAAGATATAGAAAAACATTGTGATAAATATGGAATTGGTCACAAATTTTTATCCCCTAGGACATCTTAACAAAATGGAGTAGTTGAAAGGAAAAATAGATTGCTCCAAGAAATGACTAGAACAACACTTAAGGAGCATAACTTACTCAAAAAATTTTGGGCTAAAGCGGTAAACATTGCTTGTTATGTGATAAATAGAATAAAAACTAGGCTAAAACTTAATAAAACTCCTTGTGAGCACAAGTGCCAGAAAATGAGTCAAACAACCCCAGTTTTTAAAGTCCGCTCCTTTGAGGTGGGAGAAGAGCACACCCTCTTTTCGGATTGGGATGCACATGAATACACAAGGAGTTGCCAACTTGTTTTAGGCTAATAACAAGCAAACCTAATATAACCTATGGAGAATATATGTGAAAAGAAATAGGAAAGAAAACTAAAATTACAATGCTTTGGTCCTATTTACATTCTAAACCCCTTGACATGGGTCAAAATAAAGTAAAGCAAACTACTTTATAATAAACAAAATATTTCTAAATCCAGGAGCTAAGGTACGAGATGATAAGGGGTTAGACACCCATTCCACCCAATCCGAATGGACTGGCCTCAAGTATTCATTCACAAGGCATAAATTACATGACATAATATAAAAAAGAAAGAGTAGAAAGAGATAATGATTGCATGAACGAATAAAGTAAACACAATACATAAAGTAAATAAAATTAAGGGAAAGAGGAGAAAAAGAGAGATAACGTGAATAAAATAAGAAAAAAATGTAAAGTAAATAGTATTAAGGAAAAAGAGTAAACTCAAGCCCATTAGGTGTCCAACGTATCCATTCAGATAATGGAATCAAAACCAATATTTCTTCAATTCAATTGATTCTATCAAGAGTGATATATATGATTAATTGAATAGGGAAAAAAGAAAATAGTAGAGTTTTAGGGAGTGTACCTAATTGTTTGTGTTGAATCAGACAAAGTTTGTGCTTCAACTTCTTGATGTTGAACCGTGGATTGTGCAGTACTTCATCTTGAATGGAGTAGAGTTCTAGCTTATATAGAACAAAGCTTAAAAACCATAGAAGAAGAAATATATATATTATGGTGGTTAAGGGGTCTTATTTATAGGAAAAAAGTAAGGAGGTTTGATCCAAGGGCTCACAATGAATCCTATGGATGGATGACCAAAATTATTAATTAATGAGCAAGTAATTTAGATTAGGATTTCATTTGGTGCACAAGTCAAAACAAATCCCTTAAATAAGGAGCTTGCTTTGGAAATTACTTGGGGAAAAGGAAGGAGGAAAAATAGGAAAGTATTTGGGTGCACACTATATTTACTATATTGTCCCTAATTTGGTGGAGAATTTAGGGACATGGTAATTACAAAAATGCCACTAAGGGATAAAAAGTCAAAATTGTCCCTAAGGGCCAAAATTACAAAATTAACTCTCTAATGGTAAAATGGCCATTCAAAGTATTAAAATTACCAAAGTGGCATTCAAAGGAAAAAATGAACCTAATATTACAAAAATACTCCTAAAAGGTAGAAAACCTTTAAGATTTACCAAACTACCGTAAAGAGCAAGGAAACACTAGAAATCACCAAAAATGCCCTCGGTGGGCATTATGACTAAAATACCCTCAAGGGTTCTAATGTGTTAAATGACCCAAATATCCTTAATAGGCATAATAACCAAAATTCCCTTAGTGGACGGAATGACTAAAATGCCCTCGGTGGGTATAATGACCGAAATGTCCTCAGTAAGCAAAATGACCGAAATGCCCTTGATGGGCAAAATGTGAAAATTTTAAAGTGGCTTCTAAATAGGACATATTGTAGTAACTTTTCAAAAATGGTGAAACTAACCGTATACAATCAAAGGTATCAAAATAAGGTGTCTATAAATAGCCCTTCATTGGCGGAGCTTGTAAGTAAGCGAACATCAATGCAAGAAAATGATGCCTATTTTGGGACTTTGATTGTTGAATTGGTGTGGTCAAAATTAATCTATATGAGATTCGTACGTATCACCCTAAGGTGAATCAGACTGTACGTAGTTCATAAATGATGGAAGAAGTATGAAACTTAAACTCTTCTATAAAAACCTCTTTTCGGGGGACATAACCTTGTAAGTTGTCTCATAAGGGATATAACCTTGTGATAGCTTCAATAAAGGATACAACTTTTTTGAGGTCATTTCCCTCACGTAATTTTTTATAAGATCATGTTTCTCATGAAATATTTACGAGGTCTTGTCTCTAAAATTTTCTGTAAAGTCGTGTCCTTTATAGAAACTAACATAAGGTCATGTCCTTTAAGGACCATTCTCGAGGTCGTGTCTCTTGAAAAAAGGTCTTTTACGAGGTCATGTTCCTTACAAAATCTGTTTATGAGATTGTGTCTCCCATGAAACGTTTACAAGGTCTTATACCTCTTATTGTGGGTATACATCCTCGGGCGTTTTACCTAGATAAATTAGGTTCTCAAACACTATACCTAAGAGAAAAATATGATCCTAAGAGGTATTTTATGAGGTCATGCTCCTCGTGAGATGGGTTTACATCTACAAACATTTTACTTAGAAGGAAATGTGATCCCAATAAGGCTTTTATGAGGTCTCGCTCCCCATGAGATTGGTTTACATCCTTAGACGTCTTATTTAGAAGGAAATGTGATCCTAATCAGTCTTTCAGGAGGTCACGCCCCTCATGAAATATGTATACTAACTGAAAGGAATACGATCCTAATAGACTTGATGAAATATCACGATGGCTGGCTTATCTAAAGGGAAGGCTATCCTGATAGATTTTGGTGAAATTTTTCGATAGACGACTTAATGTGATAAGTTTTATAAGATGACAATTTTTGAACTTGGGGTATGTTTCATTGGTGAGATGACTTAAGTCGGGCTAGTCGATAGGATCAGGTTTTGTGTGACTCAATGGGGAAAAGTGGACTCATATGCCGTTCATTGGTTTAAAAGGGAGAATGTTATTCTTGGAGCACTCGTGTGATTGATACTAAGAAAAATGAGATAGATTGACTAATTTTGACTAAACGGGTCAAACTTTTGTATGCACTTGGATGAAACCAGGCATATGGCCACTTTAGTTTTGTGATTTGATGAATTTGTATAGAAATTTTGGCAATCATAGATTGACAATACCAAAAATGGGTTGTAAATGGGCAAATGAGGGGCCAAAAAACACCAAAATGGGCCAAAATCAGCCCACCTTATTACTATGTGCCGATTGGCACATAAAAGAGGGGTTTCTACCCTCTGTGTGTTAACCAATCCTTATGAGTGTCGATCGGCACTAGGGGTTTAGGTGCATCCAACCTTTAAGTGTTGCGATTTTTTGGTTTTTTCTTTTAACTTTTCTTGATTTTTCTCTATCCAACCTTACCCAAATTGTTCAAAATTGTGTAAGGACCTAGATTGAAGCTTTTGAAGCTTAGATTGAGCTTCATGAAGTTCAAATAACATATCTTTTGCATGAACATTCAAATTTTTTCAAGGGATTTGGCAAGCAAGAGCTTTGATGATTCGGATGCTATGTTTGACTTGGATCAAGACTTTGTGGCACCTTAGAGTGCTCAAAATGATACGAGCTTGGTTTGGGAGCCAACTCACTGTTATTACAATAGAGAGGCATGGATTTCTTGTGTTTTCTCTCGATTATTTTTGGGAATATTTGTTTTAACTCCACCTTTTTGGTTGGGTGAAATGTTGTGTATTTGATTTACATGTAAAATGGGGCTTTGGCTGTCACAGCCTGAAACCCACCCTATGCGGATTAGGGGGTGGGGCGGCCCTTAAGCCATACTTAACCAATTTCAGTTGAGAATCACTAATTGTGATGCCAAAATTAGATAAATACATAGCAGAGTCATAATAAGGTTTGTAGATCATGGTTAAAGTGATCTGTATAGTTACAAATCCTTTAACAAAATGGTAACCCCAAGACGTGGACTTATGGGAAAGACTATGACATACTTAGTCTATTATATTAAAAGACAAGGAATCCACTTATTACATGTGGAAGACAAGTTTGTGAACAAAACATGATGCCTAGTAAGCAGTGAGCACTCTACTTTCCATTTGCTACATCCCTTCCTAAAAAATGTGATATAAATTTGGGGTGAGCTAACTTAGCTCAGTAAGTAAATTCCCTTACCCTGTCATAAGTTAGGTATAATTTAGACAATAAGATACATACGATGAGGCGTAAGTGAAGGGTTACAAATAATAGTCAGTCACAAGGGAAACAAAACCAATAAAGGTTACCCTTTGGTCAAAAGATATAATCCAAGAATAGCTCTCAATGAAGTGTGAATAATCGAAGAAAGTCAACAATCAAAGATTTAGCACACATAATATTTAGCTGCCAAGAACCAGAAGAAATCAAATCGAATACAGTGATATGCTTAGGAAAACATATCTATCATCCAAAGAGTAACATCATCAAATCATAATCCGAGTGTAAAATCTTGTTATACAAGAATAATGAGTCTACTAGATGCTATCAACAAATAGGGCCCGACTAACCCCAAACAACACTCATTCAGGTTCACCACTTATCTATGTATTTCCTTGAATGGTACCAAGAACTCTTATAAAATAATAATATCCTTGTTAGGACTACATGTTGGGTATCATTCTCAAACACATGGCCTGTAAGTCATCAGCATCAATAAAGTCAAGATGGGTATTATGACAGACACAACCTCGGGTACTCACAAACAATATTATAATCACATGGATTCCGCAAGGTATGTACATATAGACAGATTACAAATGTCCACTACAAAAGAGATCACAATAGTTTGCCAACATCTAACAACAATGGATTATAACAATGTGTAAGAAACCATAACATGATATCAATAATACGGGTCTTAATATAACCAGAAGGATGTCACGAATATCAAGTTATGGAATTAAAAAACTGATATAGGTACACAAAAGAATGAGAACTGGTAACGTTGAGAAAATATGATCACATTATGGCTAGGGAATACCACGCATTAGAGTTCGGGTTTACTTACCTTCAAAATGGTTTTCCTCTTTAAAAGATCTCCTTCTTATTTTCCTTTACTGATCCTATAAATTAGGAAACATCACTTAGTTCAATTTTACTTAAAGGCTTATTTTGATTTTTATTAATGGATTCGTCAGCTTTTAGTCCTATAGATTGTATCTTAGGTTTATAAACTTATGGAAATCAAATCAAGTCTTTATTGATTCATCTATACTTTTTAGTAACTCTTTGTAACCTTAAAAGTGCCTTAAAATTGGCTAATTTTTCATATTAGTATTTTCAATATCTTATTTGACGAAACAGACCCCACCAGTGAGTCTGAAATGTCGAAAAACCTTAGGGTAGGCACCCTCACGATCATCAGAGGTCATTTGGCAGCTTAATTTAGTCCTTAGGACTTTTTTGGAATTAGTTCAGTGTATCTGTTTATGTATTTGGAAATTTAATTTGCCCAAATGGAGCCCACCATTGGGTTCAAAGTGCTTAAAAATATTGAATTCTCATATTTTTGTTGGCCTTTATTTCACCACTTTTAGGCCTAGGGTTAAAACCATAATTTTACCTGATAACAGGGGCATTATTGTAATTATGCTTTTGTTGTATTTAATTCTTGTGTGTCTTATTTGTCAAAATGGACTCTGCCATTGAGTTCGGAACATCGAGAAATGCTAGGGTGGACACCCATTTCATTTTAACTAGGCATATATATCATTTAATTTAATTAAACTGATTAAGTATATAATATATATATTTTATGTGGGATATATTAGCAAGGTGATCACTGGCATTTTGGTAGCCAACTGAGCCTATAGTCCCTCCCACCTACAAGTCCAAAGTTCAAACCATGGGAACAATGCTTTTTTTTTTTTTTTCCTTCTGATTTTTCAGAAGCCAAACGTTGGATAAGCCATGCCAAAAAGTGGCTAAAGGCACTAAATGGGGATAGGTTATCCCCGTTCCACAGGCTGCTATTACATTGAACCCTTAATCGTGTAACCAAACAAACCTGAGTCAATTTTAAAACATAACCTTAGAATTAAACGTTGTCATTTTCATCGTTTAGGCGTCTAAACGACGCCGTCCTACTTAAGCTAAGGTTTAATCATGCGATGACATGTGGCCGAGTCGACCAAATTGAATCCGAGTCAGCTTGTTCTCACTTGGTCAAAATTGGTCGAGTCAACTCACTAGTTGACTCAATGGATTTGTCATCTTCATGAGGTCATTCATTGTAGCTTTACAACCGTAATTTGATCCAATCATATTTCATAATTTTTCAAAGTAGATTTCAAGGTCCTTTTATTCTCAACGGGTTTCTGTATGTCTAAGAAAGGTTTTGGCATCAGTTTGGTGACTGGGTTTGAGCTCAAAAGCTTTATCGAGCTTCCATGGTAGTTCTTGGTTTCAGGTCTAGTTCATGGCCATTTTAAGGCTATTTTTGGTTCGGTTTATTGCGTTGGACTCCTTAAGTTATGGGGTTTCTAAATCTATTCATGCATGCTAGTTTCAAACTCAATTTCATACGTTTGCAATTGTTGGTCATTCTGAACTAGGTCATACAAAGGTCATTCATCAACTATTGGGCTGGGTTTTATGGTTTTCCTTCACCATTTCTTGTGTATATTACATATCAAAACTCAAAATTGTGTTTTGGACAAGTTGGTTTCTGGGCAAGCTTTTCAATCTTTGTGAATGACACTTCAAGCTCGAACCAGCCATTTGGGACACATGCAAGCTTTTAATTTTCACATATCTAGCTTATAACTATACAGAAATAGAAACAGAGCAAGAGATTGAGTTCTAATCTTGTGATTCTTGAAGTTCCAAATTTCCTATATTCTTTCTCTCTAGTCCCAACTCAGTTCTGCTCTTCTTATGCATGAATGGCTCCCTCTCTCTCAACATCACTTGCGTGTTTTGTGAAAGAAAGTCTGATTATCTTCTACATATTAGGTTTGTAAGTAATCATTTTGGGTTTGCATGCTTTCCATATGGCTTGCACCTCTCCTCACTCTATCTCTCATGGGGGCATGTGTGATCTGGTATGATTGCTATCCTTAGTGGAAAAATCTAACACACAACCCCTTTTTTTGGGTGGTGGTATTATACTTTTCATGCATATACATATATATATATGTAGATATATACTTGCACAAGTATGTGGTCTCTTTGTCACATCCCCCAGACCCACCCTGTGCGGATTTGGGGTACGTGGCAAAGGCCAGTTAGGCACCCATCGGGTTTTATCAGTTTTTTTTTTTTTTTTTTTTTGAAAACAAAACCCCGACGGTAATCCTAACCAAAGGCCATTCCGATCTAAATCCCAAGCATAATGCATTCAACATATATAGTTTAAGCAGCGGAATTTTCACATGAGAATGCATACATGTATACTTGGTAGAGCATTCAGGATATATCATAGTCAGACCTATCTTAATCAAGATTACAAAACAGTTTCACTACAAAAGGTCATAGTCTGTTCAGTTACACAAAAGTACAAAAATGATATAGATTCTCAAAAATGGGTTATCATTCTATCTGGGGGTCTCCAACTTTTTCCCCCTAAGTTCTGGACCTGCTAAACCTGTCCATCTGAGGGTTCCCCTGAAATTATTAAAATAATGGAATGAGCTTTAAAAGCCCAGTGAGTAACACAGATATCCAGGCAAGAGTTTCGAATTCAATCTTTGCTTAAATCACATGGTTAAGTAAATCAGTTTGGAATTAATAGTTCAATAAATCCAAGTCAAGTTCAATAGATCAAAATAGATAAACAGTTCAGAGTGCTAGCATATCAATCAGAAGTATAGTTAATCATTTGAGAAACTAAAAACCATGTCATCGGTGATAAAAGCATGCATTTAAAACAATTGCATTTAAAACATATGGTATTCGAAACAATTTAGCAGATCAAGGAGCAGTAACTTAAACAGTGTCAGAAGTTACTCACCTTCAATATTCAAGTTTGAAGCTATGAACGGAGCCTTCCTCTTTTCTCCTTAAGCCTAAAACAATTTATAAAGATTTATCAACTCATGACCTTAGACTGAGTAAGTCTATCCTATGATGGGTTTCATGGAACTAACTTATAGTGGCTAGTTCATAGGTTTTACCTCTTAAGCATTTGGCTTAGGGTTTTCAGTATCCTCACACATTTATCGGTTCTGATTTTCATAATATGGACCTAACCATTGAGTTCGGAAGGTCGAAGAAAGTCAATTTAGACTCTCTCGGCTTTTAAATCGGGGTTCGGGTATATCAGGGGTATTTCGGTCATTTTGCCGTCGCATAATTTCTGTCTCGGATTCATCATCTAGTCATGTATATAATCTCACAGGTGTCAGGTCTACTACTGGTATTAATTCCGTTTTAATCGGACTTCATTTAGGCCTTGTACAGTGTCAGGGGTATTATGGTAATTTCATATGTTGTATTTTTCGGTACTTTATTTGTAGTCACGGACCTCACCATTGAGTCCGGAATGTCCAACATAGTTAAAATGGACTATCTTTCAGTAAAATTTGGCCCTATGTGTCATTAGGGGCAGTATGGTCATTTACCCTTTACATGTCTGTATTTTTCGGGACTTGGTTTCACAAATCGGACTCCACCATTGAGTCCGGAATGCCCGAAATAGTAAGATTACACTATTCAATCATTAAATTCGGACTTGGTTTGACTTGTTTAAGGTCCAGGGGCATTATGGTAATTATTCCCTTTTAATAAAATAATTAAATAATTATTTTATTATTTTATTTAATTTTTCAGGGGCATAATTGCAAAAGATTTTCAAAATCTGGGCCTTAGTGTAATTCTGTCAAACAGTGGGGGTCAGTTTGCAAATATTTAAAAGTTCAAAACTGAACCAAAGGGTTCAGTCTCCTTGCAACTGAACCGGTCCGGTTCAGTCCGGTTCTGACCGGTCTGTTACGTTGCTAACGTCATGATGACGTCAACCCTAGAATAATTTAAAAACTAGTTTATTCAAAACGACGTAGCTTTATTAATGCAGTGGCAGTCCCTGGGACAGACACGTGTCCGAGTTGGCTCGGCCCAACCCATCTCGACTCGATCGACTCGGTCGACTCAGCCGAGTCAACTCCGTCTTCTCCACAAACTGACTCGGTGTTGCCCTATTTTCTGCAGATTTTTAGCTTCTATTTCGTGAGTTTTAGGGTACGGTTTCTTGCTGTTTTGGGGTGGTATCGACTCCTGAGGGTCACACCAACACTTTGGCATCGGTTTTGGGCATCAAATCAACCCAACAAGTTCTGTTTTCAAGAGAGTAACCGTGACCTGCAACTCGATCTAGCACCCTCATTTCTCAACCATTTCGTGTGTGGTTTGAAGCTACGTGACCTACAAATCCTAAGGATCAAGACCCTATTTATATATTTCAGTTTAGTCTCGAGTTTTAACGGATTGGATTTTAAACCCGTAGGTTCATTTCCAATTTCGTGGGGATACAGTGAGTCTCGAGGTCGCGTAGGTACATATTTGAGATCCTCTTGGGGTCTATTTCAGGCCTTGACACTCAAAACTCTGAACTGTTATGGTCGATTCAGACCTGGGTTTTCCAAGGTTCATCAATGGAGGTTGGTCTCGGGTTTCATGGGTTTTGACCTATCCGAGACCTCTAAGCCATGCTATACACTCAAAACAGTTCCTAGAGTCAATAATGAGGCATGCATGTAGTCTATACCCGTAGCAACTCATCAAAAATAATTCAAAATCTACAAAACAAGAATTGAAGATAATTTAGAATTTTTACCTTCACAGTGCTGTCCCTCTCGGTTATGGCTCGACCCAGACCTCTCACAGTGTCCTCAAGTTCCTCAGGTCATGCATGAAATCCTCAAGCCTTTACTTCAATTGCCAATTTCCTCTCTCACTTGCATGCACAATCTCCCTTCTCTCTCTCTCTCTCTCCACACTTCACCCTCACTCTCTCTCAATCCCTCACGTATGACTCAGTTTTAGAATTTCAGAATTCTCTAAGGAGAGAATCTGATGCAAGTTATGTATATATATATGTACATATAGGGCTATACACATATGAGTGTATCTCTACCCTTAGTGGGTTTGTGACTGCTGACTTGATGGAGGTGATGGAGGGCTATGATGAAGGGAATGCATGCAAGGCCATTGGCCAATTTGGGTGGTGGCTTGAGCAGATTATAGGTTATATACATATATTGCTGTATTTATGCACAAAGTAACCAACAGCCTAGTTGGTAACTTTTTGAGACAAAGTTGCTTACCTTGGTAGGTCAAGGGTTCAATTCCCCTTGGCCTCCCAAGTGACCATTTTCTCTTAATTTCTGGTTAAGGCCTTGTTTGGTTGTCGCTAATTTTCAGTTTCACTGTTTTGGCCTTAACTCCCAATCTGTAACTCCTTTTTCAGTGCAGTTTCTTTCTGTCACTTCCTACTCAGAATATCTTCCATTGACCAAGGTCCAATGTCAGTTTTTATTTTCTCGAGTTTCCCATAATTAGCTAATTCGAGTTTTATCACTATTAAAAATAGGCATTAAATTAGCTAAACCTGACATTTCATTCCCAAAACAGTTTTCTCATATACAAAACATGTCAGTTACGAAATTGGGGTATTACATCCTCCCCCCCTTCAGAAGAGTTTTGTCCCCAAAACTCAGTCTACAATATCAAGTAAACAACTCGGGATATTTTTCATGCATTTCAGCTTCAAGTTCCCAGGTTGCTTCTTCACTAGTGTGATTTCTCCACAAGACTTTGACTAACGGAATTGCCTTGTTACGCAAGTTCTTTTCTTTTTGGTCAAGAATCTGGACTGGCCGTTCTTCATACGTTAAGTCTTCTCTCAACTTGAGTGGCTCATACTCAATGACTTGCCCCGGTTCTTTTATACACTTCCGTAACATGGATACGTGAAATACACGGTGTACCTTGTCCAACTCAGGCGGTAATGCCAGACTATATGCAACCGGGCCAATTCTCTTTAAAATCTCAAAAGGACCAATGTAACGAGGACTTAACTTGCCTTTCTTGCCGAATCGAAGTACTCCCTTTAGTGGCGACACTTTAAGGAACACAAGATCACCTACTTGGAATTCAAGGTCCTTCCTCCGATTATCAGCATAGCTTTTGTACCGGCTCTGGGCCGTTTGCAGTCTGTTCCGGATCCTCTGAATTTGTTCCGTAGTGGCTTGGACTAAATCTGGCCCAAGCAGCTTCTGTTCACCGGTTTCAATCCAACAAAGTGGAGATCGGCACTTCCTCCCGTATAGTGCTTCATACGGTGCCATTTTAATGCTGGATTGATAACTGTTATTATAGGCAAACTCGACAAGTGGCAGATGCTCTGCCCAGTTTCCTTTGAAGTCCAGTGCACACAGTCGCAGCATATC
The DNA here is from genome assembly GCA_008638375.1 of Nyssa sinensis. NCBI lineage: Eukaryota > Viridiplantae > Streptophyta > Magnoliopsida > Cornales > Nyssaceae > Nyssa > Nyssa sinensis. Next base: position 25,886,443 of record CM018051.1, on the reverse strand, counting down.
CTCTAATATCTGTATCACTCTTTCAGATTGTCCGTCAGTCTGTGGGTGATATGCTGTACTGAACTTGAGTTCCGTGCCGAGTGCCTCCTGTAGACTTTTCCAAAATCGAGACACAAATCGGGGATCTCGATCGGATACAATGGACAATGGTGTGCCATGTAAGCGTACAATTTCCTGAATGTACAATGCGGCAAACTTCTCTAAGCTATAAGTGGTCCTGACAGGTAGAAAGTGAGCAGACTTGGTCAATCTGTCTACTATGACCCAGACAGCATCAGAGCCTTTCGGTGACTTGGGAAAACCGGACACAAAATCCATGGTGATATGATCCCACTTCCATTCCGGAATAGGGAGTGGTTGTAGAAGTCCACTAGGGCGTTGATGCTCAACTTTCACCTGTTGGCATCGTGTGCAGTGAGCAATAAAATTTGCTACGTCCTTCTTCAATCCGGTCCACCAGTATAACTCCCTGAGGTCATGATACATCTTCGTAATCCCAGGGTGTATCGTGAATCTCGAGGCATGGGCTTCTTCCAGGATTTCCTTTCGTAACTCGGGTATCTTGGGCACACACAACCTACCTCGATACCGTAGAATTCCGTCCTGAATTTCAAAATCAGCTTTCCCCATTGCCTTTACTTCATCACAAATTCTAACCAACTCCTCATCTTGAGTCTGTCCCACTTTAATTCGCTCCACCAATGTAGATCCAACAGTCAAATTGGCCAGACAAGCCGTGCTACCTGGTGGAACTACCTCGATACCCATTTCATCCAGATCTCGAATTAACTCTTCCTGAGAGGTAATCATGTAGGCAAGGCTTCCAGATCGTCGGCTCAAGGCGTCGGCCACTACGTTTGCCTTACCCGGATGGTACTGAATAGCCACATCATAATCCTTAATTAGTTCTAGCCATCTTCGCTGCCTCATGTTTAATTCCTTCTGTGTGAAGAAATATTTCAAACTCTTGTGATCAGTAAAAATCTCACACACCTCCCCATATAGGTAGTGGCGCTAGATTTTTAGGGCAAACACCACTGCAGCTAATTCTAGATCATGGGTAGGATAGTTTTGCTCATGAGGTCGGAGCTGTCGGGAAGCATAGGCCATGACTCTATCATTCTGCATAAGGACACAACCCAGTCCCTTATAAGAGGCGTCACAGTAAATGACAAACTTCCCTTCTCTGGAGGGAATAGTCAATACTGGCGCTGTAGTCAGCTTCTCTTTCAGCAGCTGGAAACTCTTTTCTTGCTCATCTGCCCAAATGAATGGTACATTACTCTTGGTCAAATGTGTGAGCGGTTTGGCCAGCTTTGCAAAATCTTTCACGAAACGTCGGTAGTACCCAGCCAGTCCAAGAAAACTTCTGACTTCTGTTACAATGGTCGGCTGGGGCCAATCCAATATAGCTTCCACCTTCTGTGGATCAACAGCGATGCCTTCTTTAGAAATCACATGGCCCAAGAAGGTAATGCTGGACAACCAAAATTCACACTTGCTGAATTTTGCATACAGTCTGTGCTCTCTCAGGGTTTGTAGTGCTATTCCCAGATGTCTTTCATGTTCCTCCTCGTTCCGCGAGTATACTAGTATATCATCGATAAACACAATGATGAAGTTATCTAGATACGGTTTAAAAACCCGGTTCATTAAATCCATGAACGCGGCAGGGGCGTTAGTCACGCCAAAAGGCATGACCAGGAACTCATAGTGACCGTATCGGGTTCGGAAGGCCGTCTTTGGTACATCAGTATCCTTGACTTTGAGTTGATGGTACCCCGATCTCAAATCAATTTTAGAAAATACACTTGCCCCTTGTAACTGGTCAAACAACTCATCGATACGCGGAAGAGGGTACTTATTCTTTACCGTCACTTTATTTAGTTCACGGTAATCAATGCACAGTCTTAGGGAGCCGTCCTTCTTCTTTACGAACAACACTGGTGCTCCCCAAGGAGATACACTGGGTCGGATAAACCCTTTCTCCAACAATTCCTCCAATTGGGCTTTCAACTCCCTTAACTCTGATGGGGCCATTCGGTAGGGAGTTTTGGATATAGGTTGAGTTCCAGGGATAAGATCAATGGAAAACTCGATCTCTCGATCAACCGTTCCTTGCGGTAGTTCATCTGGAAACACGTCGGGAAATTCACACACAACTGGTACTTCAAGTAGTGGGGGATTCTGGGCTTGGGTATCCAAGACACTACATAAATAACCACGACACCCTTTCTTTAATAACCTCCCTGCCTGAATGGCAGAGATTAGGTAGGGTGGTGGGGTAATCCCCTTTCCCCTAAACATAAACTCGGGCTGTCCCGGGGGCTGAAACAATACACTTTTCTCAAAACAATCGATGGTGGCATGATTGTGTGATAACCAATCCATGCCCAATATCACATCAAATCCCTTTATTGCTAAGGGTATTAGATTGACTAACAACTCCTGGTCTCCAATCATTACTCTACAGTCCCTAAGAATCATGGACCCAATCATTGACATCCCAGAAGGAATTTGTACCGATAACAGTTCATCCATAGGTTCAGGTATCTTATGCAGTTTATCAACAAAAGATGGAGACACAAAAGAATGCGTGGATCCAGGGTCAATCAACACATATGCAGAAATTCTAGAAATCGGGAGTATACCTGCTACTACAGCATTTGCAGCAGAGGTGTCTCCTGGTAGCAGTGCAAAGACTCTTCCCGGGCGGCCTTGTGGCTCCTTGCCTTTGTCCTTTGTCTTGGCAAGAGGTACTGGAATAGGTTTCCGTTCTGCGGTGCTGGTAGTCAAGGTAGGGGTTCTCGGGATTGGTGGATGTTGCGGGCAATCTTTGACTTGGTGCCCCTTATCTCCACATCGGTAGCATGCACCAGTCAGTCGGAGACATTCTCCAGGGTGTAGGTTCTGGCAGTGAGGGCATCTGGACACTTCTTCAGTTTTCTTCTGACCCTTGTTGCTCTTACTTGGGCCCTCAGTCCTTTGCTTCTTGCTCGGCTGCTCCTTCTTAAAGTTTTTGCCCTTTTTCTTTCTTTCCTGGTCCTTCAGTTGGTTGAACTCTTCCATGTCCTTTTCAATAACTAGGGCTTTGTTAAGGACATCGGAATAGGTGTGTAGTTCAAAGGCCGAGACTTTAGTCCGTATCCCAATCCGAAGACCTGCGAGGAATTTCCTTGCCCTATTATGCTCTTCCCTCACCAAAAAGGAAGCAAATCTGGACAACGCAGAGAACTTGGCTGCATATTGAATTACGGTCATGTCCCCTTGTTTTAGGGTGGCGAACTCCTGAATTTTTCTCTCCCGGATTGTAGGGGGAAAGAACATGCCATAAAACTTTTCAATAAAATCGGCCCAGGTAATAGTGGGGTTCTGTACTTGCATCTCGAGCCACCACTTGTAAGCTTCTCCCTGTAACATGTAAGTGGCTAGCATCACTTTCTCGGCTTCCGAACAAATCAAGAGCTTAAAGGTCTTTTCCATTGACATGACCCACAGCTCAGCTTTCTCGGGATCGGTAACAGCATCGAAAGTCGGGGGTTTGAGCTTATGGAAGCGATTTAACAAGTCATTACGAATGCCGGTTTCCAACGGTTGCGCTGGGGCAGGCGGAGGTGGAATTACCGGAGGCTCTACCGGGTTATTTGCTGGTCCGGCCTGGTGTTGCTGTAAGGTTCTTGATAGTCCTTCAATGGCCTGGCCGAATTGAGCTAATGTGGCCCTCATTTCCCGTAGGGCTACGCTCTCCGTTGGGGCCCGCGGTTCCCTATTGTTACTCCTAGTTCGAGGCGGCATCTGAAGCAAGATAAAATGTATTCTAAGTATCCTCATGCAATGTGTCATAGTAAGAATGTCATTCAGGTTGTTCATCGATTCAGAATTTCTATGACTTAAGTATTCGCTTTCTAAGGATTCAGTGTTTATATAACCCTAAGGTTCTGGTCTATACTGACTTTCAAACCTGTAGCTCTGATACCACTCTTTTGTCACATCCCCCAGACCCACCCTGTGCGGATTTGGGGTACGTGGCAAAGGCCAGTTAGGCACCCATCGGGTTTTATCAGTTTTTTTTTTTTTTTTTGAAAACAAAACCCCGACGGTAATCCTAACCAAAGGCCATTCCGATCTAAATCCCAAGCATAATGCATTCAACATATATAGTTTAAGCAGCGGAATTTTCACATGAGAATGCATACATGTATACTTGGTAGAGCATTCAGGATATATCATAGTCAGACCTATCTTAATCAAGATTACAAAACAGTTTCACTACAAAAGGTCATAGTCTGTTCAGTTACACAAAAGTACAAAAATGATATAGATTCTCAAAAATGGGTTATCATTCTATCTGGGGGTCTCCAACTTTTTCCCCCTAAGTTCTGGACCTGCTAAACCTGTCCATCTGAGGGTTCCCCTGAAATTATTAAAATAATGGAATGAGCTTTAAAAGCCCAGTGAGTAACACAGATATCCAGGCAAGAGTTTCGAATTCAATCTTTGCTTAAATCACATGGTTAAGTAAATCAGTTTGGAATTAATAGTTCAATAAATCCAAGTCAAGTTCAATAGATCAAAACAGATAAACAGTTCAGAGTGCTAGCATATCAATCAGAAGTATAGTTAATCATTTGAGAAACTAAAAACCATGTCATCGGTGATAAAAGCATGCATTTAAAACAATTGCATTTAAAACATATGGTATTCGAAACAATTTAGCAGATCAAGGAGCAGTAACTTAAACAGTGTCAGAAGTTACTCACCTTCAATATTCAAGTTTGAAGCTATGAACGGAGCCTTCCTCTTTTCTCCTTAAGCCTAAAACAATTTATAAAGATTTATCAACTCATGACCTTAGACTGAGTAAGTCTATCCTATGATGGGTTTCATGGAACTAACTTATAGTGGCTAGTTCATAGGTTTTACCTCTTAAGCATTTGGCTTAGGGTTTTCAGTATCTTCACACATTTATCGGTTCTGATTTTCATAATATGGACCTAACCATTGAGTTCGGAAGGTCGAAGAAAGTCAATTTAGACTCTCTCGGCTTTTAAATCGGGGTTCGGGTATATCAGGGGTATTTCGGTCATTTTGCCGTCGCATAATTTCTGTCTCGGATTCATCATCTAGTCATGTATATAATCTCACAGGTGTCAGGTCTACTACTGGTATTAATTCCGTTTTAATCGGACTTCATTTAGGCCTTGTACAGTGTCAGGGGTATTATGGTAATTTCATATGTTGTATTTTTCGGTACTTTATTTGTAGTCACGGACCTCACCATTGAGTCCGGAATGTCCAACATAGTTAAAATGGACTATCTTTCAGTAAAATTTGGCCCTATGTGTCATTAGGGGCAGTATGGTCATTTACCCTTTACATGTCTGTATTTTTCGGGACTTGGTTTCACAAATCGGACTCCACCATTGAGTCCGGAATGCCCGAAATAGTAAGATTACACTATTCAATCATTAAATTCGGACTTGGTTTGACTTGTTTAAGGTCCAGGGGCATTATGGTAATTATTCCCTTTTAATAAAATAATTAAATAATTATTTTATTATTTTATTTAATTTTTCAGGGGCATAATTGCAAAAGATTTTCAAAATCTGGGCCTTAGTGTAATTCTGTCAAACAGTGGGGGTCAGTTTGCAAATATTTAAAAGTTCAAAACTGAACCAAAGGGTTCAGTCTCCTTGCAACTGAACCGGTCCGGTTCAGTCCGGTTCTGACCGGTCTGTTACGTTGCTAACGTCATGATGACGTCAACCCTAGAATAATTTAAAAACTAGTTTATTCAAAACGACGTAGCTTTATTAATGCAGTGGCAGTCCCTGGGACAGACACGTGTCCGAGTTGGCTCGGCCCAACCCATCTCGACTCGATCGACTCGGTCGACTCAGCCGAGTCAACTCCGTCTTCTCCACAAACTGACTCGGTGTTGCCCTATTTTCTGCAGATTTTTAGCTTCTATTTCGTGAGTTTTAGGGTACGGTTTCTTGCTGTTTTGGGGTGGTATCGACTCCTGAGGGTCACACCAACACTTTGGCATCGGTTTTGGGCATCAAATCAACCCAACAAGTTCTGTTTTCAAGAGAGTAACCGTGACCTGCAACTCGATCTAGCACCCTCATTTCTCAACCATTTCGTGTGTGGTTTGAAGCTACGTGACCTACAAATCCTAAGGATCAAGACCCTATTTATATATTTCAGTTTAGTCTCGAGTTTTAACGGATTGGATTTTAAACCCGTAGGTTCATTTCCAATTTCGTGGGGATACAGTGAGTCTCGAGGTCGCGTAGGTACATATTTGAGATCCTCTTGGGGTCTATTTCAGGCCTTGACACTCAAAACTCTGAACTGTTATGGTCGATTCAGACCTGGGTTTTCCAAGGTTCATCAATGGAGGTTGGTCTCGGGTTTCATGGGTTTTGACCTATCCGAGACCTCTAAGCCATGCTATACACTCAAAACAGTTCCTAGAGTCAATAATGAGGCATGCATGTAGTCTATACCCGTAGCAACTCATCAAAAATAATTCAAAATCTACAAAACAAGAATTGAAGATAATTTAGAATTTTTACCTTCACAGTGCTGTCCCTCTCGGTTATGGCTCGACCCAGACCTCTCACAGTGTCCTCAAGTTCCTCAGGTCATGCATGAAATCCTCAAGCCTTTACTTCAATTGCCAATTTCCTCTCTCACTTGCATGCACAATCTCCCTTCTCTCTCTCTCTCTCTCCACACTTCACCCTCACTCTCTCTCAATCCCTCACGTATGACTCAGTTTTAGAATTTCAGAATTCTCTAAGGAGAGAATCTGATGCAAGTTATGTATATATATATGTACATATAGGGCTATACACATATGAGTGTATCTCTACCCTTAGTGGGTTTGTGACTGCTGACTTGATGGAGGTGATGGAGGGCTATGATGAAGGGAATGCATGCAAGGCCATTGGCCAATTTGGGTGGTGGCTTGAGCAGATTATAGGTTATATACATATATTGCTGTATTTATGCACAAAGTAACCAACAGCCTAGTTGGTAACTTTTTGAGACAAAGTTGCTTACCTTGGTAGGTCAAGGGTTCAATTCCCCTTGGCCTCCCAAGTGACCATTTTCTCTTAATTTCTGGTTAAGGCCTTGTTTGGTTGTCGCTAATTTTCAGTTTCACTGTTTTGGCCTTAACTCCCAATCTGTAACTCCTTTTTCAGTGCAGTTTCTTTCTGTCACTTCCTACTCAGAATATCTTCCATTGACCAAGGTCCAATGTCAGTTTTTATTTTCTCGAGTTTCCCATAATTAGCTAATTCGAGTTTTATCACTATTAAAAATAGGCATTAAATTAGCTAAACCTGACATTTCATTCCCAAAACAGTTTTCTCATATACAAAACATGTCAGTTACGAAATTGGGGTATTACACTCTTGATACGTCATACATCAAGCATTGCCTTCTATTGTTATATACCATTTAATCATGTCTTGTATTAGAGTTATTATAATTAGAGCTCATTAGGATTTGTCTAATTTTTCTTATGCATAAATCTTTTGGCTAAAATTGAATGTCTAGTCTTTAATCTCATGACATGGTTAATTAAGTAGTTAAACTCTTCTTAAGTAGACTTAATTACATGATTATACTTTAATTCAGGTTAGGGTGTTACATTGGCCATGCATGGACACTTTATCCACACGCCTCTTTGGAAAATGCATTCCACACATTTGACGAAATGCCTCAATGACATCTCTTTGTATTTTTGGGCTTTTCTTGCATTTTTGCTTCGGGTTTGGCATGCTTATGAGTTTCTAACATCATTTTGATTATTTCTTTTGTAGGAGGAGTTAGAGATTCAGGCTCATGGCTTGGCGGTTGACATTGAACAATAGTGGGCTAACTTGATGCCACGATGCAAAGGCCACATCACTTAAGCCAGTTTTGCGTCATTTCTTAATAGGATTTTTCATGTGGATAGAGACCAGCAGGCCCTCTATGCCTTGGCTGAGCGGTGGTAGGACACTATAAACACATTCCACCTATGTTTTAGGGAAGTTACACTTACCCCATTGGACTTTTCTATGATTATCGATATCCCGATGGCATAATGACATTCACCATTGGTCGATAGAGATTCAAAGACTGTTGGGATGGGTCCCCTAGTTTGCCTCTGGCGATGCAGCCCGGGTGAAGTATATTTGGGAGGCTTTTTAGCATAAGGAGTGTCGAAATATGATGACACAAGATCAGTTGACTAGAGCTTTCAAGCTTTTTGTCTTTGGGCAGACCTTCTTTGCCAATGGTGGGGACACTGTCCACATTTGGTGCTTTGCAGCATTGAATGATGTAGCCAACTTTGGCCGATTTAACTAGGGTAAAGTGGCGATGACGGTACTTTATCGATGGATGTGCTCACTGTCCCGAGGGGTGGTGAATGGACTCATAGGCTTCAATGTGGTGTGGGAGGTATGTTTTTCCCTTTTGACTCTTGTTTTGTCAATTTTCATTTGTGGACCCCGCTTAACCCGGTTTAGTTTTTTTTTTTTTTTTTTTTTGTACAGATTTGGGCCCACGAGGTTTCGGGACTACTTTCATACCCATTGGCTACACCTAAGAATGATGTGTTTCCCCGCATGTGGTGGTGGAGGAAGGACAACTAGCAGGCTCTACGAGGTGCCAACGCGATTAGCAAGTTTCGGCTGGCATGGTTAGTCTACTCTCATGACTTGTCTTGTCTTTTGTTATTGGCCTATGCCAAGGACTCACATTCTGTACTTTTGACAGGTATAGTGGAACCTATGGGGGAGGTCCCTATGTCAGTAGAGAGGAGTATGGGGATATCCTATAGGCGCTTGATTTTAGAGGGCCTTTTTGAGTGGGTTTATTACTTGGGTGAGGAGATGGTTCGCTAGGTGGACAACGTGGCTAGCTGTCATGACCTGAAACCCACCCTATACGGATCTCGTGTCGTGGGGTAGACCCAATGGCCGTCTCTACTTTTTCCGTTCTTTATATCAATGATAATAATAAATAATGTAAACATAACATTAAATTTATAGAAGTCTTAATAAAAAATAGTGTTTCACAACTGACAAACGTAAATTGACATAACTAAACATAAAACCACTTTTAGGTGGTGAGTACATAGGAGAGACTACATCATTCTATCATACTCCTCAACTGTCTCCCTAAGCTTCTAATCTCCTACTATGGTTCTGCAACATACTTACTTGAAAATTAGTAAGTTGGGGTGAGCTAACAAAGCTCAAAAAGTAAAAGCCCATCTCCGACACGGGTTAGGGTTAACATAGAGAGATATGAATTCATAGAGTGAACATAATTGCCAATCATGGAAATAGATGCAGTTAACGAAAAAATGCCACAAGGGCCAATGAACAGTAAGGCACAATAAACAAGTATCAGTAATGGCATAGCATGAATATGGAAAAACTCAATAATAACAGTCAATATAAATATACTGCCACAATGAATCGGTCACAATCAAGTACAATCAATGAGTGAACGATCAACATAGGATTATTCATAGGGAATGGCACACATCCTATGAATCCAATAAATGTAAACATATCAGTCAAACATAAGTGATGCATTTACCCAAGTTGGCAGACCCTCGGTCTTTTGGGGCCCAGCATACCCCTTTTAACCTCAATGCATATAAAATGCCCTTATAACTCCATGCCTAAAGGCACCATCATTTCCATATGTCCGTTCACGGACTCGACCCGTAGGTCCTGTCAATCGACCTGAAGGTCGTGTCAATTGACCCAAAGGTCTTATCAATCGACCCGTAGGTTCTGTTAATCAACTCGAAGGTTCTGCCAACTTAGAAAACATCGGATGTATATTGTACACCTCGTTACTTTAAGTATCTCTTTCGCTAATTTAGACTCGACCATTGGCTCCAAGATGTTGAAGAAAGTCAGTTTAGGCTTTCACAATTTTCAATTTCGACTCCTATACCAAAAAGGGCAAAAGGGTCATTTTACGTGTCTCTATTTTTCATGACCTAGTTTCACAAATCGAACTTCACCGTTGAGTCTAGAATGTTAAATTCATGAAGGTTCACTATTTACTTAGTTTAATCGGAGTCCGTTTGACTCACATTTGACTTAGGGGCATTTGGTTATTTTGGCATTTCTATGGGTATTTTATTTTTGGGACTTCGTCTCGTGAAACAGACCTCACCATTGGGTCCAAAATAGTAAATTTACACAATTTATTTGTGGAATTTGGACATCGAAAGCTCATTTTAATACCAAGTAATTATTTTATTTAATTTCTTAATTATAATATATATATATATATATATATATATATATATAATCCCCACCATTGTTTACATATGTAAGTGTGGCACAATGGTGGGCACGTCCCCCCCACCTGCCACGGCTTAGGTTCAATTCCCAACAGCCATTACCTTCTTCATTTTTTTCCTTAAACCTAATTCAATTTAAAAACAAATCAAGTAGGCCCATCCGACCCATGCCATTTAGCCCTTGGTGCGCCTAGGCTGGCCCGACTTGACCCGAGACCCATTGACCCAACAGTAGCCATCACTCCCATTTTTTCGGCTGGAAAATCGTAGAATTTTTTTTCGTCTCTTTTTCTTGCGGTTTTCTCTATCCTTTTCATTTCTAATTGATTCTAAAGCATATTTAATGCATTCTAACATGATTTTAGGCATTTAAACCAGATCAAAACAACCTAGAAACTCCTCATTCAATTTTTTGATCGTGCACGATATCTACCCCATTTCTCAACCGTTTCCTTCGCAGTTCCTTCCTAAATTCTTATTTTTCTCGCTAGAGCAACATTCTACCATCAAAACCAAGCTTTGTGCAACTCTAAATAAAATCTAGAAAAATACAGAGAATAAAAAATTAGAGTTTTACCTTTTCTGACTATTCTTCTCCTCTCATTTTCTTCCCCATCTTCTCCTTTCTCCTCCTGGTTCTTTTTTGCAACCCGAACCCTTCTCCGTTGTTGCTTCCTTATGGTTCCTCTTCTTTTTTTTTTTTTCTTTGTCAGTGTTTTTTTTCTCAACCTAACACAGGGGTTATAACTCCCCTACGCCCCTTCACTTCCCTTCTTTCAGTTTCAGTTTTTTTTTCTTTCTTTAGTTTCTTTCATTCTGTTGTAACCCCCTTTTCATGAACCTTCCATATTTATATTTCTTGATATATATATATATATATATATACACCTACATATTTACACATATGCATATACCCATATTCCATATATATTATGATTTTAATTTTTATTTTTATTTTTGATTTGATTTGATTTTTATTTTTATTTCGATATTTATCCCTGGCTTGCTCAGGCATCGCTCGTCATCATACGTACATTCGAAACTATTTAAATTTCACAACCGTCCATTCCTTTCAATATCATGACAAAAAGCCCTACAGGCCCATGTTTACATAGTTCGCTCGGTTACAATTTGGGTCAGGGTATTACATTCTACTCCCCTTAAAATGAGTTTTATCCTCAAAACTTGGATATGCATATCTAGGAATCTCTACTATCTCATTGTGCCAATTTCATCATCATATCTTGGACTTATTTCTGGTATTCATATACTATATTCTCAAGCAAGAAAATTCTTTCTACAAGGTTCACAGTTCTTTTGTGTTCCTCTTTGTTTTAACTCAATAGTGAATTTTAAAAGTCAAGGGTTTAACATTTTAACTTCCTCGAGACTTTTAACTCATTGTCTTCAAATTTTAGTATTAACATTCCCATGCGTATCCCTCTAGTTCTTAGATCTATGGCTAGGGATATATTATTTTCATTACTCACCTTGAGTCATCTTTTAAGATTGTTCACATCAATTAGCCATCCCACCATTTAAAGTTTCTCACCATGGAAATTCTTAACTTCCTTAGTTTCACAGATTTAGTTATTCTTACTTTCTACCTCAATCTTAATTGTTCTCCTAGCTCAAGAATTATGTATCACTTAAGCACAATCTTTGTCCTTAATAGTTTTTTAGACACTACGCCAAAATTTTCGTCTCTTTAATTCTTAGATCACGTTGATCCTCAAAAGTCATTCGGAGTCATCAATCATTTATCTTTTGAAATAGATTCAGCTAACTTATTAAAGTACTACCTATAATTTGGGTCATATTGTCACCTAGATCGACAAGATCCATTGAATTTTTTTCAATGATCATTCATCATGTGTCAATCTCTCCGTAGAACCATCACATTTCATAATGTTCACTTGATAGTCTTGTTCAATTTGTATTTACCTCCTAATGATCCATTTGTCTTTCCCCTGTCTGACTCACCTAAGAATCCTCATACTTCTGATTTGTCATCAATCTATCTGGAGTCTCAAACTCCTCATGTTACTATTCATAAGTCTTCCTTAGACCATCTCTCATATAGATTTGTTGTTAAATCCATCAACTTTTCAAGATTTCACAATCCCAACTCTATGTCACCTTAAATCATCCAAAAGAGCATTAATCGTTTCCCTTGTTCAAATGATAGTTTCCCCCAATTGATTAATCAATTCATAATTTAACAACTTAAGAGTCATCAACCTCAACACTGGTATTGTAATATCCCCGACCTGGGATACGACATGTAAACCGAGGTAAGTTGACTGAATAGTGTAATGCGAGTGGTTTGTTTAGTATACCTAGTGCCGGGCAACACCCGAGCACCTTAGGACCCAACATCGTAATGTGTGCATGCATGCATTTCCATGCACAACCATATTTCACGAACATGTAGTGCACCTAAAATGAGTGTATGCATGTGCTATTATAAATGAATTTATATGCATGAGTATGGATATATTTTATGTATAAAAGTATGTATTTATACGTGTATAAATAATACATATAATGTATAGTATGTATATATGTATAAATATTGTATAGTGTATATTTATGTATATTATATAAATAGAAAATGAAAAGGAAAAAGGGAGGAAGTGGAAATAGTGTGTGTGTCACTGTGTGTGTGACGGTTGTTAGCCACTGTGTGTGTGTGTTGATATATATATATATATATATATATATATGATATATTATATATATATGTGTGTGTAAATATCTGCCAAGTCATAAATGCAAAATTGCATTTGGAAGAAGGAAATCAGAACAATAGGTCAAGGAAAGGGGCTTTAGAAGGGGGAGAGACCGAGAGAGAGAAAGAGATTCAAGGCGGTGGAGTGTAGTGTAAATTATGTGTATATATAAATATATATATATATAAAGTGTTGCATAAAATGAAAAGAGAAATAGAAAAGAAAGCTGAGAGTGAACTGAGAGTGTTGAGAGATATTCAGGAGTAGCTCAGAAACTGAACAGAGAGGAAGAAGCAAGAACCAACCAAGAAAATCAGAAATTTTAGGTGAATAACTATATTCTCTTTTGAAATTTCTAGCATGATTCGTAGTGTTTAAATTAGAGGGCTGTATGAAGCATGAAATAAGGAATCAAATGCAACAAGAAGCGAGAAAAATGGTTTAAAATTGAAAGAGAAAATCATAGTTGCAGGTGTAAGGAAATAATCGGGTTTCTAATATTTTATGCATGAAAGATTGTTCAAACGGTCTAGAAATTTCCCTATAGAGTGCAGAAAACAAATAGAGAAAGAAACGAGTAAAAACAGTCAAGAAACGAGCTCGAAATTGAGAAATATCAGTTGGCCGGAGCCACTGTTTTTCTCTATTTCGTGAGAATTTAGTGAACCAAAGTGAAAACAAAGGTTAGATATGAGATCCCTATGAAAAATTGTAGAAGAATGCATTTAAAAACTGTTGAAAATCAATCGGAATTAGGTCACCGTCACCGGAGATGGCGACGGAAACCTACCAGAGCTTCACTAGAAAAACGAAGAAGATGACACTATTGGTTAGGGTCTGGGCTCGGGTCATGGGTCGGATCCGGTTCGGGACCCGACCGAAACAAAAAACGGATATTCAAAATGGCACAGTTTTACTTAAGTTAAAAGGTTTTAAAATTTAAATTAGGAGTGTTTGGCTACGTAGATAAGAAATTGAAATTGAGGTTTAAAATCGGAATAGGGATATCCTTTCCCTGATCTATCACTAACCACTGTTTGGTTATTTTATTTAGAATAGGATTTTCTGAAATTGAAATTGGACCCAGAAGTTTTGAAATTTACAAATTGACCCTTAAAATTTTAATTATTATGATTTGACCCCCCAGAATAAAATATTAATTAAATATTGATTTAATTAATTAATTTAAAATAATAGAAAATTATGAAAATGCCACTAAGTCAAAAAGTAGTCGAATGGACTCCGATTTGACTAAAAGAATAGTGAATTTTTATTATTTCAAACATTCTAGACTCAACCATAGAGTCCGATTTATGAGAAGAGGTCTCAAAAAGTAAGAACCCGTAAAAGTATAAAATGACCATTTTACCTTTTATAGTAACGATGTCCAAATTACACATATGAATAGTGTATTTTAACAATCTCGGACATTCTAAGACCAATGGTGAGGTCCGTTTAGCAAGACAAGGTCTCAAAAACTAAAAGACCCATAAAAGTGCAAAATGACCGTTTTGCCCTTTTTAGTATAGAAGTCCGAATTGAATTACGCAAAAGCCTAAATCGACTTTGTTCGATGTTCTGGATTCAATAGTAGAGTCTATTTAAGTAAAAGAAGTACCAATAATAAAAAGACATAAAATTTGATGAATAGCATAAGTTATAAATATATACATAGACTGAGATGAGTTTCCTGAATCATAGGGATACCGAGAGACAAGAAGAAGGCGGTTTTGACCTTCTATATAGATACAATAAAAATTAAGTAATCTCTGATCTCTGTACATGTTACATTCCCAGCCATGTCAATAGTTTTTCTTATATTATCTATTGTACTCCATACATACCAGAACGGTTATTGAGTCCACATTGATATTGCTCTATCTTATGGAAAGTATTTATTGATAGTTATATATCTTGATCATGATTTCTGTATGCTCTGTACATAGGCCTCAAGGGATAAGATCTCAACAGCCTAGTTTACATTAGCCTGTTAAGGCAACAGTTTTTTTTCACTGTTGAGATAGTGTTATTGCAGTTACTATTTATTGGATTTAGCATGATCTTGATATATTATATTGTAGCTAGATTTGTGCTCAGTCACAAACTCCATCTGATGCTTACTAGACCTACGGGTCGAGAAAATGGAACAAAAAGTGGTATTTAAAATGGCAGCTAAAGTGGGATCTGCGAGGCGAGTACTGAACCAACGGGTTAGTGCTTGGCTGAGAGATCGAGGAAAAAGAGAATAAAATGAATTAAGGGGTATGCTGGGCCCCAAGTTAAAGTGCATCCACATTTGTTGTTATCAGTATCTCTTATTGATTATCATAGCTTGATCATGTTATACCATTATGAATGATCATGAGATTTCACAGCTTTTATTTGAGTGCATATGATTATACTTGAGACAGCTCATGACTGTAGCAGTATGATTATATTATCAGACAGATTTCATTGCTTTATCATTTGAGTTTCTATCATCTGATATTGAGTCCTATATTCATTAACTGGCTAGCACATCTGCATTTATCCTAGTTCTTTTATGGATAATGCTTTCTATATTCATGTACACATAGTAGAGGAAAGGAGAATTGCTTATTGAGCTTTAGTTAGCTCACCCCAAACTTACCACTCCTTTCAGGAAAGGAAGCTGTAGAAGAGCAGTAGTAGTCAGCTAGATAGCAGTGGACATTTCTTTTGAAGTTGTAAGTGTAATACTTAGTACAGACAGTCTTATAGCTCTCCCATGTTATCCATGTCTTGGGGATGAACAGTTGTATTAAGAAATTTTATATTCCGCATTTGTAAACATTAAATATATTACATGCAGCTTTTATTTATTTTATTCCGCATTTTAGTTGTTGCATGTTAGTAGCACTGATTGTGTAGCAAGTTGAGACCCTTGGTTCGACAAGCAGAGTTGGATCGGGTGCGCGACATGAGATCCGCATAGGGTGGGGTTTCGGGTCGTGATTACGCCCAAAGAATAACGCGGTAGTTGTAGTGTAGCTTTGGGGTGTCGATTCCACAGGGAGACTAAATTAAAAGAATAATAAATAGAATTTCTGAAACTACAGAAAGTATTAAACGGTTAACGAGAAAATAAAAATATATAAAAATGATCTGTGAATGAAAATTAAGAATTAAACAAATTGACTAATGGAAGAAAATATTCAAAATTAACGAACAGTGGAGTGTCGGGAATCCCTTGCACATATATGGTATTTCAATTATTTTTAATTCACAGATAACTCAATTGAGAAATTAAATTCTAAAAATCTCAATCGGAAGATTTAAAATTATGCATTAAAATTAGACTGAAAATAACCCTTTGAAAAATCATTCAACACTTTTAAATCTCTCAAATTAATATTCACATTGAAAAAACCCAACGACGACAATATACCGAACGAGCAATATTGCAGCAAAGAATTGAATCAATATAAATATTTAATTGTTCCAAAAATAATCAAAACATTAATCCACTCAATAGAAAAAGCATGACTGAATCTATAAACGGATTAAAACTTTTAATTATTCGGACAATAAAATCTAACAATAATTTATGAATGATCAACGAAGAATTTAACAAATTAAAACCATGTACAGGAATCAAAATAAATTAAAATAACCATCTATGGTGCAAGTTCATCCCTAACTCCACTCAGAAATTTAGTTACCCATGTACAGAACGGATAACATGAATTTCACGGAAAAATACTGAGCCATGAAGTCGTTGCGGCTTCTTCCCTGCGCCAGAACTACTTCTGTCTTCTTTCTCTCCACAGCCGTCAACACCACTGCTCCTCTCTTCTAATTTCCTCCGCCACCGCACGGCTGTTCTTCCTCTCACAGCCGCAGCCCTCTCCACTTCCTAAGCTGCCGTCGCTTCTGTATATATAAAATCCCCTACTGAATATTTTTTTTCTGTCTTTAAATACTCCCACGCAATACCCTAAAGCCTCATGGCCCACAGCAACTTTTCCTATTTCAACTGTCAAGCTCACAGCCCCAAACGCTAGCTCAGCACGTCCTGATTTGCGCCTTAGGCGCATGGTCCACACGGGGCAAGCGCACGTCAGTGCCTCACGAAGCCCAGGCTTCCTTGTCAGCCGCAGCCTCCACACTTTCATTGCTTGCCTTTTCTTTCTTTCATCTCTTTTGCTTTTCTTCAGCTGGGACCCACAAATCAACACCCAATCAAACTGCCAAGCCACTTTCCAAGCCCAACAGCCGCACAAATCCAGCCCCTTGTTTATTTTTTTCTTTTTATTATTTTTTTCCATTGTCTTTTGTTTCTCGCGCACAGTCAGCAACGCTAACTTTTAGGCTCCGTTTTCTCTAAGATAACAACTGAATCTCGACTTAGACTCTTCACAGAAGTTGTAGTCCTGGATGAGTAGATAATTTTAGGTATAAATATCACCTGATTTGGATTTCGGAAGCTCAAGTTATAACCCCTTGAAGTTGGCTGATTGGACAGGTTCGCGGCAGCTTTCCGGGCCTGATTTCGAAATAATATTTGGAGGCCCAAACGAACTCCGATTTTCGCAAACCATATCTTTCTGAAAAGCTCAAGACGTCCTCTAAATATTTCATGAAGATCACTTTCTCATTCTGAAAGTCTAACGCCATCCAAATCTCGATTGAAACTTAATGGTCAAATCTGCCAAAAAATCAAAAATAGTTCCAAAAATATTAAGTGAAAAGCTTAATTGCAAACTATCTCTCGCCAACAAAGATGCAATATTTGGGACTTAAAATCTTATAAAATACCGTTCCAACCAATCTCAGTGTAAATAGAAATTAAATAAATAATATCAAATATATCTCAATATTCCTATTCACTTTCTAGCGATTTACTCCGATAATAGGGTATTTAGAGTGCACTTTTGCGCACTCATCACACCCCCCAACTTACTCATTGCTAGTCCCTAGCAATTTCCATGCATTTGGCCGAAGAAATCAAGGAAAAACACACACAGCAGGCATCTAGTCACACTTTTCAATTCCTCAAATCAAAGCAATTTTAGGAATTCAATAACCCTGTAACAATCAATCCACTTATAGCAATTCACAGAGTGTGTGTGTGTTCCAAACCATATCCATCCAACCACAAATCATGACACATGCAACATCAAGAACATCTCAAGCAAAAAGGTTCAACTCCATATCTCACGGGTATAAAAGTGTTTCATGTGGGGGTTCTCTCTATGGAGTTGACAAGGGGTGTACACGCTCAATGAAGAATTAGGCAACTATGAACAAGCAATAAGCAAACATTGATCTTATGATAGGTGCACTAACCAATGAGACTTCCACCATTCTTTCCACAGGCTTACTCAAGATCAGAATGATCAACATAAAAGGGTTGTAACGTGGCTCGGGTTAGGGCTATATCAAGAAAAGGATAAAAAGGATTCAAAAACTTCCAAGTACATACTAAAAGAATTTCATTAAAGATCACAGCAAACCAAACTTCTCTCGATGTACTCTTCAACTTCTCAAATCTCTGAATAACAAAACGTCTCATTTTCCTTCTTTCTCTTTCTTTTTCTTCACCTTTTTCAATTTTTTTTTTCAACTTTTTTTTTTCTTCTGTTTTTTTTTTTCAATAGAATAGACTTTGATGCTCATTGACTTTAATGCTCACCCAACTGAACACTTTTGCACTTTCTTCCTTTTTTTTTCTGCTTTTTTTTTTTTTTCAATGCAACACAAAAGACAAGTAACGCAAATTTCACACCTAGTACACACTTGGAAGCAACAAGGGTAGAAAAAATTAAAGTATAGGCTATACTCCAATGTGGAGAGGTATGGATGATACAGGCACATGAAAAAAAACTAAATGTGTTTGTTGGCTCAAATTTGGCTACTAAGGGTCTATGATGAGAAGGGTTAGCTTGAAAGGCTCAAATGTTAATCCTAAATTGACCTTCGTCATATCCCAAGTATATCCGCCGTCATGCCACCAACCATGTAATGATATTCTCAAAAGAAGTGCCCAATTCAATAGATCAATGAACGCTTATCACAAACTAAATTTGTAGACTCTCAATTCTCTCCAAAACACACATGAATACTTAAGCAAAAGAGTTCTCTAGCTACATGTGTCGACCACCATCTTATCACAAAGTTTGGATAAGTGCATTAAAAATTCTGTGAATGCCGCAGTAGAATGATTATGGTGGATTTGGTGAATTCACAAAAATAGCTATGAATGAAAATGAGTACTCGTGTGAAAAGACGCTCGTGTGATGCAAATTTTTTTTAAAAATTTTGACACATGAAAATATGAATTTGCAATCACCACCCCCCAACTTAAATGAAACATTGTCCTCAATGTTTAAGCAATCAAAATTGAATGGAGGGTTCTAAAAAGGAGAGAATACACCTGACTGTGACGTGGGCAGTTCGCTAAGCACCCAAGATGGCATCCTAAACTTGACAAAATGAAACTAACCTGCAAATAAAAACAAAGAAAAACAGCAGCAAACAAAAAGAAAAAGAACAAAACTAAAATAAAACAAAAATAAAAATAAAATAAAATAAAATAAAATAAAATAAAAAACATACCTGCGTGGCGCTATCAAGGGTGATAAACTGGGTCCATAAGTGGAATGTCTTCCACCTCTGGAACTTGCCTATCAAACAAAACTTTAAGGCGCTGGCCATTTACTTTAAAAACCCGACCATCGTTAGGATCCTCTATTTCAACTACCCCATGTCCAAAAACATTTTTCACTATAAAGGGGCCTGTCCATCTAGACCTGAGTTTTCCTGGGTGCTTATGGAGTCTAGAATCATATAAAAATACTCGATCATCAGGCTTAAAAGTCTTTCTCAAAATATTTTTATCATGAAATGCTTTCATTTTAGCCTTATAGATTCTAGAATTCTCATAAGCATCATTTCTCAATTCTTCTAACTCAGTTAATTGCAATTTTCTCAACTTACCTGCTTCTCCTATGTCAAAATTGAAATGCTTTACGGCCCAATAAGCTCGATGCTCGAGCTCCACAGGTAAGTGACAAGGCTTTCCAAAAACAAGCCTATAAGGTGACATGCCTAAGGGAGTTTTGAAAGCTGTACGGTAGGCCCAAAGTGCATCAACTAATCTCAAAGACCAATCTTTACGATCCGGGTTAACCGTTTTTTCTAAAATTTGCTTAATTTCCCTATTTGCAAGTTCTACCTGTCCACTGGTCTGGGGATGATAAGCAGTAGAGACTTTATGTACCACCCCATATTTTTTTCATCAAGGCCTCAAAAGAACGGTTACAAAAGTGTGTGCCTCGGTCACTAATGATAGCACGTGGTGTACCAAATCGAGACAACACATTCTCTTTAAGAAATTTAATCACCGTCTTATTATCATTACACCTGCAAGCTGCGGCCTCTACCCATTTTGAGACATAATCTACTGCCACAATAATATAGAGATATCCAAAAGAGGGAGGAAATGGTCCCATGAAATCAATGCCCCAACAATCAAAAATTTCAATCACTAAAATTGGGTTTAAAGGCATCATATTACGACGGGTCATAGTTCCTAACTTTTGACACTGTTCACATGATCGACAATAGATGTTAGCATCCTTAAACAAGGTAGGCCAATAAAATCCACACTGCAAAATTTTTGCAGCGGTTTTCTTCATTGAAAAGTGGCCCCCACAAGCTTGGGTGTGACAAAATTCTAAAACACTAGTAATCTCTTCATCAGGGATGCATCGCCTTAAAATTTGGTCAGGACAGTATTTGAAAAGAAAAGGGTCATCCCAATAGAAATTACGTACCTCAGTCATGAACTTCCTCTTGTCTTGAGCGCTCCAATCCACTGGTATCTCACCTGTAACCAAATAATTCACAATATGAGCAAACCATGGTAAAGTAGTAATAGAAAGTAAATGCTCATCAGGAAAATCATCTCTAATTGGCAGGTGGTCAGAGGTGTCTTCAAATGTGAGCCTCGAGAGATGGTCAGCCACTACGTTCTCCACTCCTTTCTTATCTTTGATGGTGAGATCAAATTCCTGCAAAAGTAAAATCCACCGTATTAATCGCGCCTTAGCATCCTTCTTTGTGAGAAGGTACTTAAGGGCTGCATGATCTGTGAAAACAAGAATAGGAGAACCAATTAAATAAGCACGAAATTTGTCCAAAGCAAACACAACAGCTAGCAACTCTTTTTCAGTAGTAGAGTAATTCATTTGAGCACTATTTAGAGTTCTACTAGCATAGTAAATGACGAATGGCTTCTTCTCCCTTCGCTGTCCAAGAACAGCACCTACAGCATAATCACTAGCATCACACATAATCTCAAAAGGTAAAGTCCAATCAGGTGGCTGCATTATGGGTGCTGAAGTAAGCTTGCCAATTAGCGTTTTAAAGGCCTCTTGACATGCTTGTGTCCACTCAAATGGGGCGTCTTTAGCTAGAAGGTCACATAGTGGTCTAGATATGCTAGAAAAATTCTGTATAAACCTCCTATAAAAGCCTGCATGACCAAGAAAAGATCTCACATCCTTGACTGTCTTAGGTGTGGGCAATTTAGAGATTAATTCAATCTTAGATTGATCAACCTCTATCCCTCTAGAAGAAATAATATGCCCTAAGACAATACCTGAAGGGACCATAAAATGACATTTTTCCCAATTCAAAACCAAGTCCTTCTCCTCACAACGGGTCAACACTTTCTCTAAATTCATTAAGCATGCATCAAAAGAAGATCCAAACACAGTCACATCATCCATAAACACTTCCATGCAATTTTCAACCATATCACTAAAAATACTCATCATGCAACGTTGAAAAGTAGCAGGTGCATTACACAATCCAAATGGCATTCTACGAAAAGCATAAGTACCAAAAGGACAAGTAAAAGTGGTTTTTTCCTGGTCTTCTAATGCAATTTCAATTTGATAATAACCAGAATAACCATCTAAGAAACAATAATAAGGATGACCAGCCACACGCTCAAGAATTTGATCAATAAAAGGGAGAGGAAAATGGTCTTTTCGAGTGGCAGCATTCAGTTTCCTATAATCAATGCACATCCGCCATCCAGTCACAAGTCTTGTAGGGACTAACTCTCCTAGGTCATTTTTTATCACAGTGACACCTGACTTTTTTGGGACAACCTGCGTAGGACTAACCCATTTACTATCAGCAATAGGATATATAATGCCTGCGTCTAATAGTTTCAAAACCTCATTTTTCACCACTTCCTTCATAGTGGGATTAAGCCTACGCTGGGGGTCTCTACGAGGGTTAGTTCCTTCCTCCAAATTAATTTTATGCGAACAAACTAGGGGACTAACACCTTTTATGTCAGCTATGCTCCAACCTATGGCCGGCCTATGCCTATTCAGGGTCTGAATTAATTTCTTTCCTTGGGACTCAGATAATTCAGATGAAATGATAACAGGAAAAGTGTCACCTGGACCAAGGAAAGCATGCTTTAAACCCTTAGGCAAAGGCTTCAATTCAACTTTTGGGGGCACCACACTTGAAGGAATCTGCTTTTCCCTTTTTGTAGGTAACTCTTCAAACTTTGGTTGCCACCCCCGTGCTCCATAATCTTGAGTCCTGTCAAAAATAGCACAAATATCGACCACATCAGATGGATCAGCAATATAATCGAACTCAGAATTAACCAAAAAATGCTCAAGGGGATCGGAATCATGAGTTGGAGGAACTCCCCTATCTATGAGTGAATCAACGAGTGAATCAATCATGTATGTCTGGTGGCACTCATCATCCTCTTCTAGCTGTTTTGCAACATGAAATATATTCACCTCAAGAGTCATGTTCCCAAAAGACAGCTTCATAAGGCCATTCCTGCAATTGATAAGAGCATTAGCTGTGGCAAGGAAAGGCCTACCTAAAATCAAAGGAATTTTAGAGGTAGAATCAACAGTAGAGTTAGTGTCAAGGATTATGAAATCAACAGGATAATAAAATTTATCAACTTGAATTAAAACATCCTCTACCACACCCCGTGGTGCTCTGACTGAACGGTCAGCCAATTGCAATACCACAGAGGTTGGTTTGATCTCTCCCAACCCCATCTGCAAGTAAATAGAATAAGGCATTAAATTCACACTTGCTCCTAAATCAAGTAAAGCTTGTCCAAACTCGTGATTTCCAATACTGCATGCAATGGTTGGACAACCAGGATCCTTGTACTTGGGGGGGATCCTCTGCTCAATGAGAGCACTAACTTGCTCTGTCAGAAATGCTGTCTTCTTCACATGGTGCTTCCTCTTAACTGTACATAAATCCTTAAGAACCTTTGCATAAGTAGGAACTTGCTTAATTACATGTAAAAGAGGAAGATTGATTTTTACCTGCCTGAGATTTTCGAGGATTTCATTATTAGGATCCAGAGTGCGCTTGGTTGATTTTAAAGCCTGAGGGAATGGTACCTTAACATAACTCTTCATCACTTCTGGTTCCTTGGGCATTTCAGCATTGCTACCATCCTGTTCCTTTTCCACATCCTCTGATTTGTCCATGATTGGGATGTGTAAGGACTTACCACTTCGAGTCACAATGGCGTTTGCATCCTTCAGATTTTCTTGTGCCATGTGTTGACCTTGGGGTGTGGATTGAGCTTGGGAAGGGAATCGGCCTCTCTCATTCACACTCAAAGAGCTCATCAATTTAGACATTTGGCTCTTTACCTCTTTGTTTGCTTCGACAACCTGCGTGATCAAAGATTCAAATTTTTGGTTAGTCTTACCTTGTGCTTCAATAAATGCCTGTAAAGTATCTTCTAAAGAATTCCTAGAAGATGAAGATGCATGATATGGTGCATGATATGGTGCAGGGTATGATCTAGGAGGCTGTGCAGGTGGTGGTGCATGTGGCTGGCTTTCAGATTTCCAACTAAAATTGGGGTGATTGCGCCACCCTGGATTATAAGTCTCAGAGTAGGGTGTGAAAGGCTTCTTGTACATACCCAGGGTATTACATTGGTCCTCATACATCCCTCTCATCTCAGCTGATGTGGGACACTCTTGGGCAAGGTGATCTACCCCGCCACACACTGAACATGGTCTAAAAGGCTCTGCATGATTAGCCAAGTGTGTTGGCTTTACGTCTCTAGCCTTTAGCATCTCTAACTCTCTAGTGAGAATCTCAACCTTAACTTTCAAATTATCCTCCTCCCTAAGATGGTAAATTCCCCCACTCTGTTGGTTCCCTATGGGTCGTGACCTATTTGTGTTTTCAGTAGCACTAGGTCCTGTCCATGTGTGGGCTTTTTCAGCAAGTTCATTAAGATACTCTATGGCCTCATCAGGATCTTTCTGTAGGAACTCACCATTGCACATCATCTCTACAAATTGGCGCTCTCTAGGTGTAAGTCCCTCATAGAAATAGCTCACTACACGCCAACTCTCATACCCATGGTGAGGGCATATACCCAATAACTCCTTAAATCTCTCCCAAGACTGATACAAAGTCTCACTATCCTTTTGTGCAAAGGTAGAAATCTGTCTTTTCAAAGCATTGGTCTTGTGTTGGGGAAAGTATTTAGTGAAGAAAATCTGGGTCATCTCATTCCACGATCCAATTGACCGTGGTCTCAGTGAGTATAGCCAACTCTTAGCTCGATCCTTCAAAGAGAAAGGAAAGAACTTAAGTCTCACAATATCTTGTGTTGCATTCTGACTATGAAAAGTCGCAACTACCTCCTCAAACTCTCTAATATGCACATATGGATTCTCATTTTCCAAACCATGAAATGTAGGGAGTAACTGTATTACCCCTGTTTTAACATCAATTGGACGAGCATTGGGTGGAAACATGATGCATGATGGTGTAGCTGTGCGTGTAGGCTGAAGGTAATCCTGAAGAGTCCTAGTGGGTTGATCCTCATATTCACTCATATTTGCAGAATTAGAAATATTATCAAACAAAGAATTAGAAAAACAAGAAAAATTAGACTCTAAATCCGACTCTAACACAGGCCTATAAGCAAAGCGGCCTAATGCGTCCCTATACCTATTATGCATGCAAGATGACAATAATAAAATAAATAATAAAAAAAAGAATAAATAAAATAAAATGAATAAATAAATAACTAGAAATAAAATAAAATAAATAAAAAATAATAATAATAATAATAATGCAGTAAGTAAAAAGAAGGGAACGAAGTTACCGCCTTTACAAACTGTTGAAAAGAAAAACTATCTACTGATTCTTCTACCGTCTCCCCGGCAACGGCGCCAAAATTTGATTACGCCCAAAGAATAACGCGGTAGTTGTAGTGTAGCTTTGGGGTGTCGATTCCACAGGGAGACTAAATTAAAAGAATAATAAATAGAATTTCTGAAACTACAGAAAGTATTAAACGGTTAACGAGAAAATAAAAATATATAAAAATGATCTGTGAATGAAAATTAAGAATTAAACAAATTGACTAATGGAAGAAAATATTCAAAATTAACGAACAGTGGAGTGTCGGGAATCCCTTGCACATATATGGTATTTCAATTATTTTTAATTCACAGATAACTCAATTGAGAAATTAAATTCTAAAAATCTCAATCGGAAGATTTAAAATTATGCATTAAAATTAGACTGAAAATAACCCTTTGAAAAATCATTCAACACTTTTAAATCTCTCAAATTAATATTCACATTGAAAAAACCCAACGACGACAATATACCGAACGAGCAATATTGCAGCAAAGAATTGAATCAATATAAATATTTAATTGTTCCAAAAATAATCAAAACATTAATCCACTCAATAGAAAAAGCATGACTGAATCTATAAACGGATTAAAACTTTTAATTATTCGGACAATAAAATCTAACAATAATTTATGAATGATCAACGAAGAATTTAACAAATTAAAACCATGTACAGGAATCAAAATAAATTAAAATAACCATCTATGGTGCAAGTTCATCCCTAACTCCACTCAGAAATTTAGTTACCCATGTACAGAACGGATAACATGAATTTCACGGAAAAATACTGAGCCATGAAGTCGTTGCGGCTTCTTCCCTGCGCCAGAACTACTTCTGTCTTCTTTCTCTCCACAGCCGTCAACACCACTGCTCCTCTCTTCTAATTTCCTCCGCCGCCGCACGGCTGTTCTTCCTCTCACAGCCGCAGCCCTCTCCACTTCCTAAGCTGCCGTCGCTTCTGTATATATAAAATCCCCTACTGAATATTTTTTTTCTGTCTTTAAATACTCCCACGCAATACCCTAAAGCCTCATGGCCCACAGCAACTTTTCCTATTTCAACTGTCAAGCTCACAGCCCCAAACGCTAGCTCAGCACGTCCTGATTTGCGCCTTAGGCGCATGGTCCACACGGGGCAAGCGCACGTCAGTGCCTCACGAAGCCCAGGCTTCCTTGTCAGCCGCAGCCTCCACACTTTCATTGCTTGCCTTTTCTTTCTTTCATCTCTTTTGCTTTTCTTCAGCTGGGACCCACAAATCAACACCCAATCAAACTGCCAAGCCACTTTCCAAGCCCAACAGCCGCACAAATCCAGCCCCTTGTTTATTTTTTTCTTTTTATTATTTTTTTCCATTGTCTTTTGTTTCTCGCGCACAGTCAGCAACGCTAACTTTTAGGCTCCGTTTTCTCTAAGATAACAACTGAATCTCGACTTAGACTCTTCACAGAAGTTGTAGTCCTGGATGAGTAGATAATTTTAGGTATAAATATCACCTGATTTGGATTTCGGAAGCTCAAGTTATAACCCCTTGAAGTTGGCTGATTGGACAGGTTCGCGGCAGCTTTCCGGGCCTGATTTCGAAATAATATTTGGAGGCCCAAACGAACTCCGATTTTCGCAAACCATATCTTTCTGAAAAGCTCAAGACGTCCTCTAAATATTTCATGAAGATCACTTTCTCATTCTGAAAGTCTAACGCCATCCAAATCTCGATTGAAACTTAATGGTCAAATCTGCCAAAAAATCAAAAATAGTTCCAAAAATATTAAGTGAAAAGCTTAATTGCAAACTATCTCTCGCCAACAAAGATGCAATATTTGGGACTTAAAATCTTATAAAATACCGTTCCAACCAATCTCAGTGTAAATAGAAATTAAATAAATAATATCAAATATATCTCAATATTCCTATTCACTTTCTAGCGATTTACTCCGATAATAGGGTATTTAGAGTGCACTTTTGCGCACTCATCAGGTCGTGACAGGTATGATTCTTCCCAAGAATCCTTAACCTTTGCCCTTAAGCATACGACTTTCTCCCAAAAGCCACTCTTCATTTGATCATCTCAATTGTCTAAGAAACATCAAGTTAGTCATAGCATAGTCTTTCCCAAAAACTATTACCCTTAGTATTTAACAAGCTATCGTCTTCCAAAAGTCACCGATCATTTAACTATTTAAATCCTCAAATTCTTAGTTCCTTTAAGAGTATCTAATCAGTTAATTATCGTGTACTTATGATCTATACCTTATATGCTCTATGTGTATCATTCATGAATAATGATTTCCTCGTAGTACCTCAAAACTCATATATCATCTCACTTTCATGGTTTCTCTAAATAATTTACTACCACTTCAGTCTTTATGATCATTTGGATCACATTGATCCCTAACAATTATTCAGAATAATTTATCATTTACCTTCATCTAACTTCATAGAGTATTGACTAAAATTAGTCACACATCATCTTAGATCACGAGATTCATTGAATTTCTTTCTAATATTTATTCATCATGTGTTGGCCTCTTTTCAAAATCATCACATTTCATAAGGTCAATTCTGACAATCTCGCTCATTTAGTAATTGTCTTCAAGACTTTATTCATCTCTACTCTATCAGGGTCTACTTATGACTTACTTAAGAATTTTATATTTTTGGTCCTCTTGTAATTATCCATTAAGTTTCCTTCAGAATATCTCTCATTCAAGCCTCTTTATTTATTTATAATATTTCACAGCATTCATTAACATGTATTAACAATAAAGCTCTCGAGGATATTGAAATAATTAACATGAAGTCTAGGGGTTTTGTTTCTAAGTTCAACTCTAACAATAGTAAGGAAGATACTAGTCAATTCGTAAAGCCTAATATCAATAATATATTCATAGGCCATAAATAAACTAGAGGAATACCTGCGTTTACTGATACAGTAGTCTGATCATCTCTTGGTATCACTGGGGTTGATATGGTAGAGGTTATAGATTTATTATGGGGACAGTTCCTTCCGAAGTGTCCAATACGGCCGTAATAGTAGCAAACGTTGGTATTCTTAAGGCATTGCCCCTGGTGGGATTTTTGGCAGGTAAGGCATTTAAGTGTGTCCTTTTTTGTAGTTGGCCTTTTTTTGGATAGGCCTTGTGTTTAGAGATTGGGTTTTGGGCTTGGAAGATGAGGGTCCTTGCCCCTTGTCTTAATTGTTTTCTGGCTTATAAGTTTTTGTTCCTTTGGCAAATCCTTGTCCCTTCTGTTCAGTGAACGGTGTTACTGCTTCAGAGTAAGTAGTTGACCGCTGGGGTTTGGCTTTGGGTAGAGCCTTTATGACTCTGTTCATAAGGTGCTCAAGCCGGTCTAATCGGTCTGTCACAGTTGTAGTATTTCGGTTACGAACCATCTTGCTATAAAAGATGAATGGTAGCATTCCCATAAGAGTCTAATAATTCATAGTCTAATTGAGTCAACACAGTCTATCCAGTCTAAGTGAATCGAATCGAGTTTAGCCGTAGTAGTTAACATCCATATACAGTTTAACATAGTGTAAAAATCAAATCTATAAGTCTAGCATGCTGGAAAAATCAAATCAATTTAAATCGTAGTGGTTAGCACTTACGTAAGAGTTTAACATAGCGTGGAAATCTATCATAGTGTTATCTATATATTGACTTCTTAGACCCAACAGTCTTAGTAATCTAATCCTGTCTCCCATGACACACTAGAACCTAAAACTCTGCTCTGATACCAAGCCATCCCTACTTTTTTCATTCTTTGTATCAATGATAACAATAAATAATGTAAACATAACATTAAATTTGTGGAAGCCTTAATAAAAAATAGTGTTTAACAATTGACAAATGTAAACAGACATAACTAAACATAAAATCACTTTTAGGTGGTGAGTACATGAGAGAGACTACATCATTCTATCACGCTCCTCAATTGTCACCCTAAGCTCCTGATCTCCTACTGTGGTTCTGCAGCATACTCACTTGAAAAATAGTAAGTTGGGGTGAGCTAACAAAGCTCAGTAAGTAAAAGCCCATCTCCGACACAGGTTAGGGTTAACATAGAGAGATATTGTCACGACCCGAAACCCACCCTGTGCGGATCCCGAATT
Source organism: Nyssa sinensis (assembly GCA_008638375.1). NCBI lineage: Eukaryota > Viridiplantae > Streptophyta > Magnoliopsida > Cornales > Nyssaceae > Nyssa > Nyssa sinensis. The sequence continues at coordinate 25,857,063 of CM018051.1, read as the reverse complement.
ACAACCACCACACTTCGACCCGGGGCCTTCGGGTGAGGCTCAAGTAAGTGGCGGTGCGGCCTGTATTTACAGAAGCGTGAAATTTTTTTTTTCTTTTATTCTTTTAAATTTTTTGCGCATCCACCAGGTATTGTCGCTTTTTCTTCTTCTTCTTTGGAGAGGTAAACAAATATTATACATTCAAAGAATACTAAAAATTTAAAGTTATACATATTACATAACCATGTGCCCCTCGGGACTTAAGTACATATTTGTCCAAACTTACTACAACAAAATTTCACCAACTATAGTCCCTAGTACTTCCAAAATCCTTGGTCAAAATGGAGCTGCCAATCACCAATCCTCAAATTGGGCAAGGCTCCTATCCATCATCATTACCTGAAAAATGTTAGGGAATGGGGTGAGCTTAAACAAGCCCAGTGAGTAATTCCAGTACCTTGTCATGGGTTTTCAACTGGTAGTGGGTCAGTTTAAGAGAGATTTCATATAAACATACACTACCAATTGTACATATACTTTAGATACAGAGTATAAGAAACTTCAAAACATGTAATACGAAGCATTTTTAGCATTCGAGTAAAATAGATATTTCACGTATGTAAGTACAAGGAATTTCAAAGAACTTGTAACACGAAGCATTTAAAAGCATTCGAGTGAAGCATTAAATATATAGTTGAAGCTTGTAATACATATAGGGTGACCATTTAGTGGCCATGGATGCTTGAAACATTTACTTATAAACAGAATGCATGAAATCCTTTCCATGAAAATAAGAGGATACAAGCTTCTTCTTCTTTAAAACATGGGGTTATATAAAAACCCATTTCAGATAAATGGGGGTTTCAAAACCTGCTACCATTTTTGAAAACATTGTCATCTTTTCACTTTGATTAGGTGAAAATCTGTTTCGAACCAGATTATAGTCTTACTTCTCGTAGAGATATCTCATGCCTAGAGGACTAGATCTTGCTACCAGGCATTCTTCATGTCAATTGAGTTCCGAAGGAATCCTAATATCATTACTTGGTTCTTATGCACAATTATCTTGCAAAAACATGACTTATTCATGAAATGCTTTTTATGAGCATTTAAAAACATGAATTTTTCATTGGATGCTTTTCAAAAAGCATCAAATTGTGGCTTCTTCAAATCAATGCTTTTCATGAGCATTGAAAACATGATTTCTTCATATATAAGCTTTTATGAGCATTTGAAACATGACTTTTCAAATAGATGCTTTTCATGAGTATAAAAATATGGCTTCTTCAAGAAATGCTTTGGATGAACATTTAAAAATCATGGCTTCAATTAAAGAATGAATTTTCTTGAGTATTCAAAACATGGGCAATTTAACGGAGCTTTTAAATACTTGGAGGACAATACTTGAAGCATTTAACACATGAGTTTCGAGAATTTAAATCATGATGTATAGGAATTTATTAAAGCATGGATAGAATAAAAGCAGTTAATTCAAGAGCAATTTAATAAAACTGACATTTACATGGACATGCAGAAAATAAACGTATCATCTGTTAGAAATATAAAGTAGTAAATTTTTGATACTTATTTTGGTATTATGGGCCTTACCGTTGGGTCTAGAACGTCGAAGAAAGTCAATTTAGATCCTCTCGACTTTTTATTTGGCTTCGGGCGTATTAGGGGTAATTTAGTAATTTATACTTTTACGTGTCTTAATTTTTCAGAGTCCCATCTCATAAAATGGATCCCGTCATTGGGTCCGGAATGCCCAAGATAACAAATTTACACTATTTATTTGTTTAATTTGGACATCGGAAACTATTTTAATAAATAACTTATTAAATTTATTAAATTAATTAATCATATATTAAATATATATTATTTTCATATATATGTACATGTGGTTGGCATGACATAGTGGTGAGTGCGCCCCCTTCCATGTCACAGCTTCCAGATTCGAAACCTAGCAGCCACTGTTTCTTCAACTCATTTTTCCTAAGGCTGCTTCTAATTACATAATATATACATATATTTGCCCCTTTAGGTCACATGTGTTTAGTGTGGAACAGTGGTGGGCATGCCCCCCACTGCCACGAGCTCTAGTGTTCCACTTTCAGGCACCGCATTTCTTTCACTTTCTCTCTTTTCTTTTCTATTTAAAATAAACTGAAGCAATGCATGGCAACCCTAACGGCCACTGTTACGCCCAGCCCAGGCCTAGCCCAAGCCCTGCCGTGACCCAGCCCGTTTCCTCTTCTCCCCCCCCCATGTTTTTCCGGCAACAATTCCAGCAGCTCTAGTCACTTTCTCCAACGACGGTGACCGGATTGTTATATTTTTTTATCTTTTTTTCTTCATTTTTTCATCTTTTTAAAGCCTAAGTTCACTTCTAATCATCCTAAAATGTGTTTTAAAACATTCAGATAACATTTTAAGCATCAAAAATATCTTCAAACTCCAAATTTCTTCAACAACAATTTTTCGATAACCCTTAATATCTCCTTCATTTCTCAACCATTTTTCATGCAGTTTATTCCTACATGTTCCATTTTCTTCATAGAATTTAATCATGCAATTTTTTTCTAAGCTTTAAGCAAGTATGCAAAAAACCCAAAAATCTAAAACTTGAAAATTATAGAGTTTTTCTCTAACATTTTTCTTGTAGTTTCTCCTTCCTTTCCTTCTGTTCCTTACTTCTGAATACTTCAAGGACTTCTCAGCTTCTTGTTCTTCCTTCAAAACACATGTTTGGTGCATGTATTTATAGGCCATCCAAATTGGCCGAGCATCTCTCTCTCTCTCTCTCTCTCTCTCTCTCTCTCTCTCGCCCTTCCTTCATTCCTTCTCTTTTCTCCGTTCTTCCTCCCATTTTTGACTTCTTCTCTGTATTTTTCTTTCTCTTGCAACTTTGCATTTAATGGTGGTTTGATATTTTTTTTTTTTTGGTGCTATATACATATTATATAAAACACACACTACACCCACATTTTACACATAGTAGGCTGCCAACCTTCCTTTCTATTCACACTACTTTATTTATATTTATTTCTTCTTATATATAGATATTTCTATATTCATACATATTAAAGCATTTATACACATAATGGTATATATATATATATATGCACTTGTACTTACATATTTTTATATTTATACTTACATCAATATTATATATATATATATATATATATTTTTGGTATATATATATACCTATGTACGTATACACATATTCCCGTATAATCAAGTTCCTTCACCGAACCGTCCCGGGGCACTCATTTTTTTTTTGTATTTTAAACTATAAAATTATAATCTCGATATGCGAGCTGAATTACTCGGGTGTTTTAGGTCGGGGTATTACAAATATGAACTCAAAGAGTGAACATGGTAGTTAATCATGGAAACAAATGTAGTTAACGGAAAAAATACCACAAGGACTAATGAACAGTAAGGCACAATAAACAAGTATGAATAATGGCATAGCATGAATATGAGAAAACTCAATAATAACAGTCAACATAAATATACTGCCATAATGAATCGGTCATAATCAAGTACAATCAATGAGTGAACGGTCAACATAGGATTATTCATAAGGAATGGCACACATCCTATGAATTCAATAAACGTCAACATATCAATCAAATATAAGTAATGCATTTACCCAGGTTGGAAGATCCTCGGTCTTTTGGGGCCCGGCGTACCCCCCTTAACCTCAATGCATCTAAAATACCCTCATAACTCCATCCGTAAAGACGCCCTCATTTCCAATTGACCTGAAGGTCTTGTCAATCAACCTGAATGTCCTATTAATTGACTTGAAGGTCTTATCAATTGACCCGTAGGTCCTGTCAATCGACCTGAAGGTCTTGTCAATCGATCCGTAGGTCCTGTCAATCGACCCGAAGGTCCTGCCAACTTAGAAAGTATTGGATGGATATTATGATTGAGCCAAATCCGGCATTCAATTAAATCATGATTCTCTTGTAATTCCATAAGAAGTGTATAAACATGGAATAACATGCATTGACATATAACAATAGGCCTTTTATAACACAACAATTATGATATCGCAGTCAATAACAACCACAAGATAGAACAATATCAATTGTGGAACAATAACAGTTGGTTCATAAAAGAGTACAAAATTTAGCAGTAATAGAAAGAATGTAGCTTGGAAAACCACGTGTAAGAGATAGGAGTTTACTTACCTTTTATCCTTGTGATCTACCTCAGTATTCCGTAACTTTTCCTTTTCCCTTTGACTTGCCTATAAATCAGTAAACATGTCTCAGTTCTAATGTCATTTATCAAATTGTACACCTCGTTACTCTAAGTATCTCTTTTGCTAATTTAGACGCTACCATTGAGTCCGGGATGTCGAAGAAACTTAGTTTAGGCTTTCACGATTTTCAATTTGGACTCCTATGCTAAAAAGGGTAAAACGATCATTTTATGTGTCTCTATTTTTTGGGACCAAGTTTCACAAATCGGACTTCACCGTTGAGTCCAGAATGTTTGAATTAATAAAGTTTCACTATTTACTTAGTTTAATCGAAGTCCGTTTGACTCACATTTGAGTAAGGGGTATTTTGGTCATTTGGGCATTTCTACTAGTATTTCGGGACCCCGTCTCATGAAACAGACCTCACCATTGGGTCTAGAGGGTCGAAAATAGTAAATTTACACTATTTATTTATGGAATTTGGACATTGCAAGCTTATTTTAATACCAAGTAATTATTTTGTTTAATTTCTTAATTATATAATATATATAATCCCCACCATTGTTTACATATGTAAGTGTGGCATAGTGGTAGGCATGCCCCCCCCCAATCTGCCATGGCTCAGGTTCAATTCGCAACAGCGACTTCCTTCTTCAATTTTTTCCTTAAAACTAATTCAATTTAAAAACAAATCAAGCAGGCCCATCCGACCCATGCCATTTAGCCCTTGTGGGCCTGGGTTGGCCCTACCCAACCCGAGACCCATTGTCCCAACAGTAGCCATCACTCCCATTTTTTTGGCGGCCCTCTGGTCACATTCTCCGGTGCTGGTGGCCGAAAAATCTTAGAATTTTTTTTCTTCTCTTTCTCTTGCGGTTTTCTTGATCCTTTTCATTTCTAATTGATTCTAAAGCATATTTAATGCTTCTAACACGATTTTAGGTGTTTAAAACCGATCAAAACAACCCAAAAACTCCCCATTCAATTTTTTGATCATGCACAATATCTACCCCATTTCTCAACCGTTTCCTTCATGGTTTCTTCCTAAATTCCTATTTTTCTCCCTAGAACAACATTCTACTGTCAAAACCAAGCTTTGAGCAACTCTAAATAAAAGCCAAAAAAATATAGAGAATAAAAAATTAGAGTTTTACCTTTTACGATTGTTCTTCTCCTCTCATTTTCTTCCTCCTCTTCTCCTCTCCTTTTCTTCCTCCTCTTCCATTTCTCTCCTCTTAGTTCTCTTCTGCAACTTGAACCCTTGTCGGTTGTTGCTTCCTTCTGGTTCCTCTTTCTTTTTCTTTTTCTTTTTCTTTCTTTGTGTTTTTTTTTTAACCCAATGCACGGGTTATAACTCCCCTACGCCCCTTCACTTCCCTTCTTTCTGTTTTAGGTTTTTTTTTTCTTCCTTCAATTTCTTTCCTTCTCTTGTAACCCCCTTTTCATGCACCTTCCATATTTATATTTCATGATATATATATATATACACCTACATATATACACATATATATATACCTATATTCTATATATATTATGATTTTTATTTTATTTTATTTTTATTTTAATTTCGATATTTGTCCTTGGCTTGCTCGGGCATCGCCTGTCATCGTTCGTACATTCGAAACTATTTAAATTTCACAACCGTCCATTCCTTTCAATATCATGATCGAGACGTGACGATGGGCTACTTGTTAGATTGACGCAGACATTATAAGGCCTTTACCTTTTTTGATGAATATGTTTTACATATACTACTTCCTAACTCATATTTTGATGCTCTTTCAAGTAAGTAGGGTGTTCCGTCTTGAGCAGATGGCCCAACCTTCAGTCAGGCTCGATGGTGGGATCCTAACGGGGAAAGGAAGAGGAGGCTCGAAGAGGAGAGGGACCAGCCAGCTAGGGAGCTCTCGGACTCAAACCCCTAGGCCTAGAGGAGCTCTAGACTTGTTGAGGATGATGAGGATACAAAGGAAGAGTTGGTGCCTCTGAGATAATTGAGGCAAAATGAGGGTGTACACCGTTAGATTTGTGTAGCTTGTAAACTCTATGGAAAATGTTTATTTTTTATTTTTGTACAAATGTTGTGTAACTTTTCCTAACGAAAATATCTAGATTTTGACCAAAAATGAGTAATTTTGACACGTGGTGTGCCTGAAAAAACCACAAAAATGCAGAACTGGGCAAAATAGCCTAGAAAATATCTGTGTACTGATCGACACACTGAGGGGGGTATTTCCTAAGCACTAGTGATGATCGGCACTTAGTGTGTGCCGATCGATACCTCATGTAGATTTTTCCCAGTTTTGGTAACAATCGCATTTTGTTTTCCAAAATTTGACTTTCTAAACCAACTTGTAGACGGAATTACGGGTTTTTTGATTATAGAAAGAGCCTTAGACCTCCCATCATGTATCGTTCTCGCATTTCTTTGATTTTCACACCCTCTTGAAATCTTATCCTCTTTATGGCCGCTACAACTACGAGCGTAAATGCTTTTGACACTAAACTTCTCTCATGGATGATTTCTCTCATGCCGTTGAAGAGGATCAATTTGAGATCATTCAAGCTCCCTCCTCTTTATGACTAACATTGTAGTGGAGCAAAGCTTCTTGAACGCTTGTGCGAGGTTTTGAGACCTCGTGGATCATGTCTTTCGCTTCAACGTGGAGGAGCTTTGCCCAACTTTTGAAGAGTTTTATGTTATTTTTTATGTGAATATCTAATTTAAGATGATCTTCCCCAAGGTTCAAAGAGGTTATTCCACCCTTTTATCAGAATTGCTGTCATTAAATGCCGTAGAGGTGAGTTGTTGGTACAAAGTGAGAGCTTTCTATTTTGCTTATCATGGACTGCTTTAAGAACCAAGGGTCAAGTCGCACTAGGCTAGCTACTTTAGCTTTATGTATGATTCCTCATTTCATACTTTTGACTGACCCGACCAAGGTTGATGCTTGCTTGATTAGAACTGTTAACAGTCTTAGCAAGAAAGGGAACATTATGAGCCTTGTTTTAGCTGAGACCTTAAATGGCTTGGGCATGGTGCATAATGGGACCCATGAATTTAGTGGGAGCCCTTTGTTGCTAATGATGTGGCTCAAGGAAAAGTTGGCACTTTTAGAGAGTTTTCAGTTTTGCCCATACTAAGCACTACCTTTTGCAGAAGCTTTTGGTAAGTCAAACTGATGAGTAGGCATGTTGTGTCTTCTTGGTAACCTTAAGTGCTAGCCACTTTGATTGGACCACTTTGCATTGGCATTGTAGAGCCCCTATTTTGCACTCTACGGGCTACTTATGTGTGTTCATAGCTGGCCTTAGAGTGACATCCTTTTATTACCCCATTCGCAGTCTTCGTCAATTTGGCCTTGAGCAAATTAGGCCACGGATTTAAGGCCCACATTATCGTGTGGAAGAGTTATGTCACGACCCGAAACCCACCCTGTGCGGATCTCGAATCATGTCTGCTGCCTTCAGGCCTGGGAGCCCTTGGGCGAGGCAAAACATAAGTAACAGTATCGGACGACGGTGCAGCCTGTGGTTGCGGAAGCGTGAAAAATAAAAAATTTTTCTTTTCTTTCCTTATTTAAATCTTCTGCATGTCCGCTTGGTACTTCCGCTCTTTATAGCAGTATACATGAATATACTTTCAGAACATAATAAAACTTAAAGACTTTATAAACAATACATGTTTAATTGCCCCGTGGGGCTTATACATAACAGGGTACCACTTTACTAATACAAGATTTCATACTTTAAGTTCGTAGTGCTAGACAAAAGAACTACTTGAATGTAACTTCCAAAAATGGCAGATTTATCGTCATCGTCCTCTAATCAAGACTGCTGCTAATCACCTGAAAGGGGGGTCCGAATAAAATCCAAGTAAGCTAATCTAAGCTTGTGAGTAATTCCAACAATTTTCATGGGGTGTTAACTGGTAGTGGTTTCGTACATGAGAGTTTTTAAAATACTCACTACCAATTGCTCGTATACTTGGAACATAGAATACATGCATTCTTAAACAGATAACTTTATAACATTTAAAGTATTCAAGCTAAATATGTACTTTTCATATGAAGAATGTAAACTTCAAAACATATATATATATATATATGCATGGTGAAAATGAGGGTAAAAACCTGCTTCCATTTTCAACACAACACCTTATCACTTCTATTAGTGGAATCCGTTTCGAACCAAATCCCCGTTTTACTTTACGTGGAGATATCTCATATGCCTAGGGGATTAAATCCTGCTACCTAGCACTTTTATTCGTTTCGTGGTTGAGTTCTGAAGATACTCAACAAATTCGTGGTGCTTATGCACCATTTATCTTACATTTTAAGACAATTAACCCATGACTTCTTCACGTGGATGCATTTATGAGCATTCAAAACATAAGATTCGAAACTTCATAATAGGATCCTTAAAATACATGGAATAATCAAATTCAGAATATTTAATAACATTTGACATTTAAAACTCAAACATGCTGAAAATATTTTAACGTAGAAACTACTCACTGAGCATGTCATAACAGAGTTTTTTAAGAATAGAAATACTTGAAATAAGAATCACATGAATACTGAATTTGCAAATTAGATACTTATCATAGTGTGGAATTTAAAACTTCTTCAAAACCATGGAATTAAATTTCCATTTCAAATGTAGGGTTACTCATCTTATACGTTTAGGTCGAAGCTACTGTTGTGCTTTCCCACTTCCTCTGTAGTTCCTAAGAACAATTCATAAATAATCTCGTTAACTTTATATCCACTGCAATATCTATATTGATGCTTCTTAACTTAGGCTCGTATCGTAGTAAATCCTAACTTCAATCTTAAGCGCTATTTTCTTAACGTATACTCTTCTGGTAGCTTCATTAACTTTTAGGGTTGCTTTCTTAACTTCATATATTTACGTCTCATATTTTTTCGTACTTTATTTCATAATACGGACCTCACCGTTGAGTCTGGAACGTCGAAGAAAGTCAATTTAGACCTTTCTCGACTTTAATTTGACTTTGGACATGTAAGGGGCAATTTGGTAATTTATACTTTAACGTTTTTTATTTTTTGGAGTCTTGTCTCGTGAAATGGACCCCTCTATTGGGTTTAAAACTTCCCAAATAGTCAAAATCCACTATTGGTTTACTTTATTTGGACTTCGTTTGACCCATTTTTGACTTAGGGGTATTATTGAACTATTTCTAAATTAAATATATTAATTTAATATTAAATTAATTTCAATTGGGCCACAGTAAAATTTTGCAGAAGTTCTGGGGGCAAAACACAATTTTCTTAACTTCCAGTTTGAACCGGTGGGTTCACTACACAGAACCCTAAACTGGCTTATTTAATCACTCAACCGACCGGTTTAATCCATTCCCACCGAACCGTTTTAAACCAAGTCCAAAATGATGCGGTTTAAATAAATGCGGTGGCTCTCCTGTCTTCTTACATGTGTCCTGAGTTAACCCATCCAACTCCATTTAAACAGCGAGTCGACTTGTCGTCTTCCTCACCAAATTAAACACTGTTGCCCTAATTTCTAGGTTTCTTTCTTTTCAGTTTCATGCATTTTTAATCACTGATTTTCTTTGTTTTTGAGTGTTCCATGCCCCTAGAGGGTTGGCCAATCTTTTGGCATTCATTTGAGGTCATAAGACTAACCTAATCGTTCAGTCCAAGACGTGATACTCGAACTTGCAATTCCATCATCAACTCTTATTTCATCATTATTTCTTGTGTAGTTTAGTTCAACATGACCCTCATGGCATGGGGGTTCAATCCATATTCTCAAAATCGAGTTTAGGAGTCTAAAACAAGAATTGGGTTCCACGACCGAAATCTATAACTAAAGTTTTAGGGTCTATTCTTTAAGATTTTGAGTCGCGGTCTTGTGTTTTGGAAACACTAATAAGGTCTTTTTGAGGTTTCAATATACAAATTCACGTTTTGTTTGCATTAAATTAGACCTGTTTTAACAGTTTTTGAATTTTTTGTTCAACCTGAATTCTCTAATTTCTCAGTCGATTCTTCATAATTTTCGATCATTCTTCTTGTAAATTAAAGCTTATACTGTATAGTTTAAGATCCTATACTTGCATGCTTTAAATTTAAAATGTAACTAAACGTAATTCAATTAAAATTTTACTTGTTTACTGTTTTTGAGAATTTCCCAAACTCATCCCTCTTCAGTTCCCTTTCTATTTTCTTCTGTTCCTTTCTCTCCCGCACTAACTCTTCCATGTTTCTGATGTTTAGGAGAGCTTCTAGGTTTTTATTTGGGGTGATTTGAGCAGCACGTAATTCACATGCAGCTCTTGATGCCATGGAAGTGCCACTTGCCCTAGCAGCCATTTTTTTCTTCATCATTCCTCTTCACATGAAGATCACATGGAGAGAACATAAAGAGCAGTGCCTATGGCTATCGGTAGCCACCGCTTCACTTTTTAATCTATTTAATTATTCCATTCAACTTTTATTGTTTTCCATTTGTTTGTTTTTAATTAATATCTTAAACTTATATATAGATGTATGTATATAAACACATGGCAGCCGTATTCCTATCGATATATAGTCCATCTGCATTTATATTCACTAATATATACTCATATACATCATATATAGTTAATTATGTGCTTAGATTTCCTTACATAATTTTAACTATAACCCACAATACACAATTGTGGGTATTAATATGTATTTATATACATGTGTAATTACGTTGTCGCATATTATCATATTATTATTGTTATTATTATTTTTCCCATTTGTCAACCGGACATAACACTCACTTTTCATGTCTAAACTTATCATCGTAATTAAAGGTTGGTGATTGTAACAAAAGTGATGTACAATCATCCTGGTTTCCCGAGACTTTTATTGAAAGTTCACATGGTGGGGTTCAAAACCGACCTTGCTGCCTAAGGTCTCGTTTATTAATTACTATTTAGAAATTTGACGATTCTTAGTCGGTTGGGGTGTTACATTCTTCCCCCCTTAAAAGAGTTTTGTCCTGAAAACTCGAGTGTTCCTTATCTTTAAGGGTTCTAATCTCTTCCCTTTCTACGTTATTTATGTCTAACATATTCATGTGTCTAGTAGGAAAAAATTAAACGGTAGGCATACTATATATAAGACAGTAATATTTAGACAGAATACCTTGCTGGCCTACAGATGCGTCCTTTGTTAATCTGACTCCATTCTGGGCAATTCTTTATGAAATGTCCCCCTTTTCCACACTTAAACAAGTTCCTTTAATCTTACGGCAAGGTGCAAAATGTTTCTTGTTACAGATAGGGCATAGTGAGATGGTCATCTTACTATTGTTTCCTTCTATCTGCCTATTCTTGTTAATAGTAGGTCGTTCTTGGGGCTGGAAACTCAGTGTTTGTCGTTGTGTTTCACCTTGGGCTAGAACATCATATAGAGTTTGAACTATTACTTCTAGGATCTGTTCCATTCAGCTTACTCGTTCTTCCAGATTACTCGTGCCTCCTCGTATATCAGTCATTTCTACTGTAAAACAAGTTGTGTTAGTTTCCATTACATGTTGTTACCACATAAGGTTATAATTACCTACTTGAAATTTAAAATTCAGAGCTTATCATTTTTGATTTTCTGTGGTGGTTTCATAGTTCTTATTTACTTCTTGTCTTTATATAACTTAAGGGTGTTTAATTCACTAACGTACAATTTCTAATTCCTCATATTACCTTTCCAATTCATGCCTTCCAATGATTTAAGGATTTTCTTGATCAGGTGGAACAAGGTAGCACTGCGTGTTTCTCAGTTACCTTAGTTACATGATAAGGTGGCCATTCCTTACCGGTAACAAAGGTCCTGATAGCACACTAGTGGCTGTCAAAATGCCCCCTTTTACCTTTAACCTTTTACAATCACAGTCATCCACCTGCATAGTTTATGTTTAATTGTACTGCATAGTCTATGTCTTCTATTCTACTGCAGGTCCCATACCCCACCTTCATATCACATCATATACTTCACTTATTTACTTCATGTAACACGGGTCCCATACCCCGCCATCACATCACGTCAGTTACTTCACATATTTACTTCATATAATACGGGTCCCATACCCCGCCTTCATTTCATATCACATACTTCACATGTCTACTTCCTATAACGTAAGTCCCATACCTCGCCTTCATATCATGTTATATACTTCACATATCTTAGGTAGCCTAAACCGACCTAATTCATAGTTCTATTCTAATTCTCTTAGTGTCACTAAGTTTGTTTAAGTCAACCTAGTGCTCTGATACCACTCTGTCTCGACCCGAAACCCACCCTATGCAGATCTTGAATCATGATGGCTGCCTTCAGGCCCGGGAGCCCTTGGGCGAGGCAAAACATAAGCAACAGTATCGGATGGCGGTGCGGCCTGTGGTTGCGGAAGCGTGAAAAACAAAAACTTTTTCTTTTCTTTCCTTATTTAAATCTTCTGCACGACCGCCCGGTACTGCCGCTCTTCATAGCGGTACACATAAATATACTTTCAGAGCATAATAAAACTTAAAGACTTTATAAACAATACATGTTTAATTGCCCCGTGGGGCTTATACATAACAGGGTACCACTTTACTAATACAAGATTTCATACTTTAAGTTCGTAGTGCTAGACAAAAGAACTACTTGAACGTAACTTCCAAAAATGGCAGATTCATCGTCATCATCCTCTAATCAAGACTGCCGCTAATCACCTGAAAGGGGGGTCCAAATGAAATCCGGGTAAGCTAATCTAAGCTTGTGAGTAATTTCAACATTTGTCATGGGGTGTCAACTGGCAGTGGTTTCATACATGAGAGTTTATAAAATACTCACTACCAATTGCTCGTATACTTAGAACATAGAATACATGCATTCTTAAACAGATAGCTTTATAACATTTAAAGTATTCAAGCTAAGCATGTACTTTTCATATGAAGAATGTAAACTTCAAAACATATACATATGCATGGTAAAAATGAGGGTAAAAACCTGCTTCCATTTTCAACACAACACCTTATCACTTCCATTAGTGGAATCCGTTTCGAACCAGATCCCTGTTTTACTTTACGTGGAGATATCTCATATGCTTGGGGGATTAGATCCTGCTACCTGGCACTTTTATTCGTTTCGTGGTTGAGTTTCGAAGATACTAAACAAATTCGTGGTGCTTATGCACCATTTATCTTACATTTTAAGACAGTTAACCGATGACTTCTTCACGTGGATGCATTTATGAGAATTCAAAACATAAGATTCATAACTTCACAATAGGATCCTTAAAATACATGGAATAATCAAATTCAGAATATTTAATAACATTTGACATTTAAAACTCAGACATGCTAAAAATATTTTAACGTAGAAACTACTCACTGAGCATGTCATAACAGAGTTTTTTAAGAATAGAAATACTTGAAATAAGAATCACATGAATACTGAATTTTCAAATCAGATACTTCTCATAGTGTGGAATTTAAAACTTCTTCAAAACCATGGAATTAAATTTCCATTTCAAATGTAGGGTTACTCACCTTATACGTTTAGGTCGAAGCTACTGTTGTGCTTTCTTACTTCCTCTGTAGTTCCTAAGAACAATTCATAAATAATCTCGTTAACTTCATATCCACGGCAATATCCTTATTGATGCTTCTTAACTTATGCTCGTATCGTAGTAAATCCTAACTTCAATCTTAAGTACTATTTTTTTAATGTATACTCTTCTGGTAGCTTCATTAACTTTTAGGGTAACTTTCTTAACTTCATATATTTATGTGTCATATTTTTCTGTACTTTATTTCATAATACGGACCTCATTGTTGAGTCCGGAACGTCGAAGAAAGTCAATTTAGACCTTTCTAGGCTTTTAATTTGACTTTGGACATGTTAGGGGCAATTTGGTAATTTACACTTTAAGGTGTTTTATTTTTTGGAGTCTCATCTCATGAAACGGACCCCTCCATTGGGTTTAAAACGTCCAAAATAGTGAAAATCCACTATTGGTTTACTTTATTTGGACTTCGTTTGACCCATTTTTGACTTAAGTGTATTATTAAACTATTTCTAAATTAAATATATTAATTTAATATTAAATTAATTTCAATTGGGCCACAGTAAAAATTTCCAGAAGTTCTAGGGGCAAAACACAATTTTCTTAACTTCCGGTCTGAACCGGTGGGTTCACTACACAGAACCCTAAACCGGCTTATTTAATCACTTAACTGACCGGTTTAATCCATTCCCACCGAACCGTTTTAACCCAAGTCCAAAACGATGTGGTTTAAATAAATACGGTGGCTTTCCTGTCTTCCTACACCTGTCCTGAGTTAACCCATCCAACTCGATTTAAACAGCGAGTCGACTCGTCGTCTTCCTCACTAAATAAAACACTGTTGCCCTAATTTCTAGGTTTCTTTCTTTTCAATTTCGTGCATTTTTAATCACTGATTTTATCTGTTTTTGAGTGTTCCATGCCCCTAGAGGGTCAACCAATCTTTTGGCATTCATTTGAAATCATAAGACTAACCTAATCGTTCAGTCCAAGACGTGATACTTGAACTTACAATTCCATCATAAACTCTTATTTCATCATTATTTCTTGTGTAGTTTGGTTCAACGTGACCCTCATGGCATGGGGGTTCAATCCAGATTCTCAAAATCGAGTTTAGGAGTCTAAAACAAGAACTGGGTTTCACGACCGAAATCTATAACTAAAGTTTTAGGGTCTATTCTTTAAGATTTTGAGTCGCGGTTTTGTGTTTTGGAAACACTAATAAGGTCTTTTTGAGGTTTCAATATACAAATTCATGTTTTGTTTGCATTATATCAGACTTGCTTTAACATTTTTTGAATTTTTTGTTCAACCTGAATTCTCTAATTTCTCAGTCGATTCTTCATAATTTTTGACCATTCTTCTTGTAAATTAAAGCTTATACTATATAGTTTAAGATCCTATACTTGCATGCTTTAAATTTAAAATGTAACTAAACGTAATTCAATTGAAATTTTACTTGTTTACTATTTATGAGAATTTCCCAAACTCTTCCCTTTTCAGTTCCCTTTCTATCTTCTTCAGTTCCTTTCTCTCCCGCACTAACTCTTCCCTGTTTCTGATGTTTAGGCGAGCTTCTAGTTTTTATTTGTGGTGATTTGAGCAACACGTAATTCACATGCAGCTCTTGATGCCATGGAAGTGCCACCTGCCCTAGCAGCTATTTCTTTCTTCATTATTCCTCTTCATATGAAGATCACATAGAGAAAACATAGAGAGCAGTGCCTACGGCTATAGGTAGCCACCGCTTCACTTCTTAATCTATTTAATTCTTCCATTCAACTCTTATTGTTTTCCATTTGTTTGTTTTTAATTAATATCTTAAACATATATATATATATAGATGTATGTATATGAACACATGGTAGCCGTATTCCTATCCATATATAGTCCATCTGCATTTATATTCACTAATATATTCTAATATACAACATATATAGTTAATTATGTGCTTAGATTTCCTTACATAATTTTAACTATATACGTTGTCGCATATTATCATATTATTATTGTTATTATTATTTTTCCCATTTGTCAACCAGACATAACACTCACTTTTCCTGTCTAAACTTATCATCGTAATTAAAGGTTGGTGATTGCAACCAAAATGATGTACAGTCGTCCTGGTTTCCCAAGACTTTTACTGAAAGTTCACATGTTGGGGTTTGAAACCGACCTTGCTGCCTAAGGTCTCGTTTATTAATTACTATTTAGAAATTTGACGATTCTTAGTCAGTCGGGGTGTTACAAGTTGACCCTTTCAATTGTAAGTAGGTTGACTAGCCTTTGGAAGGAGGTTCATTTGTCTGAGTTCAATCATATAGTTTTCTATGGGAAGGCGCACATGAGTGAAGATCATTTGAGGTGGCTTTACAAGGAAATGGGTGATCAGGAGA
The DNA here is from genome assembly GCA_008638375.1 of Nyssa sinensis. Classification (NCBI taxonomy): domain Eukaryota; kingdom Viridiplantae; phylum Streptophyta; class Magnoliopsida; order Cornales; family Nyssaceae; genus Nyssa; species Nyssa sinensis. The sequence continues at coordinate 25,840,908 of CM018051.1, read as the reverse complement.
ATCTCTGAGCGGGTGTCCTTCTTAGAGAAACGAGATATACTATAATGCTGGACGTAAGTGCAAAATTTAAAGAGATTGCTATCTCAAGAAAGAATCATGAAGATGGTTTGACAGAAACCGAATTTGAGGAATGAGATACTTTAGATATGTGAGGTTTGAAGAGAAAGAGGGGACGCTTAAGAGTTTCTCAAGAGGTGTTCTGTCAGAGGGGGATATTGAACTTTAGACGCTTTGACTAGCAAGTTGACAAAGAGAGACCTTTTGTACTTTGTGGAGAAAATGACAAGCAAGGAGTTCGAGTTTAAAAGAAAGTTGGTGGAGAAGAAAGGATGATCCCTTTGTGATGATGAGAGTGATCACTTAATAATGATGATCCTTTTTTTTTAGGTAGTTAGTCTTGTTGAGACATCTTATCACCAAATCGGATTGGGTTTTAACTAATTATGAAATAAAATATTGAACATCTACTTTAGTTTAGAAGAATGAAATTTTATTACTATTTTTTAGACGACACTCACTATGATTTCATGAGCTACCTACGTACCCCATGTTGTTCGTAACATTGTTTGATGGGGGGTCTGGTTGTCATAGTTATATTATAGTAAGCCTAGCCTTTAAACATAATATGCTTTCAACTAGTCTAGGTTAGTAGGTGAGGATAACTCATTTTCATCCATGTTTGTGAGCCAAGCTACACCTCCGGTAGCTATGGACTTGATGATGAATGGGTCACTCCATTTAGGCTAGAACTTTCCTTGCTAGTCAAGAATTTGGGCTCTGATCTCTTTTAGCACTAGAGGTCCCACTTTTTACTGTCTTTTCCTCAACTTCTTGTTGAAAACTCAGGCTATCCAACGATGGTAACCTTATGTCTAGTAAAGGGCTTTGAGTCACCTTTCATCCAACAATGCTAACTCGGTGTAGTAGTTTTGCAGCCAGTTTGTTTCGGCTACTTGAATTTTGAGAAGCACCCTAAGTGAGAGTACTTCTAGTTCAATGGGTAAGACTGCTTCTATCCCATAGGTATTTTAATAGAGGTCCGGTATCCCCATAAGGCAAATGGTAACTTTTTATGCCAATATCAGATAGTGTATATCACCTTTCTCAAAATATTTTTTAGAATCTTTCATTCAAACCAAGGGTATCCAAGGGAATAATATCATTCACATCAAAGAGAAAGCATCATATACGCAATTTAACCAATAAGTCCATAATTATAACATCATCACAATCATTCAAACAATGTATCAAATATTTAGTAGACATATCAACTTCCTACATGTCACGACCTGAAACCCACCCTGTGTGGATCTCGCATCGTGACCGCCACCTTCAGGCTCGGAGGCCTTAGGGCGAAAGCTTACATAAGCAGCGGTATCGAATAGATGTGCGACATGTGATTACAGAAGCGTGAAAAACTTTTTCTTTTCTTTTCTTATTTTTAAATTATGCATATCCGTCCGGTATTGCCACTCTTTACATAGCATATATGATTTAACATTCAGATTATAACTAAAAGCTTAAAGACTTTATAAACAATACATATTTAATTGCCCCGTAGGGCTTATACATAACAGGGTACCACTTTACTAATACAAGATTTCATATTTAAAGTTCGTAGTGCTAGACAAAAGAACTACTTGAACATAACTTCCAAAAACGGCAGATTCATCATCATTGTCCTCTAATCAAGACTGTTGCAAATCACCTGAAAGGAGGTCCGAATAAATTCTGGGTAAGCTAATCTAAGCTTGTGAGCAATTCCAGCATTTGTCATAGGGTTTCAATCGACAGTGGTTTAATAAATATAAGAGTTGTAAAACAATCACTACCAATTGTTCGTATGCTTTGAACACAGGATGTATGCATTCCTTAAAACATGTAGCTTTGAAACAATTTAAGTATTCAAGCTATACTTATACATATGAACTTTAAAACATATAGCATGCATGGTGAAAATGAGGGTAAAACCTGCTTTCATTTTCAATTATAACATCATATATATGTATTCCTTTAAAACATATAACTGTGAAACAATTTAAGTATTCAAGCTGAACATGTACATATAACTTCAAAACATTTACATATGCATAATGAAAATGAGGGTAAAACTTGCTTCCATTTTCAAACTCATTTGTCATCTTATCTCTTTCATTAGTGGAATCCGTTTCGAACCAGACTCCCATTTTACGTATGCGTAGAGAGATAACCTAACTGAACCGATTAGGAACATTTTCCTGGTCCCTAAAAGGTAGGTAAGACTCAAACCCTGACAGAACAGATAGGTTTCTCGAGATATCTCATGCCTGGGGGATTAGATCCTACTACCTGGCATTTTACAGGGCAATTGAATTCCGGAGAACCCAAGATCCTGTCTAAGTGCTTATGCACCATTTATCTTGCATTAAAAATACATTTAACACAGGAGTATGTCAAATAAATATTTCTCGTAAGCACTTAAAAACATAGCGTTCATAACTTCGTGATAAACATTCGTATACTTGAAATAGGCAAACTCAGAATATTTAACAAGATTTGTATTTTAACTCAGACATGCTGAAAACATATTTTTAAGAAAACTGTAGAGAAACCATTTACTGAGCATGTCACAATAGGGTTTATAAGAACATAAATAATTTAAAACTGAAATCATGTAATATACTGAATTTGGAATTCAAATACTTCGTATCTTTTGAACTTAAAACCTTTTTAAATCCATGGAGTTAAATCTCCACTTCAAATACAGGGTTACCCACCTTGGTCCTCAGGGTCAGTGCTAATAATGCACTTTCCCACTTTCCTTGTAGATCCTAAGAACAATTTATAAATATCTCATCAACTTCACATTCATTGTAATATCATCTCGATGTTCCTTAACTTATGCTTAAATCGTATTAAATCCTAAACGATTGATGATTTCATATGTACTCGTACTCTTAACCTACGACACAATTTAATGTGTTATGAATAGAAGTTATTTCAATTTATACTCTTCTGGTAGCTGCATTAACTTTAATTTAAATTTATTTACTTCACATGTTTACGTGTCGTGTCTTTTCGTATTTCACTTGCCTTAGTTTAGTACTTCGACAATATCTCAGTTTATAGTCATCTAACAGATGCTATTCATCAAATTTTATGTTCTTTTATTTTAGATATTTCTTTTGGTCGAATAGACTCTACCATTGAGTCCGGAACGTCGAAGAAAGTTGGTTTAGGCTTTCCTAAAAGTTAATTTGGACTTTTGTATGTAAAAGGGCAAAATGGTCATTTTACCTATTTACGTGTCATATTTTTCCGTACTTCGTTTCGTAATTTGGACCTCACCATTGAGTCTAGAATGTCGAAGAAAGTTAATTTAGACCCTTTCTGGTTTCAATTTGGCTTTAGGGGTACTAGCGATAATTTGGTCATTTTACCCCTTTACGTGTCTTTATTTTTTGGGGCCCCCTCTCACAGAACGGACCTCGCCATTAGTCTCAGAATATCCAAAATAGTTAAAATACACTATTCAAATGTTTAATTTGGATTTCATTTGCTTCATTTATGACCTAGGGGTAAAATAGTAATTTTTTTTATTTATAAAATAATTAAATTAATTATTTAATTATTTTTTCCAGGGGTATTATTGCATAAAATTTCCCTCAGTTAGGCCATAGTGGAATTTCCTAGAAACTCGGGGGTCAAAACAAAATTTTCCAAAATTCTGGTCTGAACCAGTCGGTTCAATTCTATTGTAAGTGAACTGGTCCGGTCTATCATTGAACCAACCAGTTTAGTCGGTTTGACATGTAATGTTGACGTCAGCCCTAATGTTTTAAAAATTAAAAACATAGCTCCAAAACGACACTATCCTCCTTAACCCTTTTGTGCGATGGATCGGGTTCCGACCCGAACCCGATTTGACCCGAACCGTCACTATTCACTTTCTTCCTTCTTTCTCCCCCTACATTGCCCTAGTTGCAGGTTTTCATTTCTTCAAATTCGTGCATTTTTTCTTGCTGTTTTCTCACTGTTTTCACTCTAATATACTTCTGGGACATTTTGTAAGGGTTTGATATTCATTTAGGGAATCAAACTGGTCTCGTTTGGCTTGTTTGAAAGTTTGATAATCAAACCTGTAAGTTGGTCATAAATGCTTATTTCTTAGCCAAATTCCATGAAATTTGTTCTGTTGATCCCCACTTCATGGGGTTTCATATTTCATTAACAAATGTAGGTTTAATAGTGAGTTTGTGAGGTTGGGTTTTGGAACTCGTACCTGCAACTCGACCTTTGAAGGTCAGTTCTTGGGTTTTATGATCGTGGTTTGGTGTTTTTAACACCCTTAGAAGGTCTTCTTGAGGTTCCATTATACCAAATAGGGTTTGGTTCCATCGAGTTCAGACCTGCTATGAGCAAGTTCTTTAATGGCGGTTGTTTGTGGGTTTCCATTTTTTTGGTGTTTTCAAGACCTAAAATCATGCTTGAACAAGTCTAAACATAATCTGAGCATCATATACACCTAATACAGTCAATTTTACTTACACATATGCAAGTTATTTTAGAGAGAGAAAAATAAGGGTTTAGGCATTTTCTCACCTTTCTCACCTTTTTCACTGTTTCTCTCATTCTTCTACTTTTGATCCTTTTTCTATACTCCTCAGTTTCCTTTCTTTTGATTTCCTTCATGAGAAGCAAGCATGATTTGCATGCTTTTAAAACAAAAACCATCGACCCTTCTCTCTCTCTCTCTCTCTACACGACCTCAACCTATTCCTTGCCTTCACTTCTCACTTAATTTCTCTGTTTCTTCATTTAATTTTGTTCTTCCCAATTTCTCACTTTACATTAATTGTTTGCTTGATATTTTGTATATATATATATATATATATATACATATAATATAACACACACACTAACTCACTCACTTACACACACATACTAGCCCACACACTAGTTGCAGTCCCCCTTCCTAACACTCCTCTCAAATCAGCGCACTTGTGGCTGTATTTATGCATGCTTGTATATGCACCCTTTTACATGTATTACATATATATTTATTTTAATCATCCTTATATACATACTTGTATATACACACACACACACATATATATATATATATATGCATACATGTATACCTACTTGGCCATATATACACACACAATACACCTTCATTGTGAGTATTGGATGTATCACATATACTCCATTTATTTTATCAAATAAATTTATCACCTTATATTTAACTAATTAATTATATTAATTTAATTAATTATTTTCTTATAATTTAGAATTTATGCATTATTTTTCATGACCTCGAAATGCATGTCATATGACTCGATATTTCGGGTCAGGATATTACATTACAAGTTCATGAATAATAAGTAAATAATTCTTGAGCATTCAAGTAAAGGAATTTTAAGCTGGGACCATGCCTTGAATACATATATCAACATTCTAGACAAGATATATCAAGGGTTAAACATGTAACATTCATCTACAAATCCATCTGGCAATTTACATAAATTTTCTACACACTTTTCATACAACATGGTACATAGAAATGTCATAATATGCATGTCTTCTCCCTAGTATTCATCATTCACCTAGGTTAGAAGCCCTACCTTAAAACAAGTGTGGATTTATGTGTAGAGAGAGAGAGAGATTCCAATTTTAAGCCTCAATCCTTACTCCCAAAACCTAAGAAAGGAGTTACACTGTTTATTTCACTCAATCAAGCTAGAGCTACAAGGAAATACAAGAAATTTGAAAAGGAAGTAAAAAGCCCCAAATTTTACCTTTTGTTCTTGAAGAAATCTTAAAATTCTAACTTTTCAATCGGTAGAAATCTTCCTAAGCTTAGATCGTTGTACTAGAGGGTATGTGTGTATCTTAAGATGCTATGGTTCAAAGCACTAAAGGGTATTTCTCCCTTGTCTTGAGAGAGTTTGGAGAAGAATAAAAATGAGATATGGGCACAAATTTCTTTTCAACCTGCAACTTAAAAGTGTTCTGTCGTATGCTCATTTGAACGAACAAGGCATTCATTTGAATGAATGCCTGTCATTCGAACGAGTATCAAACAAATATCACATTAAACTTTTGGGTGTTCGTTCAAACGAAAAACTCTTTCATTTTTACGAACCTCGGAAATCCTTATGCCTTTTTATTTTTATTTTTTTTGACTTTTACAATTTAAGTTTTTTTTATCGTTTCAATTTACTCCACATGTATCTTTCACCTCCATATTATGTTTTTTAAATTCTTTCCGTCTCATTATTATGTCCGCGAGGTTTATTATCATGCAAAATTATCATTATTTATTTTTTATTCCTTTATTTATTTTTCAATTTTACGAAGCATTACATTTTGATCCATGGCCATAGGAGTTGTATGCCCTGTAGTTTCTTTCTTCGAATTGGATAGGAGATCACAGGCTCAAAGTAGTCTACCTTGGCTATTCCGTGCCCAATTTAGTTGGAATCACCTGAACTGATTGTTTAAAAAATATTTTCATTATGATCCATCAATGGTTTGAAAAGCCCAAGAAAATTCCATTTTGTAAGCCCAATAGTGAGAAAAATAGAGTTTTTTTTTGAAAAAATTTTGAAACTTTTAAAAAAAATTGCAAAATTGAGGAACAGGGTAGCACATTCACTATGTGCCAATCGACACAAAGGGGAGTGCCGATCAGCACTCGTTTGTGTGCCGATTGACACACAGAGAATGTATCGTCTGGACTATTTTTGGGCTTTTTCGGGATGCGATTTTAGCGAAGGTCAGTCAGTGTCTCATGCAAAACTTGGATTTTTTTGCTTAAACCAAGGGTCTAAGGTGAACTATATCTATGACATTAGGCTGGGTAATACAGACTTTAGCTTCTATCGTAGGATGTGCTATATACCTCCCGTGGTCGTTCAAGAAACAAATCACGGTCAAATGGTATGACAAAAATTCTTTTGATATACCTCCCAGAGCACCATTAGAGGGTTTCCCAGGTCAACTGGTAAGGGATCGAGGAGTGGAGGGCTTTTATCAGCATTCCTAGTGGTGAGGAACAAATTGGGGTGTGGGCTATCGACTGTCTAGAGGGGTAAAACTGTGACACCCCGACCTAATTAATTAGACACAACATAAAGAATAATTGAGAAAACTAATTGGGAATTTCTCAATAAGTCATAGTAGACTAATAAAATAATTTAATACGTTAAGAGGAGAAGGCTTAATTTAGTCATCATAGCCTGATTTTAACACAACAAGAATTCGAATTGACAAGTTACGGGATACATAAGGAAATAATAACCGACATGAGGCAATCGACATTAAAGCTAACTGAAATGGAAAGTGAGCAGAAGAAACCGCTTCGTAGAAAGAGCAATATAAAAGAAATAGCTAAAACAGGAATCTGCACTAGCCAAACGAGGCATAAGCACAAAATAGGGGAAAATGCCAAAAAAATGCAATGGACAAGTCTTGAACCCTTGACCAAGTGAGGCAAGGTTTTAAAGTCCTAAAAATTTTTCACTTGGCCCACGAGCACTTTTGTGCTTTAATATACATAAGATATATATTTATATACCATGGAATGCTTAAATTCAAAAGATAAAAAATGAGGTGGCAGCCCCTCATTGGACCACCACACCCGCCAATTAGGCTTCATGCAAATCAAATCGAATATATGTAAAATAAAGTATATAATCTATATATCTGAGTTTGTGTATGGGGGGATGAAATTTAGAAATCAGAAGGTGCAGTGTATTGCTAGAGAGAGAAAGTGAGTTGAGAGAGAGAGAGAGATTTGTGAAGAGGAGAAGGTGAAGCCTCACTGTATGATTCCATGCAAGGAAGAATACAAAAGCTTAAAGAGCAGGACAGTGGCTAGAGAGCTTGAGGAGTGGAGCAAGAATAGAGGAGTTGAAATGGAGGAGGATCAGCCGCAGCAGTGAAAACTGCCATAGCTGAAGAAAATAAAGTTTCAGAAAATCAGGCATTGGATTGAGGTATGTACTCAATTCCCCTTTTCGTGTTTTCAGACTAGTAGGAATCAAAATTCGTAGGAAAAGCGGAAGAAAATCCCAAGAATTCAACCGTTACTCATGGCTGCAACTCAGGAAAATTTCTAGTTACACAATCTTGGTTTTAAGCATAGGGCCTGAAACTAGGTCCCAAACCTTGAACAATGCAAGAAGAACCGAAGCAAATAACTAAATAATGAGCCACAGTTCTTCAGTTACAGGTCACGGATCAAAAAGCCAAATTTACTTCATCCAATACCAAATAGAAATTTGAGAACAGGAATCGAGAGCCCCTTGAAAAATATGAAGAAAGAAACTTGAACCACTCGATTTGGTCCTATAAGGAGCATTTTCCAGCCAATTACAGGTCACGCCCATTAGTGGCCAAGTTCAAACTCTAGGGAAATTTGATGCAATAGAACCCTTGGAAAGTGATTTACAGACTTAATATGAAGATCAGATGTGTTTTGGAATGAATAAATAAACGAAAAATGCAAGAAATCAGAATGAAAAATTTAGGGTTTATTGCGCTACAGTAACAAGGCGCAGTGAGGAAGACGACACTGTAGCAGATGGGTCGGGTCGGACGGTTCGGGTCTGGTTGGGTTAGGCCCGCCCCACCGCACGCACTTGGGTTCACTAAGATGGCACCGTTTTGGAAGGGAATGGGTTTTAATTTTAATTTGATTTAGGGCTGTTTGGTTACAGCCATAGGAAATTGGAATTCTGGAATGAGGATAACCTAACCGTGGATAAGGCATTTAGAGTAGATATTTAAAGCCGGTTCTTTGAATGAACCTAAACCGGTCGGTTCAAGGCCCACTTGGAACGGTCAAGGGTTTCTACCCTTGAACCCTTTGGTTCAAGGATTTAATTGAAATAAATAAGCCAGAACTTTCATAATTTACGGTTTGACCCCCAAACTTTGAAGAAATTCTGTTATGGCCTAAAAAAATGAAAAATTAATTCAAATGAGCCCTTGAAAAATAATAAAATAATTTATTTAATTATTTTATTAGTTGGGTAAATGACTATTTTACCCTTGGACATTAAATAAGCTAAACGAAACCCAAATAAAATAAATAAATAGTATATTTTTACTATTTCGGGCATTCCGGACTCAACGGTGGCGTCCGATTTGTGAAATTAAGTCCCGAAAAATATAGACACACAATTGGTAAATAACTATATTACCCCTAACGATGTCCAGGGCTAATTAAAAGTAAAAGATAGTCCATTTTAATTATGTCAGACACTCTGGACTCAACGGTGGAGTCCGTACTAACAAACGACGTACGAAAAAACGTGACGCGTGAATATATAAAATTACCAAAATACCCATAGTATAGTATGAGGCCCAAATAAAGTCCAAATTGGATGAAATTGATACCGATGGAAGCCCAAATAATTATGAACTCATATATGTGACTAAATAATAATTTAGGATCAGAATATCATCAAATGTGAAATGACCAAAATATCTCCGAGACTAGAAACTACAAATTAAAGGCCACATAAGGGCCAATCTGATATGATTAGTTGTCATAAAAATAATGATGTAAATTAAGGGGTTGAACAAGACTCCGGAACAGTCGCAGTATAAAATGAGAAATGACCGATGTGTCCTGATGATTAAAAGCAGATACCAAATAGAGTCCAAAAGACCTTGAAATTTATATATAAGATATATGAAATATTCTGAGGACCACGATAGGGTCTGGGGCAAGAATGACAAAATTACTATTTTGCCCTAAGGTCAAATAAGTGCTTAATTGATAATGACTGGAGTCAAAATAACTTAAAATATTATTTTGACAGCTACTAAGCCTACTTAAGGAATTTAATAACATAAGATGAAACCTAATGAGTGGGTAATAGGCCAATGAACCTAATTAGGGGATCTAATAGACTCCTAAGATGATGAATAAGACATGAATGAATGAATTTTGATTTGTTTGTGATTAATGATGATTATTCAGGCTATACAAGGATATGCCTAAAGTAGCTAGAGATTATCAGAGTATTTGTAAATGGGGAATGCAATACTAAGAAATTGAGGTAAGTAAATCCGAACTTTGTTATGTGGTCCTTCACCAGCCCGTCACACTTATTTTCATATGCTGCCAAATTTGTACTCTATCGCTACCCAATGTACTTGATTGAAGCCAATCGACTTGTGGTTATCGGTTATGCCTATTCTTTGGATTTAACTTGATTGCTTATCTCATTGTGAAATTGATCATTGATACTCGAGCATCATTGCACTATCATGAATACCAAATCCTAATCTTGTGATATATTCGATTAATAGAAATCTTATTATTCCACACTTCATGACTCGTTGATTGTGATATCAATTGTTTTGTACGGTTGTATATCCCGTGTGCAATTTTATTGATCGTGATATTTGGTATGTACCCGGGGTTGTGCTCAATCACAATGACCCATCTATTCATAGATTATGTGGGGGAAAGACCCTTTGGGGATCTTGTATGTCCTTCGGGACCTGAGAAAATAAGAGCTCTAGTACTATTCAGTAAGCCTGGGATAAAGAGGCACAGCTGAATGTGCGTTCCAGTGGGGTATGCCGGGCCTCTGGTGATTCACGCATTTCTGGGTTATTAGAACTCGATGATGATTTATTCTTGTATTCGTTGAATGATCATGTTTTTATGCCCCGTGAATGATCATATTTTTGCAAGCATGAGATATTTGATTGGTTAATATTTTGTTGAGGCAGAAATCCATCATGATAGGCTAGATCCCAACTTTGATTGACCCTGTTATTGCCTCTTATTTTATATTATGGGATATGCCTCTTTTGGACCCTCGGGTCATTATTGTTACGCATCTTGGTGACTGGCTATGCATTTATTGTTGCTCGTTGGCTATTGGCTATCTGTTATCCCTTTTTTCTATTATTCTTGTGAACTAACCCTGACCCATGGCAAAGTTAGGAATTTACTTACTTAGCTTTGTTAGCGACGAGATGAACTCCAAGTCAAGTTGATTACGTACTCTGTAAGGTTAAGTTCACAATTTGTATTATAATATTACATCATTAGTGATGAGGTTAGCCTAGTATGTTGGATCACTATGATTAAATTGTACTTGGAGACATTCTGATTGTTGATCATTGGAGATGAGTTTTGATCAACTGAATTGTATTGGTGTAACTTCCGCTTTAAGTAATTCATTGATATAGAATGGACGCATTGGGGCATGTATATTGATACTCTAGAGATATTTGGTGACTGATTCTAGACGTGCTCTGATGTGTTTGGATGAGTTGCATTTTCAATTTAAAAAGGTTTTAATTTCTACTGCTTTGACCCTAAAATTAGAATGCAATTTATTGTAAAGTTCAGAAGTTTCCTTTGGTTGGTTGCATTGTCGGTGGAGAAAACCAGCAAGGTGGCCAACTAGCATTATGCCCTTGGGATCCACGTAGGGTCGATTTCGGGTCGTGACAAAAACAGTATGTTCCAATCAGTTCCAAACATGTGAGAACTAGATCCCTTTTTATCCTAAGCTATTATTTTGATTATTGTTATGATTATTAACGTAAGAAAATTGAAGAAAACGCCTAGGAATAAAAGGTTTTGAAGACCACAATAATGGCCGTATAAGTGAGAACTGGGTTACGTGAAAACTAAGCATTCCTCCCTATTTAAATACAAAGTTGAATAGACCATAGGAAAACATGAATCTAGAAAGAAAAATCAGTGAAAAAAGTCAAGAGAGCATTGAAAAATTTGAGGTTATTGCCGAGGGGGGGATTATCTTGGTGAGTGAATTTTAGCTTGATTCGGTTAGTTTAAGGGACAGGAAATTATTCCTCAAGGTCCTAGAAATATTTTAGGATAGAAAATAGGAGAAAACCATGTTAGAAACTCAACGGAATAGAAACTAAAATACTCATTGGAAAAATAAGGCTTGCCGGAGACCCACTTGTAACCACCTGTTCCAACTGCCAAACCTAGATGAAATTGAAATTTGACACTGTAAAAGGAATCATTATGAAGAAAGGAGTCGGAACCGATTGAACTCGTTATCGGAAAAGCATCGTCGCCAGCTGCCATTGCTGGAGAAGGAGATCGGCATGGGCAAGGTATTTGTTAACCAGTCAGCCTTGTCAGGTTAGGCTAAAACGGGTCAGATACGGGTTTGGGCTAACCTGCTTATAACAGATCCAAGAGTAAATCAGAATGACATAGTTTCAATTAAAATGCATTGACGTTAGCATGACACACAAAAAAAATCAAACCGGATGGTTCTTGAATCAATTGAACCGGTTTACCTAGAAATGAACTAGACTGGACGATTAGGGTTCTGAATTTCCTAAAATTATAATTTCATCCCCAAAATTTTATTTTAATTACGGAATGGCGCAGAAAAATAATTAAAAATTATTTTAAAATCTTTTTTAAATAAGAAAAATTACTAAAATTCCCTTAAGCTAAAAATAAGCCAAACGAAGGCCAATTGAAACGCAAGAAGAGTCTAACCCAATGTTTTTGGGAATTCCAAACTTGATGGCAAAGTCCGATTTGAAAAATTAGAAACCAAAAAATAAGAATGGGCAAACTGAATTAATTCCAATTGTGCCCTAATGCATTAATTAAGTTACCAATTAAATCTCGATGACTATGAAAATAGGCATCTTAACATTTTTCGACCTTCCGAACTCAATAGTTTACCTAAAAATATGAAATTTCCAAACTACCTTTAGTGTCATACAAGCTACCAGATAGACCAAGAAAATATAGAAATGGGCATACTTAATATTTTTGAATGCTTTGAACCTAATGGTGAGGTCAAATTGAGCATCCAGGTACCCAAACGTGGTTTCGCATGAAAGTGTAAAATTACAAAAAGGCCCCAATATAAGCCATAGATAGGCTAATTAAGATATAAAAAAGCCTAAATTGATTATCATTGATATTTTGGACCAAACAGTGATGTCCATTTAGGAAAAACAGAATACCGAAACAAACTAAAAAATGACTAATACGTCCTTAAGACTTAATGAAGCTACTAAAAGACTATAAAAGTAAAGAGAAACCTCTAAAAACATTTATAAGAGCTTCTGAATCTGAAAATGAACTTTATTTGAGATAATTGAGTACCTAAGATACGGGTTATGAATGGTAAAATTATCAAACTACCCTTGAGGCTTAATTAAATGACCAGATGAACTCAGAAACTAAAAGATGAATTACGTTATGAACTTAAGATGAAGTCCGTTAAGGTAATTAAAGTACCAAACAATATAAGACATGTAAAGAAAAATTGACCAAAATACCCCTACAGGCTAAAATGAGTCACACGATGAACTACCAAATGTTAGGAACCCTAACTAAAGACCATAAGGGAATCCTATACAGTAAGACTAAGCCCAGAGAGACTAAAAATATTATGCAAGCAAAGAATTAGGTTAAGATATATACTGATATAGTACCGATGTGTTTTGATCCATGATTTAAGATTACCAGCAAGGACATAGCTATAAGATAAATGCCGAGGCGAGTCAAGTAAGCGTGTAAGCAAGTAACTGCGGACACTAGACCACAAGTGAGTAACCCTGAACCTTGAAGTGGATACATTTTCATGAAATGCAGTTCCCTACAGTTTTATGAGACTACATGTAGTTCTTCTAGCTTTATAACATATTTCAGACTAGGGACATTGAACACCCTTGAGATTTGGTGAAAACATAGCTAGGTCCTTCAAGTTTGGAAAATTACACTGACCACCCTGTCAGTGCTTGTCGGATGACGGTTTGAACGGAATGGTAAATGTTTGATGATTATTTTATTATAAAAAAATCATATTTTAGTACACTAACACCTTCCTTTTTCTTTCCTGCCCATTTTACCTCCACCCTCTCTCTCTCTCTCTCTCTCTCTCTCTCTCTCTCTCTTTCTCTTTTTATATATACATACAAATGACACACACAGACATATATACACACACACACACATACACATGCAATGACCTAAATGGGTTTCTCTTTCTCTCTTTCTATACACACACGGAACACACTAAATCTCTCTCTATATATACATACAAATAATACACACACATATATATATACACATATGTAGAGACCCATTTGAGTATTTCTTTCTTTTTCTCACTCTTTCACTCCCTCTCTATACACCGACAAACACACACAATACATGCACAGACCCATTTGGGTCTCTCTTTCTCTCTTTCACACACTCTTTCCATCTTTCTATACACACACAACACACAAGCAGCACATTAGAGACCCAAATGGGTCTCTCACATTTCTCTTTGTTCCCTCTCTCCCTTCCATCTCTTCCATTTTCTCTCCACTCTCTCTCTTTCTATATATATATATATATAATTAATACACACATGTAGAGACTCATTTGGGTCTCTCTTTCTCTCTCTCACTCTTTCACTTTCTCTATACACCCACAAACACACACAACACATGCAAATAATACCCACAATTCTATCTCCCACTCTCTCTATACACACACAAACACACGCAACACACAAGAAACACTCTTTCTCTATAGATATACATACAAATAATACACACACACACACACATATATACACATACATACAGAGACCCAATTGGGTCTCTCTGTCTCTCTTTCACTCTCTCTTTATACACACAAACACACGTACATATATATATATATATATTAATTCATGGACATTTAAATATCTATTCTTAGAAATGGTTTTTGCAAAACAAAGAAGAAGAAAAGGTGGGGGAGTGGTCTGACCCATGTGCACAAGAGAGAAGGAAAGGAAGTGAGAGTGAAAAAGATAGTAAGAGAGAGAGAGAGAGAGAGAGAGAGGGAGAGGGGTTGCCACAATGGAGAGAAGAAAGGGAAAAAAAGAAAAGAAAAGAAAAAAGAAACAAATGAAAAATTAATTTTTATATTTATTTAATTTTTTAAAGTAGTACACTACAATTTTTATATTTAGAAATTTATTTATTTTGTGTTTTTAGAAAAAAATAATAATTTATTTGAAAAATCAATTAAATGGCAGTTTAGATCAATTTTGAAATTATTTATAAAAATAAAATAATATTTACTATAAATTTCATTTTAAAAATAAAAATTTCAAATAAAGTTTTACTTGGCTGCTTGTAAAAATAAAATATTTAAGGTAAATTTATTTTAAATAAAAATTCAAGCCTATATGAGCACTATGCTTGAAAATTATTTCATTGAAGTAGATTCAACATTATGCTATTTTTAATTTATTAATTCAAAAAATGTTATCAAATTTAACTAAAATAGTAAATGGGCATAAATATTAACTGAATAAGGGGCATAAAATAATAAAACAATAATTATGATTAAAAGGCATATATGTTATTTAATACAATCATAAAGTGGTATGATAGTAATGCTAGTTGCATATGGGTTGTAACACCTAACCCAATTACTAGGTATTTAAGGTCACTAATTAAATATTAGAGACTTATTAAATCAAATAATTTTTAAGAAAATAATAATTAAATCCAAGGATAAAGGCTACTAAAGAACAGTAATATTATGATTTGCCTACTAGTGAAACCAAAAGATGAAGAAAATAAATATAAGATGGAATTGGATGGGGAAAATGCTAACACAATGAGGTGTCAACACCCCATTGCACTTCTATCTCAGACAATAAAAACTCACGCAAACACTTCATGAGTGTACGCAAGTTTTAAAAGTGTAATATATTCAAACCTTGCTTGAGGATATGAGAGTGTGTCAAATCTAGACCTACGGTTAGAGAGAAAGAGAGAGAGATAGAGAGAGAGAGAAGGAAGAAGAAGAAGAAGAAAGAAGAAATGAAGGGAGTGAAGGCCTTGCATGCAACCCTGATGTCACGACCCAAAACCCACCCTATGCGGATCTTATGTCGCGGGGCTGGCCCAATGGCCATCCCTACTTTTTACATTCTTTTACCAATGATAACATTAAATAATGTAACCATAACATTAGAGTGTGGAAGCCTTATTACAAACATTGTTCAGAAACGGAAATTAAAACTAACAATAAACTAAACATGAACCACTCTTAGGTGGTGAGTACATGGGAGAGACTATATCATTCTATTGTGCTCCTCAACTGTCTCCCTACGCTCCTGACCTTCTGCTATAGTTTTGTAGCATTCTCACTTGAAAAATATAATGAATGAGGTGAGCTAACAAAGCTCAATAAGTAAAAGCCTATCTCAAATACGGGTTAGGGATTACATAGGAAAACATTAATTCAAAGGTAACATGATAGCCAGTCATGACAACGATTGCAGTTAACAGTAAAGTGCCACAAGGCCAATGAAGAGTAAAGCCCAATAACAAGTGTGAGTAGTGGTGTAGCATGGATATGGATAAAGCACAATAATCACAATCAACGTGAATACTGCCATAATAAAATGGTCACAATCAAGTACAATTAATGAGAGAACGGTCAATGCATATAAGATACCCTTATAACTCCATATGTAAGAACACTCCTATCACCATATGTCCGATCACGGATTCAACCTGTAGGTCCCGTCACTCGGCCCGTAGGTCTTGTTAATTAATAACAATACCCCAATCACTATTTATCCCTTCATAGTCTCGACCCATAGGTCCTGCCAACTTAGAAAGTAATCGGATGGATATTGTGATTGAGCACAAATTCGACATTCAATTATAAATCAAGATTCTATCGTGATTCTATAAGAAGTGCATAAGGTATGAATGGCATGTAGTAAACGTCAATCAATAAGTCTTTCAAGGCGCAGTGCAACATAGCAACAATGAGGTAACATTCAATAGGCAACCACCAGATAGGACAATAACAATGGTGGGATAACAATAACGGTTACATACATGAGTACAAAGTTTTGGCAGTAATAGAAATGATGTGGCTTAGAAAACCACGTATAAGAGATAGAAATTCACTTACCTTATCAATGCGTCTTAGTATTCCATGACCTTCCCTTTTCCTTTCAAGTCTCCTATATATATCAGTAAACATGTTTTAGTTTTAATGCCATTTATCAAATTTATGCCTCATTACCATGAATATCTTTTTTACTAATTTAGGCTTTTACGATTTCCAATTTAACTAATTTTCCCAAGGGAAAAATGGTCTTTTATGTGTCCCTATTTTTTAGGTTCTGTTTTCATAATTTTTACTTCACCATTGAGTCCAAAAGGTCTGAAATAATAAAAATTCACTATTTACTTAACTCAATCGGTGTCTGTTTGACACACCTTCGACTTAGGGGCATTTTGGTCATTTTGGCTTTTTTATGAGTATTTTATTTTTTGGGACTCTGTCTCATGAAATAGACCTCACCATTAGATCCAGAAGGTCCAAAACAGTAAGTTTACATTATTTATTAGACTAATTTGCGCATCAAAATTTAATTCGAATTTAATTAATTTAAACTAACTTATTAAGTTAATTAAATGTAACCAATACATATATTATTTGAGCCCAACTTGATCACATGTGCCTTAGTGGCATAGTGTTCTGTTCTCCACACCCATCCCCTTTGGTCACAGGTTCAAGTCACAGGGCATGCAGCCCTTGTGCAATTTTTTTTTTTCATTTCCTTTACACTTGTAAGCCAACTAAAGGATAACTTCTCATTCACAACCAAACACTCCCAAACTCCAATTTAAAAATACAACCCATAATGTAACAGTGTTGGGCAGCCTTTTGAATGTGTGGTTCATGTCTGACCCGACCCAGTTTGGCCCAAACCAAGAAAAAAAACCTAACAGCGCATCACCCTCCCTAGCGCAGTGCCACTGGTCTCTTCCATCGACAGCAACTCGCCGACATTTCGTGTCTGACCTGACCCAGTTTGGCCCAAACCAAGAAAAAAAACCCAGCAGCGCATCACCCTCCCCAACGCAGTGCCAGTGGTCTCTTCCATCGACGGTAACTCGCCGACGATGGATTTTCTTGTGGTTTCCACTGGGCCAGAACCTATGCCTCATGGAAAACTCAAATCTGCCCTCGGTTTTCCGATTGGAGTGTTGGATCTCCCCCAAAATAGGAAAAACCACTGCTCCAGTGGAGTTGTGCGATTTTTCTGATAGCCTTTTTCTCCCCCATTTTCCACCCTTTTCTTCTATGGTTTTGACCCAAATAAATTCCTATTGACTTCCTGCACCTAAGGGGATAATTTGCTCATGATTTAAATAAGGTTTAATGTACAAAATCACTCAAACCAACTCAAACACCACAATCTGTAAATGCTGATTTCTCCCTCATTTCTAACCCGTTTTTCTTCATTTTTTTTTTTAAAAAATGATCCTCATTCCATGCTTATAAAGATCCTATGTTCAAATCTATATTCCATGCTTGAAATTTAATAAGACAAAAAATGAAATTCATACCTTTTTCCTTTTCTTCTCCCCTGGTTTCCTCTTTCGACTCTCCACGCTTCAATCCTAATATGATTTACTCCTTTTTTTCTCACTTTCTATCAACCCACACATGGTACACATATATTAGTTTGCCCCCATGCTTCTGCTACGCCCACGGTTCTTTCTATCTCTTTTTTTTTTTCCTCTACCTTTTCTGTTTGATTCTCCAGCTTTGTAACCCCCTCCCCTCATTATGTTTCTTAAATTTATTTTATTACACATTATAGATATATGTTACACATTATATTCCCACATGGTTATATATATATATATATATGTATATGTAGATATATACATACCCATATATATTTACTATTTCCTTTCATAGATATATATATATATATCCATATATATATATAACCTACTTTTTATTTACTTATTTATTTCTATTTTATTTATTTTATTTATTTATCTATTTGTTTTAACTCTTATTATTTATTATTATTTTTTTCTGTATTCGTGCTTGGGCATCGCCCAACATTATTCATACAGTCAAAGCTATTGAGATGCCAAATTTGTTCATTTTATTTAATGTCATAACATGAAACCCTATCGGTTCGGTTTACATGGCTAGCTCGGTTACGATTTGGGTCAGGGTATTACATTCTTACCCCCTTAAATTGAGTTTTGTCCTCAAAACTTGAACGTTCATAATCTAAGAAACTCTATTATCTCATCATGCCAATTTCATCATCTTCATAATTTTCCTTTTTAATCTGTCTCTTGGACTTATCTCTGGCATTAAGATGCCATATACTCAAGTGAGAAGATTTCTTTTTGTGTTTTGAACTTTCTTTGCTTACGACCATTACCGTATTTCCCTTTAGTATTTTTAGCGTCATATTCTCCTTTAGTTTTCATAAACATCTTTTGGTTCATGTTCGGACGGTTTACTCGTATTCTCTTTGCATTACCATATTTATTCCCTGCTCAAGTGCCCTCAAATTTATTCAAGCTTTTCATTTGTGATTTCTTAATCAGATGTTCATCCCTTACTGATTTATAAATCCTCTTTTCATTTCATTTTGTATTATTCTTTGACATTCAAGTCTTTGTTTTCAAATTCATGCTTATCCTTTTATGATTTAGATAGATTGAGGAGATCAGTTCCTCTATTTTTTCACATTATAGGCAAATGCTTTTTACCATTGCTCTTTTCATAAGTTTTGATTCCTCACCCCTTCATAGATTAAGGCATGGTACATATACTTAGAAATTTTAAGATAGTCTTTTACTCCAGTCACTGATTCTTCATGTCACAGTTTTCTTCGAAAGTGTTCTTAAAGGTGTTATCATTTTTGGTTTACCTAAAATTATCCACATCATTCAATTAGTTTAAATCTCAAAGTCTTATGACTTGTTAGTTTATAACCATTCTTTTGGTTTCACTTACCTTTGCTCAGAAAGGTTGTTCAATTGTCTTATGCTTATCATTATGTTCGGTTTTTCACCATATGTTACGTTTTTCTCCCCAATCGTTATTCAACATTTACAGATTTGTTCTGTCAAGAACTTATTCAACTGTATAGGGAGTTCCTTGTACATTCTGTGACTTCATATCATATTTCAGGGTTGTTCACATCAATTAGTCGTCCCAATATTTTATTATTACAGTTGGCATTCAAAGTTAATCAAGATTATGTCAAGTTTTTCCCACCATGGAATTTCTCAACTTCCTTAGTTTCACAGATGTAGTTATTCTTACTTTCTACCTCAATATTAACTATTTTCGTAATTGAAAGAATCATGTATCACTTTAGTACAGTCGTTGTCCTCACCAGTTTTCTAAACATTCTGCCCTAATTTCTATCTCTTTAATTGCTAGGTCACGTAAATCCTCAAAAATCATTCAACGTCATCAATCATTTATCTTTTGAAATAGATTCAGCTAACTCAATAAAGTACAACCCACAATTAGGTCCTATTGTTACCTAGGTCAATAAGATCCATTGAATTTTCTCAATGATCATTTATCATGTGTCAATCTCCTTTTAGGACCATCACATTTCATAAATGTTCACTTGACAGTCTCGTTTAATCAGTATTTGTCTACCAATAATTCATTTGTCTTTACCCTATATGACTTACCCAAGAATCCTCCTAATTTTGATATATCATCAGTCCATCTAGAGTCTCAACTCCTCACGTTACCATTCATTAAGTCTTCCTTAGACCATCTTTTACATAGACTTGTTGTTAAATCCCTCAACTTTCCAAGATTTCACAATCCCAACTCTATGTCACCTTATATCTTTTAAAAGAGCATTTATTGTTGCCCTTGTTCAAATGCTAGTTTCCCCCAATTCATTGATCAATTCTAGTGTAATGACTTAAGAGTCATCCACCTGACACTGGTACGATTCTTCCCAAGAATCCTTCACCTTTGCCCTTAAGCATACTACTTTCTCCCAACAGTCACCATTCATTTGATCATCTCAATCATCCAAGAATATTGAAGTCGGTCATAGCCTAGCCTGTCCCAAAGGCCATTAACTTTAGTATTTAATCAAGCGATCGTCTTCCAAAAGTCACCAATCATTTAACTATTTAAATCATCGGATTTTTAGTTCTTTAAGGGTATCTAATCGATTAAAAATACCGTGTACTTACATTCTATACTTCATATGCTCTATATATATCTTTCATGAATAATGATTTCCTCGCAGTTCCTCAAAATCACATATCATCTAAATTTCATGGTTTTCTAAATGGTTTGCTACTAGTTCAGTCTTTACGATCATTTAGATCACATTAATCTCTAACAGTCACTCAATATTGTTTATCATTTACTTCATTTAACTTAATGGGGTATTGACTACAATCAGATCACACCTTATCTTAGATCACAAGATTTATAGACTTCTTCCTAATGTTCATTCATCATGTGTTAGCCTCTTTCCAAAATCATCACATTTCATAAGATCAATCTAGCAACCTTGCTTATTTAAATATTGTCTTCAAGACTCTACTCACCTCTACTCTATCAAAGTCCACTTATGACCTACTTAAGAATTTTTATATTTTTAGTCCTCCTGTAATTATCCATTCAATTCCTTTAAGACTATCTCTCATTCAAACCTCGTTTATTTATCCATAATATTCCTCAGTATCCATCTACATGTATTAACAATAAAGCTCTCGAGAATATTGAAATAGTTAACATGAAATTAGGGGTTCTGTTTCTAAGTTCAACTCTAACAGTAATGAGGAAGATACTAATCAATACGTAAAGCCTAATATCAACAGTATATGCATAGGCCGTAAATAAACTAGAAGGGTACCTATGTTTGCTGGTGCAACAGTCTGATCATCTCTTGGTATCACTAGGGTTGACAGGGTAGGTGTGGTAGAGGTTATAGATTTATTCAGAGGACAATTCCTTGCAAAGTGTCTAGTACGGCCGCAATAGTAGCAGACATTGGTATTCTTAAGGCATTGCCCTCGGTGGGCTTTTTGGCAGGTGAGGCATTTAGGCGTGTTCTTTTTGTCGTTGGCTCTTTTCTATATAGGCTTTGTGTTTTGAGATCTGGCCTTGGGCTTGGAAGATGAGGGTCCTTGCCTCTTGCCCTGATTGTCTTCTGGCTTATAAGTTTTTGTTCCTTTGGCAAATCTTTGTCCCCTCAATTCAGTGACCCTCACGACCCGTGTCACTTCTTCAAAGTAAGTAGTTGATTATTGGGGTTTGGCTTTGGGTAGAGCCTTTAAGACTCTGTTCACAAGGTGCCCAGGCTGGTCTAGTCGGTCTGTCACAGTTGTGGTATTTTGGCTATGAACTATCTTATTGTAAAAGATGAAAGGTTAGCATTCACATAAGGGTCTAATCATTCGCAATCTAGTCGAGTCAACATAGTCTATTCAGTCTAAGTGAATTGAATCGAGTTTAACCATACTACTTAACATTCATATACAGTCTAGCATAGTGTAAAAATCAATCTATAGGTCTAACACGGTGTAAAAATCAAATCAATTTAAATCCTTGTGGTTAGCACTTACATAAGAATCTAACATAGCATGGAAATCTATTACCTTGACCTTGACTTCTTAGACTCAACAGTCTTAGTACTCTAATCCTGTCTCCTATGACTCACTAGAACCTAAGACTCTGCTCTGATACCAAGCTGTCACAACCCAAAACCCACCCTATGCGGATCTCATGTCGTGGGGCCGGCCCAATGGCCGTCCCTACTTTTTACATTCTTTTACCGATGATAATAGTAAATATGTAACCATGACATTAAAGTGTGGAAGCCTTATTACAAACATTGTTCAGAACATGAAATTAAAACTTATAATAAACTAAACATGAACCACTCTTAGGTGGCGAGTACATGGGAGAGACTATATCATTCTATTGTGCTCCTTAACTGTCTCCCTATGCTCCTGACCTCCTACTGTAGTTCTGTAGCATTCTCACCTGAAAAATATAACGAATAGGGTGAGCTAACAAAGCTCAGTAAGTAAAAGCCTATCTCAAATATGGGTTAAAGATTATATAGGAAAACATGAATTCAAAGATAACATGATAACCAGTCATGACAACGACTATAGTTAACAGTAAAGTGCCATAAGGCCAATGAACAATAAAGCCCAATAACAAGTGTGAGTAGTGGTGTAGCATGGATATGGATAAAGCACAATAATCACAATCAACATAAATACTACCACAATAAAATGGTCACAGTCAAGTACAATTAATGAGAGAATGGTCAGTGGATATAAAATACCCTCATAACTCCATATGTAAGAACACCTCCATCACCATATGTCCGATCACGGATTGACCCGTAGGTCCCGTCAATTGGCTCGTAGGTCCTCTCAATTAATAAAAACACAAATTCGACATTCAATTATAAATCAAGATTCTATCGTGATTCTATAAGAAGTGCATAAGGTTTAATGGCATGCAGTAAACGTCAATCAATAAGTCTTTCAAGGTGCAGTGCAACATAACAACAATGAGGTAACATTCAATAGGCAACCACCAAATAGGGCAATATCAATGG
The DNA here is from genome assembly GCA_008638375.1 of Nyssa sinensis. Taxonomy (NCBI): domain Eukaryota; kingdom Viridiplantae; phylum Streptophyta; class Magnoliopsida; order Cornales; family Nyssaceae; genus Nyssa; species Nyssa sinensis. Next base: position 25,817,491 of record CM018051.1, on the reverse strand, counting down.
TGGGATAACAATCGCGGTTACACACATGAGTACAAAGTTTTGGCAGTAATAGAAATGATGTGGCTTGGAAAACCACGTATAGGAGATAGGAATTCACTTACCTTATCAATGCGTCTTAGTATTCTGTGACCTTCCCTTTTCCTTTCGAGTCTCTTATATATATCAGTAAACATGTTTTAGTTTTAATGCCATTTATCAAATTTATGCCTCATTATCATGAATATCTTTTTTACTAATTTAGGCTTTTACGATTTCCAATTTAAACTAATTTACCCAAGGGAAAAATGGTCTTTTATATGTCTCTATTTTTTGGGTTCTGTTTTCCTAATTCGGACTTTACCATTGAGTCCAGAAGGTTTGAAATAATAAAAATCCATTGTTTACTTAACTCAATCAGAGTCCGTTTCACTCACTTTCGACGTAGGGGCATTTTGGTTATTTTAGCATTTCTAAGGGTATTTTATTTTTTGGGACTCTGTCTCGTGAAACGAATCTCATCATTAGATCCTAAAGGTCCAAAACAATAAGTTTACACTATTTGTTGGACTAATTAGAACGTCAGAATTTCATTCAAATTTGATTAATTTAAACTAACTTATTGAGTTAATTAAATATAACCAATACATATATTATTTGAGCCCAACTTGATCACATGCGCCTTAGTGGCACAGTGGTCTATTCTCCTCACCTATCCCCCTTGGTCACAGGTTCAAGTCACAGGGCATGCAGCACTTGTGCAACTTTTTTTTTTTTTTTCATTTCCAGATGGAGTTTGCGACTGAGCACAATTCAGCACTGATAAATATCAAGATTATGCTATTCTCCATGGAAAAGAGTGTGGATCATAACTGGTTCAAGGCAACATAATATAACTATAGTTTTTTGCAGCTATGTTACTGGACTGCCAAGAACAACAACATCTGGCCCTTCTTGGCCCTACGTACAAGTGTGTAGAATAGTCCTTTGCATAAATGTACAGGAACTTATGATCAAGATACAACATCATCAATAAATATAGGAACTCATGAGAAAGATACAACATAATCGCTAAGCTATTCCACTGATAGGTAAATATCACATAAGTGGAAAATAAAGAATCTGATATGATAATAAATAACTAAGAGTATAAGTGTGCATAGAAAGAACTGTGACCTGGCTGAGTGTACTACATGCAAAGGTCGGATATTACTTACATTCAGTTCTTAACATTGCATTTCCATCTAGTTATCACAATAGCTTTCCATAGCTCTTTTTCCATTTTTCGTCATTTGAATGGTCCTATAATCATGGATTAAAAACATATAGACATTGAATCAGTATTTATTTCATCTTTATACTTCTGGTAAACTCATTAAGTCATAAGGATGTATTCATCATTCTTTTTAGTTTATTATTGGGTTTTATTTCCCTCTTTTACTAATTTAAACTCTACCATTGAGTCTGGAATATCGAACAAAGTCGGTTTAGGCTTTAGTAGACTTCAATTCAGACTTCGGTACTAAAAAAGGGCAAAGCGGTCATTTTGCACTTTTACGCGTTCTTACTCCTTGGGACCTCTTTTTTCAAATCGGACTTCACGGTTGAGTCTGGAATTCTCGAAATAATAAAAATTCATTATTCTTTTATTTTAATCGGAGTCCGTTTGACTACTTTTTTACTTAGGGATATTTTGGTAATTTTTCCTTTAAATTAAATATTATTTTATTACTTGGGGTCAAAATATAATTACTATAAGTTCTGGGTAAATGTGTAATTGTTAGAAATTCCTATTCCAATTTAGAATAGCCAAACAATGGATTAATCCAAACCTTGGATAGGCTATTTCTATTCTCAATTTCAATTTAATTTCAATTTCTTATATCTATAACAAAATAGCCCCAAATCAGGTTTTTTAAACTTTCAAAAATTTCTCCATAGCTGCTCCTATATTGGGTTGGGCGGGTCAACCCAACCCAAACCCATAGCCCAAACTCAAAAACACCCAACACGCATAGCAGCACGCAACACGCACCAGCCGTGCACCGGTGGTCTTCTCTGACCACGGTGGTCATTTTCTAGTGACGTTTCACCATCCGACTATCGGGGTCCTCTTTTACTCCTCATGGGCTTTCCATATCTACCCTTGGAATTTAGTTTGCATCACCAGAAGGCGGTAAAAAATGGAGTTGAAGGCAACTCTAGCGAGCTGTCTTAAGTTTCCGGTGAACTGAATTTTCACTATTTCATGACTTTTTAGCCATTGTTTTTAGCTCAAATTTTACCTACACCTTGCTACACCTATGGGAAACAATTCCCTATTCATAAAATAAGCTAAATCGATCAAAAACCCAATGACCCGAAATTTTCCTTCAAACTTTAAATTAGTTTTTCTCACTCGTTTCTTAACCAAATGAGCTGCGGTTTCTTCCTAAATTCACCATTTTTCATACTTTTTAAAACCACATAATTCTTTCTAAGCTTTAAGAAATTCTACAAAAAAATCCAGCAACTGAAAACTCTGTATATATTTATACAGATAAAATATTCTATTTACTCCCCTACATCTATACACACACATGTATACGTATACTAGTATGTATTCATGCACATACTTCCGTATGTATATACATATATGCTTTAAGTGTATGTACATGATTAATTATTTATATATATATATATATATACTCGTGTATTCTCATATATTTATTCATTTTGTTTACGTAATTTGTTATACACGTATATCGATACTGTATTGGTCATATATGCACGACTTTCTGTACCATCGGATCTCTCGTACAGGCGAACCCGTGATACTTGGAATTGATAGTAACTTCACCCGTGTGATTGACATTGTCGTACGTTTCTAAACTATATATTGTCATGTAGAGCCTTAACAGTTCGGGTTTCACATTGTTGCTCAGTCACACTTCGAGTCGGGGTATTACATTTTTTGGCTCAGCTTGTTCATACTTGGGCTTTTTCCCAATCTCGTAATTTTTTGAGATCACAATTTTACTATTTACCTCGGTATGCGTACCCATTATTGTATACTAATCATCATGATAGTTTGGTACATTTGAGGTCTACTATTCTCGGTTTGAGATGGTCTCGGTCTACTTTTGGTACCATGCTCATTGGCTTGTTCTAATCTTGGTATCATTATGTGATGGTAGGACATGAATGGAATTATTCTAATTCATTTGGGTCGAGGTGTTATAGAGCATACTATGTGTGTCGATCGACACACAGGGAGTGTGTCGTCTGGATTTTGTTTGGGCTTTTTCGTGACACGATTTATCCAAAAGTCAGTGAGTGTTATATGCAAAAACTAGGTGTTTCACCTAAACTAAAGGCCTAAGGTGAACTATATGCATGATTTTAGGATGGGTAATTGGTTTTAGGCTGCCCTTGATAGGCTGTGTTATATACCTCCCATGGTTACTAAGGAAACCATCACAGTCAAATAGTATGATACTATCCCTTTGATATATCTCCCAAGGCACAATCAAAGGCTTTCCCTAGTTGACAGGTATGGGATTGAGGAGTGGAGGGCTTTTACTGGCATTCCTGACAATATGGAATGAATTGGGGTACAGGTTTTTGACCTTCTGGGGTTTAAAAGGGTATGTAGTGCATATGTATATGTCATGATGCAAAGTGTGTGTTTGGTATTCCAATTTTAGATTCATTAGCACTTAAATTACAAGGCATAAAATAAAAGAGAGAAAGAGTAGAAAGTGATAATAATAATGATTGCATAAATGAATAAAGTAAACAAAATACATGAAGTAAATAAATAAAAAAGAGAAGAATAGAGAAAAAAAGTGATAACATGAACGAATAATAAGAAAAAAAAAACATAAAGTAAATAAGACAAGGGAAAAAGTAGACTCGGGCCATGAGGCGTCTTACGTATCTATTCAGATAATAGAATCGAAGTCAACGTAGTTCTCCAATTCAATTGATTCTCTCAAGAGTGGTACGATTAATTAAATTGGGAAAAAAAAAAAGAAAAGAAAACAAAGGGTCTGAGAGAGCATATTTGATTATTTGCAGCTAATCAAACAAGTTTTTGGCTTGAACTCCTTGAATTAGATTAGTAGTTGTGTAAAACTTATTCTTCAGTGGAGTAGAATTCTTGCTTGTGTAGAATAAGGCTTCAAAAATATGGAAGAGAAATATAAAGAGAGAAAATAAAGAATTATTGTAGCAGAACTCTAGTTCCTAAAATTTCTGCCATTGATTATGATGGCTAAAGGGTCTTATTTTCATTGCTTCCTTGTCTCAAGAGAGTTTCTATATCAACCTCCCTTGTTTTAAGGGATTTGCCTTTATTTGTGCACTAAAAACTTTTCTAATCTTGTTTGCTTGCACATCAAACATTAAGTTTGGCCATCCATTTATAGGATTAATTGTGGAAGGGATAAAAATAATCAAGTTTTGGTACACACCTATATTTACTATATCCCCCAAATTCAGTAGAGAATTTAGGGAATTGTAATTACAAAAATGCCACTAAGGCTTAAAGAGTCAAAATTGTCCGTAAGGGTTAAAATTACTAAATTGACCCTACAAGGGTAAAATGGCATGAAAATTCATGATGCCCTTAAATGACCAAAATAACCTATATAATATAGGATTATGCTAAAATTACTAAAGTGCCATCTAAAGAACAAAATGACACCAATATTATATAAATACCACTAGAAGGTGGGTGTAATATCCCGACCCAAATTAATCCGAGAAAATTACTGTAATACCGAAACGTTAGAATTCATTTTACGATGTTTGAATTTATAATTCGTTTTAAGTTTTGAAAACCCTAAGTGTTCAAATAATACACGTACGGAGTGATGGATATATATAAACATGTATATATATGAGATAAGTATATGTATAAATGTATGTATTTAAATTTATGAGTGTGTGCAGTATATATATATATATGCATGGTCGGTAGTGTGTATCGGCGGGGTATATATATAAGGTAAAAAAAATGAAGAAGGAAAAGAAAAGAAAATATCAGAGAGAGAGAGAGAGAACCACCATAGGGGGAGAGAGAAAAAAGAGGCGGTGGTTAGATATTTAGGTGTGCGTGTGTGTGTGCTGTTTATATACATGCACGAGCAGTGCATGCCTTAGGAAAGAAAAGGATAGAGAGAATAGAGGAAGCTAAGGAAGGAAGAAAGGAAATGGAGAAACCGAGCAACTACTGCAACTGAAAACCAAGAGAAAAGGTAATCGTTTCTCTAGAACCTTCAAAGTTTTAGTTTAGTATTTATAGTCTAAACTGTATATATAAATATATATATATATATATATATATACACTCTATAGTTAATAGATAATGGCTTAAGGAAGAGAAACAGGGTCTGAAGGACCCAAAAAATTGTGAAAATTGTGAAAATCAGGAAAAACGTCATTAATGGACCTCTCAAGTAGCAGACCTGAATCGACCAAAAAGAAACCTAGCTCTTCACTTGGGGCTTAAAATAGACCTTACAAGGGTTCTAAAAACCCTAGGCTGCGACCTAAAATCCCCAAGGACAACCCCCAATTTTCAAGTTGAAGCCACGGTTCAAAAAACCCAACACCATGAAATGAACACCAAACCTTATTTTGTGATCAAGGTTAGAACCTTCATGAAGAGACAAGAGTAACAAGACAAACCCCACACATTTTGGTTAAGAAATGACTATTTATGAGCCCAAAAACTGTGGGGATGACAAAGCTTCAACCAAGCTTTTGAACCCATTTCGAGCCCCCTAACCAACGAGGAAGCAATCCTGAGGCATTTAGGAATTCATAGGAAGAAGAAGCAGAGAAAATGGTGTATTAAAAAGTCACAAAATAGAGAAAATGGTGAAACCTGCAACAAGGGCAATGAATAGATGTCGCGGGAGGAAGAAGGTGAATAGTGGAATGGATTAGGTTCGGGTCAAAACCCGATTAGTCGCACATCTGGTTAGTGGGATGGTGTTATTTTGATGTTTCTGTTTTTAAATTAAACTAAAATGGAGTGTTTGGCCATGAGGTTAGGAAATCGATTTAATACCCTTGTTTAGACTAGGGATATCCTATCCCTATTCAGTCCCACTGTCCACCATCTGGCATAAGAAATATAAGAAAATTAAAGGGGAGTTGCAGCTCCCCAATTTCGACACTAAGACCTCATGCTAGTGAGGATTCAAACCCTAAGCACATGACGACTATGCCACCATGGCACGTGTAACTATATTATAGAAACAAATATATAATACTAAATTAAATAATTAAATTAATTAATTGATTTAATTATGATTAAATGATCTGTTACCCAAATAAATTAAAAGGATAGTGTAAATTTATTTTTTGGACATTTTGGACCCAATGGTGGGGTCCGTTTTACGAGATGAGGTCCCAAAAAATTAAAACATGTAAAATATAAATAATTACCATTTTGCCCTTAGTGATACCTGAAGCCAAATCAAAGTCCCTAAAAGCCTAAATCAATTTTCTTCAACAGTTCTGGACTCAAGGGTGGAGTTCGTTTCACTCAAATAAGATACTTAAAATGTTGATATATGAAATTAACTAGTTCTAGAAGATTAGGCTATAAGTAGCATTGAACTAAGAAATGTTTCCTGATTAATAGGAACTTCAAAAGGGAAAGAAAAGACAATTTAATTTTTTATTGAAAGAGAACTATTTTAAAGGTAAGTAAAACCCTGAACTCTTACATGTGGTAATTCCTAGCCTTGTCACAATGTTACTCCTTTATACTGCTAAATTTGTCCTCCTATGTATACCTGATACTTATTGATTACACAATTTGATGCTTGTTCTATCTTAAGGAAGGTATTGAGAATTTGACTGCTATATCTTGATCATGATTGCTTGTACACTTTGCACCATGCCTTGAAAGGCAAATTGCTATGTCTCATTACTGAGAAAATTGATATTCCACATATATGTACACTCTTCATGGAATTATGATGATCATGATATATTATGAGTACCCGGAGTTATGCTCAGTCACAACGTCCATCTGATGCTATTACTGGACCTACGGGTCAAAGTCCATGAAGGACATATGGCATAATATACGCAAAAGACTGAGGGTATGCTGGGCCCTAAAAAGGACTGTGCATTAATTATGTTTGATATCATATCTATTATTGAACTCATAGGATGATCATATTTTCCCTATGAATGATCATATGTTTTGCAAGCTTATCCATTGGTTTACGATTGGTTATCTTATGATTATGGTAGTATGACTATTGTTTGACCCAGATCCCTATTGATAATCTCATGTACCTTGTATTATTTGATATCAACTTATTCTTACCATTATACATTGTGCCTTTGACCTAAGGGTCATTTCTATTGTTTCACACATTTGATGATTGGCTATTGTAACATTCTATTTCTTGACTGGCTATCATGCTATCATATCCTTGCTTGTATTGGATTATGCTCTTTTCTATACTGACCCTGACCCATGGCAAAGCAAAGGGAATTTACTTACTGAGCTAAGTTAGCTCATTTCAGATTTATACATTTATTTTAAAAAGGGACACCGCGAGCAGACAATAGAAGCCTGTAAGTAATAGTGGACATTTTTGATAAAATGTAATAGAAAATGATTAGTATTGTCTTAGCTCTCCCATGTGTCCACACCTTGGGGGTGATGTATATTTTGGTTTTTTGATTTGTAAAACCTTATTATGAATTTCATTGTTTAATTATTTAACTACACATTATTATCACTGATCCAGTTACAGAGGGTAGGTTTCGGGTCGTGATAGGTTGGTATCAAAGTAGAGCCCTAGGTTCTAATGGCTCATGGAAGATTAGGACTATAGTACTAAGACTATCAAGTCTAAAAGTCGGTCAATAGATAACGCCTAACATAATGGTTAGACTCTTAGATAGATAACATAGTGGTCAATAGATAATGTCTGACCATTCATCTTTTGCAACAAATGGTTAACACTAGAAGTACTCCAACAATGATTAGACAGATTATAGTGCCTTATGGAACGAGTTATAGAGGCTCTACTCAGAAATCAGGCTACCACCAGTGAACCACCGCAGTAGGAGCGTCCTGTCAACCTAGAAGGCCGACAAGGGAAAGACAGAGATCAGACATACCCATACAAGAGATTTCAAGCGATGAAGCCATTGCTTTTGATGGCACAAAAGGCTCCACAGCAGCCGAGGATCTTCTGTGTCCTGATATGTACGGAGGTGTAGAGGCTGGCTTACACCATATTTATGTTCAAAGGAGCTGCTCGCAAGTGGTGGCTACTAGAAGAGGCCAGGGAACCTAACATGGACTAGCAGCGATTTATTGAGATTTTCATCGAGAAATACTTCCCTCAGGAAGTAAAAGATTGGAAGGTCGCCAAGTTCCTAGTCTTAAAGCAGGGCGGCATGACAATGGAAGAATATGAGGCCAAGTTTACTAAACTAGCTAGATTTGCCCCAAATGCGATCAATACGGAGAACATGAGAGCTCAAAAGTTCGAAGGCGGGTTGAGATGGGCCATTAAAGACAAAATCAGGCCCTAGGGGTTGACCACTTACAATGAAGTAGTGGCAACTACAAAGATCATAGAGCAGGGCGGGGAAGAATTCGCCAAAAGAAGGGTAAAACCAAGCGAAACTCGTACTTCATCAGATAAGTATATAACTTAAATCACATCAATATGTATTTGAAAATGAGGGTAAAACCTGCTTTCATTTCTAAAATCACTTGTCATCTTTTCTCTTTAATTAGGTGGAATCTGTTTCGAACCAGACTCCCATTTTACTGCCAATACTGTCGATCTCATTTGCTTGGGGGATTAAATCCTGCTACCGGGCATTTACTGTTGAATCCCGAAGGATTTCAAGCATCATAGGGGGGTGGTACTTAGTACCGTTTATCTTGTAAAACATTTATCACATAACTTCTTCAATAGATACTTTCATGAGTATTTAAAACATGAAATGTATAATTTCTACAATAAGATTTCAAATACTTGTAACTATCAAATTCAGGATATTTAACATAATTTGGCATTTAAAACTTTAGACATGCTGAAATATGTTTTAAGAAAACTATGATAAATACCAATCACTGAGCATGTCATATAGAGTTATAAAACAGTACAATTAAAAGCTGAATCATGTAAATACTAAATTTGAAACTTCAAATGCTTCATATCTTTGAACTTAAAACTTTTTCAAATCCGTGGAGTTAAATCTCCAATTCAAACACAGGGTTACTCACCTTGTACTTCTGGTTTTCGACCTATTTAGTCGCCTTTCCTTTGGCTTCCTTCAACTTGTGAAGCCATTCTTGCAGTGTTTCGGTGTCCTCCTGTTTCTTAATCTTTTTCGCTGCTAGTTACTCCTTGGTTATAGTCTTGTAAATGAAGGGGCGAACGCTGGCCACTTCATTTGTTTTGGAAATTCGGATATATTTCTGAACTACCTGGAGCTGTTTTTCTAGCTTTTCCCGGAAAACTTTCTGTTTCGGATCATTTGCTATTTGTGCCCTTGTCATCATTGGGGGAACTTCTCGTTCTTGGTTCATTTTTGTGTCTATTTAATTCTCTGTTTAAAACACAATTTAACGTGTGAAGAAAACAGATTTCTACAATCATACTCTTCTGGTAGCTCCATTAACTTTAATTTAAAGTTATTTATTTGACATGTTTACGTGTCGTGTCTTTTCGTATTTCATTTCTCGTATACGCCTTAGTATTAATATTTCGGCATTACTTTAATTTATAGTCATCTAACAGATGCTATTCATCAAATTTTATGTCTTTTTATTTTAGACATTTCTTTTGGTTGAATAGACTCTACCATTGAGTCCGGAGTGTCCAAGAAAGTCGGTTTAGGCTTTCCTAACATTTAATTCGGACAATACATGTAAAAGGACAAAATGGTCATTTATCGTTTTACGTGTCACATTTTTCTGTACGTCGTTTCGTAATTTGGACTCCATTTTTGAGTCCGAGATGTCAAAGAAAGTTAATTTAGACCTTCTCTGATTTTATTTTGGCTTTAGGGGTACCAGGGGTATTTTGGTCTTTTTACCCCTTTACATGTCTTTATTTTTCGGAACCCCGTCTCATGTCGTGGTCCTCACCATTGGACTCAGAAGGTCCGAGATAGTAAGAATACACTAATAACTTGTTAATTTTGGTCAAGGGGTATTTTGGTCATTTATCGCTGTACGTGTCTTTATTTTTCGGGCCCCGTCTCATAAAACGGACCCTACCATTAGTCTCAGAATATCCAAAATAGTAAGGATACACTATTTATATGTTTAATTTGGACTTCATTTGCTCTATTTATGTCACAAGGGCAAAATAGTAATTTAACTTTATTTATTAAATAATTAAATTAATTATTTAATTATTTAATTATTTTTTCAGGGGCCTTATTGCATAAATTTTCCCTCAGTTGGGCCTTAGTATAATTTTTCTGAAGCCCAGGGGTCAATCCGTAATAACCAAAAGTCTTGGTTTATTTGATTTTTAATTAAATTATAAACACCAAAGGGTTCAGTTAAATTGGAAGTGAACCGGTCCGGTCTAGTCATAAACCAACCGGTTCGGTCGGTTTATTTACATGTGGCTGACGTCAGCCCTAGGTCTCTTTCAATTTAAACCACGACCAAAACGTCGTCGTTCAATTAATTCGGTGGCAAGCCCAGAGGCTGCCACCTGTCCGAGTCGACCCAGCCTTATTATAAAAACCGAGTTAACTCATCTTCGTCTTCCTCACGTCGACCGACTGAAAACCCTAATTTCCGAATCTATTTCTTCCTATTCGTGCAGTTTGGATCCATGGATCCTTACTGTTTTTGTTCCAAAATGTTCCTAAGGTATAAACAATTCGATTAGCTTTCATTTTGGAGTTCAAAAGGGTCCTGTTTGATCGTTTTTAACTTTGATAATCCGAACTGTAATTCGGTCATACATGTTCATTTTTGAGCCAAATCACTTACGGTTTGTTCCATAATGATCCTCTTTCCATGAGGTTTTAGTTTTCATTTAAAGAAATAGATTAAAACATGAGTTACAAGGCTCGGGGTGTAAACCCGTAACCTGTAACTTGGTGTTTGAGGGTCATTTTTTGAGCTTTTTGGTCGCGGTCATATTTTTTTAGCATGCTCATAAAATCTACTTTAAGTCTTGATAAGCCAAATCAAGCTTAAAGGAAGTCGATTCAGACCTGCCATGGGCAAGGTCTTCAATGGAGATTTTTCGTGGGTTTCATGTTTTCAGTCGTTTTCATAGCCCATTTTCATGCTTAATACATGTCTAGACATACATTTAAGCATTATATATACAAATCATAACCTAATGTCTTAACACATGCAAAATATTGTAGAGAGAGAATTTTAAAAGTTTTCATGGGTTTACCTTTCACCACTGTTTTTCTCTTTCTTTCTTGCTCTGAATCTCTTCTTCTATCTCCTCAGTTTCTTTCTCCCTGATTTCTTTCGTATGAAGCAAAGCATGCTTTGCATGCCTTGCTTTTAAAGAGAGAACCGACCTCTCTCTCTCTCTCCTGTTCCCTCTCTCTCTCTCTCTGATTCATAGCCCTACATAGCCCTCACTTCTCATAAATTTTTCTTTTTCTCTTTTCTTCTTTGCATTAAATTTCACAAGATATTTATACATATAATATATACATATATATACATACACTCATATATACAAGACAACACACACACACACACCAGCCGACACACACACACACCCAATCACACACTATCACGACCCGAAACCCACCCTATGCGGATCTCGTGTCGCGGGGCCGACCCGAAGGCCGTCCCTACTTTTTCTTTTCCATTCCAGTATCATAGTACTAATATGCAAAGTACTAAAACCTCAAAGTAATAACAGCGGAAGTCTTATCAATAATAGTACATCAGCGGAAGTCTTTTAATACACAATGTTAGCGGAAGTCTTTCAATACATAATATGGTTCTACATAAACAAAATAAGAACCAAACGTAACCAGCACCCGAGGGTGGTGAATACATGGGAGAACTAAGACATAGACTGATACAGTTCCTCAAAATTATCCTCCTACGCTCTCAGACTCCTACTGGGGTCTTGCAGCGTCATCACCTGAAATGGGGGTAAATGGGGGGGGGGGGTGAGCTACGAGAGCTCAACAAGTAAAAACAGATCTCCGACACTGGTATCGATAAGATACAAATCCATGAATAAGATTATGATAGCCAATCATAAGAAAGGAGATGCTGTAATAGCCAATGAGAACAGTTGCCATGAAGGCCAATGAATAATAATTCACAATGTACAATTAGGAGTAATGGATACACCATCAACATGAATCTCTCAACAACAATACAACAACAAGAAGTACTGCCACAATAAACCGATCATAATCAATTCAATGAAGAGTATCTTTTCAGTTAAGATAAGTCACAAGGAATAGGGTTATTCAATAACGTAATCACACCAATTCTTAGGAGATGCATTTACTCTGTTCTCAGGTAAAATGCAAATGTTAATGTAAATGAAATGCTAATGGGAATGCAATGAAAATGCCAATGGTTATGCCAGTTAATTGCCGGTGGAGAGCCTTCGAGGAATTCATTCCTGCCACCTGTCCATTTGACCCTTAGGTCTCCAGTTAATACAGAATGGAATGAAAATGCAAATGTTTATGCCAGTCAATTACCGGTGGAGAGCCTTCGAGGAATTCATTCCTGCCACCTGTCCATTTATGTACTTGACCCTTAGGTCTCCAGTTAATACAGAAAGCATCGGATGGATATTGTGACTGAGCACAAATCCCGTATTCATAATATATCATGATTATTCATTATTCCATAGAAGTATAAAATGGAATATCATATATTCAGTAAAGACATAGCAATAAGCCTTTCAAGGCATGGTTCACAATACGGACATAGCAAACAATAAAGACATAGCAGTAAGCCTTTCAAGGCATGGTTCACATGACAACAACGACATAGCAGTCAATCAATGTCCACAAGATAGAACAATATCGCATTGTGGATAGCAATAACGTGAGGTACTTTCAAGAGTACAAGTTTGGCAGTAAAGAGAATAAACTTGGCTTGGAAACACCATATGGAAGAGAAAGGGAATTCACTTACCTCTATCGATTCTTCCTCAGAAATCCGTGAGTATACCCTTGCCTTTTGAGTTTCCTATATATCAGTGAATACGTTTTAGAATAGATTCTATTCATCAAATTTTGTCTTTCCATCATAAGTATTTCAAATACTATTTTAGACTTTACCATTGAGTCCGGAACACCGAAGAAAGTCAGTTTAGGCTTTCGCGGAATTCCATTTGGACTTTTGTACTAAAAAGGGTAAAATGGTCATTTTGCACTTTTACAGTATTTTTTTCTTCGGGGTCTTATCTCGTAAAACAGACCCCACCATTGGACTCAAAATGTCCGAGATAATAAGTTTTGACTATTCATTTGCCTCGATTGGACTTCGTTTGACCTGTTTAGGGGAAAGGGCAATTTGGTCATTTTTGACATATTCAAGGGTCTCAAATTTTTGGGGACCTCATCTCATGTTGAGGACCTCACCGATGGACTCAGGAGGTACGAGATAGTAGGAATACATATATAACTTGTCTTATTTGGACAACGGGCCATTTCGAAGTATTTAATTTAATTAATTTCATTTAATTAAATTAATTACTTAATTAAGTATAATACATATATTATTTTATACAAAATATGAATAGGTTGAATAGGATGGCACGCTGGCCAGCGTGCCATCTCCCTTCCCATACCACGCACGATCGAATCCTGTAAGGTGCAATTGCATCTTTTTTAAAAATTTGGATTTAATTAACTGTATTATATATATATATATTGTGTTCGTATATGGCCACACACATACGCGTGGCCGAGTGGATAAAGGTACGCGTGGGGCGCGTGAGGTCAGGGGTTCGAACCCCACCGACCGCATTTCCTTCCTTTTCTTTTCAAACTTAACAGTTATATATAAATATACGTAACTAAGGCCCAAACGACGTCGTCCTATTTAAGCGGTGGCAAGCCCAGAGGCTGCCACCTGTCCCGAGTCCACCCACCGTTTAAAACGGTTCACGAGTCGACTCGGTCGTCTTCCCGATTTTTCGATCATCTCCCTCAAGACTCCGGTGAGTCTGTATTAGGGTTCCGTCACCTTCTCCGGTGACGGCAACCAATTTCCGATGGTTTTCTGCCCCCATTTGAATGCCATTCTTTTCCCCTTTTCCCAAGGATCTCGACCCTAGCCTCGGCTTGCCCTAAAACCCTCCAAATCTTTACGAAATAGAGCCTAAAGGGGTCGGCCCGATTTTCCGGTGACCTGTATTTTTCCTATTTCGTGACTCTTTATACACTGTTTTGGATCTAATTTGTTCCTAATGGCTTTCTGCATGTAATAGGATCATTTTCATAAACAAACATCAAGATTTTAAGCATAATATTTATGGAACCCGATTATCCTTCCGAACCTGCAACTCCAAATTTCTCTATGGTTTCTCAACCGTTTTCCTTCATTTTTCTTTCATTAAATTCCTTTTTAATTCATCTATACGACTCTACAATCATATTTAAGTTTCATGCTTGAAATCATAAAAACTGTAGCAAAATAACCTTACCTATATTTTTTGGATTCTTGTTTTGCTCTCGGTTTCCTTCTGAATCTTTGTCCTTCTCTTCTTCTCCCCTTCAGTTCCTGACTTCCTCTTTTCTTTTCTTCCTTCTCCCGAGAGTGAGAGATATGCATTATATAAACTTTCCATCTCTCTCTCTCTCTCTCTCTCTCTCTCTCTCTCTCTCTCTCTCTCTCTTTCTCTGCTCTGCCAGCACCTTCCTATGGCCTCTTTCGGCTTGTGCTCCCTCCACTAATGCAACTTTTGCATTAATGGATGGGAGACAAGATGCACTTATGTATATAATATATATATATATATCACCTTATATATATATATATTACACACACTTTACACACACACACCTCACATGCACTTGCTGATGTTGTTTTGCCCACTTGCCCACTTTCTTTTACTTTTTATATAATATACATATAGATATATATATCTATATATATATATATATACATATATATATATTATATTATATGTATAATTCACAATTATACATATTTATACGTACCTATACGCCCATACATACACGTATATACTTAAACTTTGGGCATGCATAGAAATACGTACGGGCACGCTTTACGATGCAATGTCCCGGGGTGCTCAGGTGTTATGTCCCGGGGTGCTCGGGTGTTACCTAGCACCTGTTATACATTTCAATCATTTTCCATTTCCAGTCATTCATTTCCGTGAAATACCATGATATACATTTCTTACCGTTCAAGTTACACAGTTTAACCGACTTACCTCGGTATACATGACGTATCCCAGGTCGGGAAATTACATTCTTACCCCCTTAAAAATAAGTTTGTCCCCAAACTTAACGGTTCTAACTCGGTGGTTTTCGTGGTTTCTCTAACATCACGATATAACTTAAATAGGCCGTCACATTAACTAGATAAAGATTTTCTCTGTTACTAATGCTGTCACTTGGCACATCGTGCTATGTACTCAGCTATATGACGTTTCATTTCGGACCACCAATAAGTATCCTTAACATTGTGATACATTTTGGTGCCTCTTGGATGTAAGGCAAATCTCGAACTATGTGCCTCATCAAGAATCTCTTTTCTGATCTCCGGCACATCGGTACACAGATCCTACCTTGATAATATAATAGTCCATCTCTTATTGAGTACTCGGAATCCATGCCTGTCTTAATTCCTTGAAGAAGCTTAGCCAACTTCTCATCTTGTGTCTGCTGCCCTCTGATTTTGTCCACAATCGACAACCCGACTGTGACATTGGCACATAGTGCCTTGGAGCTGGGCAGAACAATCTCCATTTCCATGTCTTCCAAATTTCTCAGGATTTCCGTCTGTGTTGTCAACAGGCAAGCTAAACTTCCTGATGACTTTTGACTAAGAGCGTCAGTTTACCACATTTGCCTTTCTTGGGTGGCACTGTATGTTGACCTCGTAGTCCTTCCCGAAAACTAGTAACCTTAGTATTACATCAAGCTTATCGTTAGTCACCAATCATTTAACTATTTAAATCCTCGAATTTTTATTTCTTCCAAAGATATCAAATCGGTTAATAACCGTGAACTTATGATATGATTTCCTCGTAATACCTCAGAATCATGTATCATCTCAATTTCATGGTTTCTCTATATGATTACTACCAGTTCTGTCTTTACAATAATTTGAATCACATTGATCTCTAACAGTTATTCAGAATCTTCTATCATTTACCTTCATCCAACTTGGTAGAGTATTGACTAAAATTGTATCACACCTCATCTTAGATTACAAGATTCATGGATCTCTCCCGAATATTCATTCATCATGTGTCAGCCTCATTCCAAAATCATCACAGTTCATAAGATTAATTCTGGCAATCTCGCTCCTTTAGTACTTGTCTTCACTACTCTACTCATCTTCACCCTATCAGTGTCTTGAACACTACATATCTTATAACAGTATGTAATTCGTTTTAAAGATTTACAAATCTTTACATTTCTATCATGAAATCACTCAACTCATCGAGGCCCTTTAAAATTCTATAAGATGTAATATGTCAGTCTAATACTTTACATCTATATTACGTACTCCACTTGTTTCATGTATAACATTTATCATCAATCATTCTCCTTGTGGAACTTGAACAGTGAATATATAACTTAAGGGTTCTGTCTCTATGTTCAACTAGCAGTAAATGTTGAAGCTATAAATCAGTATGTAGGGCAATCATCTTAACAATATTGAGCATTTTGTAAACAATTATAAATACCTGTGACTATTGATACCGTAGCCAAATCATCTCCCAGTTCACTATAAAAGATCAATGGTCAGTATTCACATACGAGTCTATTTATCATATCAGGATTTACTCTGACTAGATGTCATTGTTAACTCCACATCCTTTTCAGTGTACTTCTATTCCATGTCAATATTACTGTCAAACTCACCACTTTTTGAAGTGTCATATTCCCAATTCTATGTTACATTTTCAATGTGCACTAATTGTTTCCTTTGTTTATTATAGAACATAATTCCAACTCTCGCAAATTTTCACAGTATAGAACAATCATTAAATTCGTAAACATCAAGTGCATAATCCGTAAGTAGAAATTCAATTTCCAATAACTATCGTAACACAAGACGACCATCAAATCATAAATATCAAGTCTATAAGCTAGATATAGCAATTTGATTCTCAATGTCTCCCTCAATATGGAACAATCATTTAATTCGTAAACTTCAAGTGCATAATCCGTAAGTAGAAATTCAATTTCCAATAACTATCGTAACACAGGACGACCATCAAATCATAAATATCAAGTACATGTTTCTATAAGATGAAGCAATCATCAAGGTTTTCTACATGTCATTTATTCTATATCATTAAACCCAACTTCCAAGTATAGGTTAATCATTGAGAATACATGTGACCCTGATCTGTATCTCGTGTTTTCTATGTTTAATATTTCTAACAATAATCCTCATGGTAACCATAAAATGGTTCAGTAAATGGCCTAAGGTTCACATGCCTTTCTGTTTAACATTTTCCAATAATAACTTCCCTGATATAATAAAATCAGAAATCAATCATCCAAGTGTTCAGTTGCTAAATTTAGTTTAGCAATTATATGATAACACAACCGAGTGTGTAAGGATATTATAAGTGTCTAAACAGGTTATAATTAACTGGACGGGTACCTTTAGCTATCTGTGTAGGAGGTTGATCTTTCCCTGATGCCACAGAGACTGGTGAGGTAGGCGTGGCACTGGTCATAGCCTTGGCTTTCTGAGGGCAATTCTTTGGGAAGTGTCCATCCTGTTCACAGTAATAACAAGTGTTTGTATTTCTAAGGCATTTCCCTTTGTGAGTTTTTCCGCAAGTAGGGCATTGTAGGTGAGTTAGGTGTCTAATTGTTACTTCTTTTCGGTTAGGCACCCTACGTTTGACTTTTCTCTTTGCGATTCCTTGTTTACCCTGTGTGGTGACCTTTACTGGTGCTATCACTTCGATGCACGTAGTTGACTGTTGAGGTTGGGCTCGAGGCAGAGATTTGAGAATCTCTTTCATAAGGTATTCAATTCGGTCTAATTGATCACTTCCTGTCTCAGCATTCTTGGTATGTCCCATTGCTGAAAACAATAAGTTTAGATAAGCATTTCTATATAGATCTACTTGTTCATGGTCTAACTGAGTCAGTATAACCTACCGAGGTATTCTTGTTTGTTAACCCTGTCTATAAGACAACCCGTCAATGCATAGAATAACAATCAATGTTCACATGGAATCTATATCATAGAGACTTCTGTTCTATCTATTGACTCCAACTCTAAGTGATCTATGCAATTCATAACTATTGATGTATTCATTGAAATAACCATGTCTGTATGATAACTAGTAAAGAGAACCCATAAGATATCCAGTCAATGGATGAGAGAATAATCAATGATCGTATAAAATCTATATAAAGGATATCAGTTACATCTATTAACTTTTGTTCTAAACGATCTATAAGTAATGGATTATTCCTCGCGTTAACCATGTCCGTAAAAGATAGCCAACGAAGATAACCAATGAGATGACAAGTCAATACATAAGATGACAGTCAATGTTCGTATAAGGTAAAACGTCAGTCTTGTCTATCCATTCTAACTCTAGTCCTATCTCCCATGACTCACTATCAAACCTATAGCTCTGATACCAATGCTGTCACGACTCGAAACCCACCCTATGCGGATCTCGTGTCGCGGGGCCGACCCGACGGCCGTCCCTACTTTTTCTTTTCCATTCCTGTATCATAGTACTAATATGCAAAGTACTAAAACCTCAAAGTAATAACAGCGGAAGTCTTATCAATAATAGTACATCAGCGGAAGTCTTTTAATACACAATGTTAGCGGAAGTCTTTACAATACATAATATGGTTCTACATAAACAAAATAAGAACCAAACGTAACCAGCACTCGAGGGTGGTGAATACATGGGAGAACTAAGACATAGACTGATACAGTTCCTCAAAATTATCCTCCTACGCTTTCAGACTCCTACTGGGGTCTTGCAGCGTCATCACCTGAAATGGGGGTAAATGGGGGGGGGGGTGAGCTACGAGAGCTAGCAAGTAAAAACAGATCTTCGACACTGGTATCGATAAGATACAAATCCATGAATAAGATTATGATAGCCAATCATAAGAAAAGAGATGCTGTAATAGCCAATGAGAATAGTTGCCATGAAGGCCAATGAATAATAATTCACAATGTACAATTAGGAGTAATGGATACACCATTAACATGAATCTCTCAACAACAATACAACAACAAGAAGTACTGCCACAATAAACCGATCATAATCAATTCAATGAAGAGTATCTTTTCAGTTAAGATAAGTCACAAGGAATAGGGTTATTCAATAACGTAATCACACCAATTCTTAGGAGATGCATTTACTCTGTTCTCAGGTAAAATGCAAATGTTAATGTAAATGAAATGCTAATGGGAATGCAATGAAAATGCCAATGGTTATGCCAGTTAATTGCCGGTGGAGAGCCTTCGAGGAATTCATTCCTGCCACCTGTCCATTTGACCCTTAGGTCTCCAGTTAATACAGAATGCAATGAAAATGCAAATGTTTATGCCAGTCAATTGCCGGTGGAGAGCCTTCGAGGAATTCATTCCTGCCACCTGTCCATTTATGTACTTGACCCTTAGGTCTCCAGTTAATACAGAAAGCATCGGATGGATATTGTGACTGAGCACAAATCCCGTATTCATAATATATCATGATTATTCATTATTCCATAGAAGTATAAAATGGAATATCATATATTCAGTAAAGACATAGCAATAAGCCTTTCAAGGCATGGTTCACAATACGGACATAGCAAACAATAAAGACATAGCAGTAAGCCTTTCAAGGCATGGTTCACATGACAACAACGACATAGCAGTCAATCAATGTCCACAAGATAGAACAATATCGCATTGTGGATAGCAATAACGTGAGGTACTTTCAAGAGTACAAGTTTGGCAGTAAAGAGAATAAACTTGGCTTGGAAACACCATATGGAAGAGAAAAGGAATTCACTTACCTCTATCGATTCTTCCTCAGAAATCCGTGAGTATACCCTTGCCTTTTGAGTTTCCTATATATCAGTGAATACATTTTAGAATAGATTCTATTCATCAAATTTTGCCTTTCCATCATAAGTATTTCAAATACTATTTTAGACTTTACCATTGAGTCCGGAACACCGAAGAAAGTCAGTTTAGGCTTTCGCGGAATTCCATTTGGACTTTTGTACTAAAAAGGGTAAAATGGTCATTTTGCACTTTTACAGTATTTTTTTCTTCGGGGTCTTATCTCGTAAAACAGACCCCACCATTGGACTCAAAATGTCCGAGATAATAAGTTTTGACTATTCATTTGCCTCGATTGGACTTCGTTTGACCTGTTTAGGGGAAAGGGCAATTTGGTCATTTTTGACATATTCAAGGGTCTCAAATTTTTGGGGACCTCATCTCATGTTGAGGACCTCACCGATGGACTCAGGAGGTACGAGATAGTAGGAATACATATATAACTTGTCTTATTTGGACAACGGGCCATTTCGAAGTATTTAATTTAATTAATTTCATTTAATTAAATTAATTACTTAATTAAGTATAATACATATATTATTTTATACAAAATATGAATAGGTTGAATAGGATGGCACGCTGGCCAGCGTGCCATCTCCCTCCCCATACCACGCACGATCGAATCCTGTAAGGTGCAATTGCATCTTTTTTTAAAATTTGGATTTAATTAACTGTATTATATATATATATTGTGTTCGTATATGGCCACACACATACGCGTGGCCAAGTGGATAAAGGTACGCGTGGGGCGCGTGAGGTCAGGGGTTCGAACCCCACCGACCGCATTTCCTTCCTTTTCTTTTCAAACTTAACAGTTATATATATATATATATATATATATACGTAACTAAGGCCCAAACGACGTCGTCCCATTTAATCGGTGGCAAGCCCAGAGGCTGCCACCTGTCCCGAGTCCACCCACCATTTAAAACGGTTCACGAGTCAACTCGGTCGTCTTCCCGATTTTTCGATCATCTCCCTCAAGACTCCGGTGAGTCTGTATTAGGGTTCCGTCACTTTCTCCGGTGACGGCAACCAATTTCTGATGGTTTTCTCCCCCCATTTGAATGCCATTCTTTTCCCCTTTTCCCAAGGATCTCGACCCTAGCCTCGGCTTGCCCTAAAACCCTCCAAATCTTTAAGAAATAGAGCCTAAAGGGGTCGGCCCGATTTTTCGGTGACCTGTATTTTTCCTATTTCGTGACTCTTTATACATTGTTTTGGATCTAATTTGTTCCTAATGGCTTTCTGCATGTAATAGGATCATTTTCATAAACAAACATCAAGATTTTAAGCATAATATTTATGGAACCCGATTATCCTTCCGAACCTGCAACTTCAAATTTCTCTATGGTTTCTCAACCGTTTTCCTTCATTTTTCTTTCATTAAATTCCTTTTTAATTCATCTATACGAATCTACAATCATATTTAAGTTTCATGCTTGAAATCATAAAAACTGTAGCAAAAATAACCTTACCTATATTTTCTGGATTCTTGTTTTGCTCTCGGTTTCCTTCTGAATCTTTGTCCTTCTCTTCTTCTCCCCTTCAGTTCCTGACTTCCTCTTTTCTTTTCTTCCTTCGCCCGAGAGTGAGAGATATGCATTATATAAACTTTCCATCTCTCTCTCTCTCTCTCTCTCTCTGCCAGCACCTTCCTATGGCCTCTTTCGGCTTGTGCTCCCTCCACTAATGCAACTTTTGCATTAATGGATGGGAGACAAGATGCACTTATGTATATAATATATATATATATATATCACCTTATATATATATATTACACACACTTTACACACACACACACCTCACATGCACTTGCTGATGTTGTTTTGCCCCCTTGCCCACTTTCTTTTACTTTTTATATAATATACACATAGATATATATCTATATATATATATACATATATATATTATATTATATGTATAATTCACAATTATACATATTTATACGTACCTATACTGTAACACCCCAATTGCTTGACTGGCATGTTTTGTGTATTGAAAACTGTTTTGGAAATGAAATGTCGGGTTTAGCTAATTTAATGTCTATTTTTAATAGTGATAAAACTCAAATTAGTTAATTATGGGAAACTCGAGAAAATAAAAACTGACATTGGACCTTGGTTAATGAAAGATATTCTGAGTAGGAAGTGACAGAAAGAAACCGCACTGAAAAAGGAGTTACGGATTGGGAGTTAAGGCCAAAACAGTGAAACTGGAATTCTACGACAACCAAACAGGGCCTTAACCAGAAAAATAGGAGAAAATGGTCACTTGAGAGGCCAAGGGGAATTGAACCCTTGACCTACCAAGGTAGGTAAAATCTGTCCCAAAAAGTTACCAACTAGGCTGTTGGTTACTTTGTGCATATATACAGCAATATATGTATATAACCTATAATCTTGCCCAAGCCACCACCCAAATTGGCCAATGGCCTTGCATGCATTCCCTTCATCATAGCCCTCCATCACCTCCATCAGTCAACAGCCATTAACCCCACTAAGGGCAGAGATACACTCACATATATGTATATGTGTATAGCCCTATATGTATATGAAGCTATAATATATAAATGCCATAACTTGCATCATATTCTCTCTTTAGAGAATTCTGAAAATACAGAAAGTGTGTGAGTCATGTTGTGTACGTGAGGGACTGTGAGAGAGTGTAGTGAGAGAGAGGGGAAGAAAGCTTTGCATGCAAGGGAGCTTAAGGGAAAATTTGGCCATTTGAAGTGCAAGGGGGGACTTGAGGATCACGGTGCATGAACTGAGAAGCTTGAAAGACATTTAGAAAGGTCTGAACCGAGCCAAGAGTGTGAACTGCTACTGCTTGAAGGTAAAATTCCAAATTTATCTTCAATTCTTGTTTTGTAAATTTTGGAACTGTTTGATAGAAATGGACTGCATGCATGGTTATTTTTTACCCTAAGAACTAGTTTGGAGCATACTGTGTGTGTTGGAGGTCTCAGATAGGTCAAGAACCATGAAACCCGAAACTAACCTCCATTGATGAATCTTGGAAACACCAAGTCTGATTCGACCATAACCATTTGAGATTTTGCATGTCGAGACCCGAAATAGACCCTAGGAGGATCTCAACCATCTACCTACGCGACCCCAGAACACTGTATAGCCCCACGGATTTCAAATTATTCCTACGGGTTTAAAACTCAAATTGTCGACGCATGCAACTAAACTGAAAAATAAAAACGGGGGCTCGATCCTTATGCTCTGTAGGTCACGTAGCTTCAAAAAACACACAAAATGGTTGAGAAATAAGGATGTATTGTTGAGTTGCAGGTACGGCTAGCATGGTTTATTCTCACCGTTTGAGTTGATTTATTGTTGGTTTATGAATGCCAAAATGATGGCAAGAATATTTACAGCATATATGAATGAAAAACAAAGAGAACTCGTGTGTTAAAACTCACGAAATAGAAAGAGAAAATCTACAGATTTTTAGGGCAACAGTAACCAGGGGGTTGGGGACGATGACCAGTACCGGGTCGGGTCGGACCGGGTGTCGGGTCGGATCCCGACCCGATTAAGAAACGGGTAGACCGTTTAAATGAAACTGTGTCGTTTTATTAAACTGATTTTTTTTTAATTAAGTTAGGGCTGACGTCATCATGACGTCAGCAAGGCGACTAAACCGGTTGGAGCCGGACTGAACCGGGCCGGTTCAGTTGCAAAGAGACTGAACCCTTTGGTTCTGTTTTGAACTTTTAAATATTTACAAACTGACCCCCACTGTTTAACAAAATTACACTAAGGCCCAGATTTTGAAAATCTTTTGCAATTATACCCCTGAAAAATTAAATAAAATAATAAAATAATTATTTAATTATTTTATTAAAAGGGAATAATTACCATAATGCCCCTGGACCTTAAACAAGTCAAACCAAGTCCGAATTTAATGATTGAATAGTGTAATCTTACTATTTCGGGCATTCCAGACTCAATGGTGGAGTCCGATTTGTGAAACCAAGTCCCGAAAAATACAGATATGTAAAGGGTAAATGACCGTACTGCCCCTAATGACACATAGGGCCAAATTTCACTAAAAGATAGTTCATTTTAACGATGTTGGACATTCCGGACTCAATGGTGAGGTCCGTGACTGCAAATAAAGTACCGAAAAATACAACATATGAAATTACCAAAATACCCCTGACACTGTACAAGGCCAAAATGAAGTCCGATTAAAACGGAATTAATACCAGTAGTAGACCTGACACCTGTGAGATTGTATACATGATTAGATGACGCATCCGAGACAGAAATTATGTGACGGCAAAAATGACCGAAATACCCCTGATATACCCGAACCCAGATTTAAAAGCCGAGAGAGTCTAAATTGACTTTCTCCGACCTTCCGAACTCAATGGTTGGGTCTATATTATGAAAATCAGAACCGATAAATGTGTGAAAAGCATGAAGCTACCAGAAGAGTAATGAGATCTGTTCTAACATGTTAAACTGTGTTCTAGGTAAAAATATCACTTAAACTACCATGGACAATCAGGGCAAGAAATTCACCATCATGACTATGGCACAGAGGTTAGCCGATGAGAAACAGCAAAGGTTTATGCTAGACTTACTGTGGCAGCAAAAAGTTATTGAGCACCATATTAGAATAGCTAAGTCCACTGAAATCGTCTCCGTCCGGCCCTTCATATATAAGACACCTACTAAGGCAATGATTGCCGAGGCCCAGATGAAAAAACAGGAAGATACTGAAACCCTAAGCCAAATGCTTAAGAGGTAAGACCTATGAACTAGCCACTATAAGTTAGTTCCATGAAACCCATCCTAGGGTAGACTTACTCAATCTAAGGTCATGAGTTGATAAATCTTTATAAATTGTTTTAGGCTTAAAGAGAAAAAGATGAAGGCTCCGTTCATAGCTTCAAACTCAAATATTGAAGGTGAGTAACTTCTGACACTGTTTAGTTACTGCTCCTTGATCTGCTAAATTGTTTCGAATACCATATGTTTTAAATGCAATTGTTTTAAATGCATGCTTTTATCACCGATGACATGGTTTTTAGTTTCTCAAATGATTAACTATACTTCTAATTGATATGCTAGCACTCTAAACCGTTTATCTGTTTTGATCTATTGAACTTGACTTGGATTTATTGAACTATTAATTCCAAACTGATTTAATTACCATGTGATTTAAGCAAAGATTGAATTCGAAACTCTTGCCTGGATATCTGTGTTACTCACTGGGCTTTTTAAAGCTCATTCCATTATTTTAATAATTTTAGGGGAACTCTCAGATGGACAGGTTTAGCAGGTCCAGAACTTAGGGGGAAAATGTTGGAGACCCCCGGATAAAATGATAACCCATTTTTGTGAATCTATACCATTTTTGTACTTTTTGTGTAACTGAACAGATTATGACATTTTGTGGTGAAACTGTTTTGTAAGCTTGATTAAGATAGGACTGACTATGATGTATCCTGAATGCTCTGCCAAGTATATATGTATGCATTCTCTTGTGAAAATTTCGCTGCTTAAATTATATATGTTGAATGCATTATGCTTGGGATTTAGATCGGAATGGCCTGTGGTTAGGATTACCGTCGGGGTTTTGTTTTCAAAAAAAAAAAAAAACTGATAAAACCCGATGGGTGCCTAACTGGCCTTTGTCACGTGCCCCAAATCCGCACAGGGTGGGTCTGGGGGATGTGACAAAAGAGTGGTATCAGAGCTACAGGTTTGAAAGTCAGTATAGACCAGAACCTTAGGGTTATTTTAACACTGAATCCTTAGAAAGCAAATACTTAAGTCATAGAAATTCTGACTGAATGACATTCTTACTATGACACATTGAATGAGGATACTTAGAATACTTTTTATCTTGCTTCAGATGCCGCCTTGAACTAGGAGTAACAATAGGGAACCGCGAGCCCCAACGGAGAGCGTAGCCCTACGGGAAATGCGGGCCACATTAGCTCAATTCGGCCAGGCCATTGAGGGACTATTAAGAACCTTACAGCAACACCAGGCCGGACCAGCAAATAACCCGGTAGAGCCTCCGGTAGTTCCGCCTCCGCCTGCCCCAGCGCAACCGTTGGAAACCGGCATTCGTAATGACTTGTTAGATCGCTTCCATAAGCTCAAACCCCCGACTTTCGATGCTGTTACCGATCCCGAGAAAGCTGAGCTGTGGGTCATGTCAATGGAAAAGACCTTTAAGCTCTTGATTTGTTCGGAAGCCGAGAAAGTGATGCTAACCACTTACATGTTATAGGGAGAGGCTTACAAGTGGTGGCTCGAGATGCAAGTACAGAACCCCACCATTACCTGGGCTGATTTTATTGAAAAGTTTTATGGCATGTTCTTTCCCCCTACGATCCGGGAGAGAAAAATTCAGGAGTTTGCCACCCTAAAACAAGGGGACATGACCGTAATTCAATATGCAGCCAAGTTCTCTGCGTTGTCCAGATTTGCTTCCTTTTTGGTGAGGGAAGAGCATAATAGGGCAAGGAAATTCCTCGCAGGTCTTCGGATCGGAATACGGACTAAAGTCTCGGCCTTTGAACTACACACCTATTCCGATGTTCTTAACAAAGCCCTAGTTATTGAAAAGGACATGGAAGAGTTCAACCAACTGAAGGACCAGGAAAGAAAGAAAAAGGGCAAAAACTTTAAGAAGGAGTAGCCGAGCAAGAAGCAAAGGACTGAGGGCCCAACTAAGAGCAACAAGGGTCAGAAGAAAACTGAGGAAGTGTCCAGATGCCCTCACTGCCAGAACTTACACCCTGGAGAATGTCGCCGACTGACTGGTGCATGCTACCGATGTGGAGATAAGGGGCACCAAGTCAAAGATTGCCCGCAACATCCACCAATCCCGAGAACACCTGCCTCAACTACCGGCACCGCAGAACAAAAGCCTATTCCAGTACCTCTTGCCAAGACAAAGGATAAAGGCAAGGAGCCACAGGGCCGCCCGGGAAGAGTCTTTGCACTGCTACCAGGAGACACCTCTGCTGCAAATGCTGTAGTAGCAGGTATACTCTCGATTTCTAGAATTTCTGCATATGTGTTGATTGACCCTGGATCCACGCATTCTTTTGTGTCCCCATCTTTTGTTGATAAACTGCATAAGATACCTGAACCTATGGATGAACTATTATCGGTACAAATTCCTTCTGGGATGTCAATGATTGGGTCCACGATCCTTCGGGACTGCAGAGTAATGATTGGAGACCAGGAGTTGTTAATTAATCTAATACCCTAATCGATAAAAGGATTTGATGTGATATTGGGCATGGATTGGTTATCACACAATCATGCCACCATCGATTGTTTTGAGAAAAGTGTATTGTTTTAGCCCCCGAGAGAGCCCGAGTTTATGTTTAGGGGAAAGGGCATTACCCCACCGCCCTACCTAATCTCTGCCATTCAGGCAGGGAAGTTATTGAAGAAAGGGTGTCGTGGTTATTTATGTAGTGTCTTGGATACCCAAGCCCAGAATCCCCCACTACCCGAAGTGCCAGTTGTGTGTGAATTTCCCGACGTGTTTCCAGAGGAACTACCGCAAGGAACGGTTGATCGAGAGATCGAGTTTTCTATCGATCTTATCCCTGGAACTCAACCTATATCCAAAACTCCCTACCGAATGGCCCCATCAGAGTTAAGGGAGTTGAAAGCCCAATTGGAGGAATTGTTGGAGAAAGGGTTTATCCGACCTAATGTATCTCCTTAGGGAGCACCCGTGTTGTTTGTGAAAAAGAATGACGGCTCCCTAAGACTGTGCATTGATTACCGTGAACTAAATAAAGTGACGATAAAGAATAAGTACCCTCTTCCGCGTATCGATGAGTTGTTTGACCAGTTACAAGGGGCGAGTGTATTTTCTAAAATTGATTTGAGATCGGGGTACCATCAACTCAAAGTCAAGGATACTGATGTACCAAAGACGGCCTTCCGAACCCGATACGGTCACTATGAGTTCCTGGTCATGCCTTTTGGCGTGACTAACGCCCCTGCCGCGTTCATAGATTTAATGAACCGGGTTTTTAAACCGTATTTGGATAACTTCATCATTGTATTTATTGATGATATACTAGTATACTCGCGGAACGAGGAAGAGCATGAAAGACATCTGGGGATAGCACTACAAACCCTGAGAGAGCACAGACTGTATGCAAAATTCAGCAAGTGTGAATTCTGGTTGTCTAGCATTACCTTCTTGGGCCATGTGATTTCCAAAGAAGGCATCGCTGTTGATCCACAGAAGGTGGAAGCCATATTGGATTGGCCCCAGCCGACCACTGTGACAGAAGTCAGAAGTTTTCTTGGACTGGCTGGGTACTACCGATGTTTCGTGAAAGATTTTGCAAAGTTGGCCAAACCGCTCACACATTTGACCAAGAGTAATGTACCATTCGTTTGGGCAGATGAACAAGAAAAGAGTTTCCAGCTACTAAAAGAGAAGCTGACCACAGCGCCAGTATTGACTATTCCCTCCAGAGAAGGGAAGTTTGTCATTTACTGTGACGCCTCTTATAAGGGACTGGGTTGTGTCCTTATGCAGAATGATAGAGTCATCGCCTATGCTTCCCGACAGCTCCGACCTCATGAACAAAACTATCCTACCCATGATCTAGAATTAGCTGCAGTGGTGTTTGCCCTAAAAATCTGGCGCCACTACCTATATGGGGAGGTGTGTGAGATTTTTACTGATCACAAGAGTTTGAAATATTTCTTCACACAGAAGGAATTAAACATGAGGCAGCGAAGATGGCTCGAACTAATTAAGGATTATGATGTGGCTATTCAGTACCATCCGGGTAAAGCAAATGTGGTGGCCGACGCCTTGAGTCGATGATCTGGAAGCCTTGCCTACATGATTACCTCTCAGGAAGAGTTAATTCGAGATCTGGATGAAATGGGTATCGAAGTGGTTCCACCAGGTAGCGCGGCTTGTCTAGCCACTTTGACTGTTGGATCTACATTGGTGGAACGAATTAAAGCGGGACAGACTCAAGATGAGGAGTTGATTAGAATCTGTGATGAAGTAAAGGCAACGGGGAAAGCTGATTTTGGAATTCAGGACGGAATTCTACGGTATCGAGGTAGGTTGTGTGTGCCCAAGATATCCGAGTTAAGAAAAGAAATTCTGGAAGAAGCCCATGCCTCGAGATTCACAGTACACCCTGGGATTACGAAGATGTATCATGACCTCAGGGAGTTATACTGGTGGACCGAATTAAAGAAGGATGTAGCAAATTTTATTGCTCACTGCACACGATGCCAATAGGTGAAAGTTGAGCATCAACGTCCTAGCGGACTTCTGCAACCACTCCCTATTCCGGAATGGAAGTGGGATCATATTACTATGGATTTTGTGTCCGGTTTTCCCAAGTCACCGAAAGGCTCTGATGCTGTCTGGGTCATAGTGGACAGATTGACCAAGTCTGCTCATTTTTTACCTGTTAGGACCACTTATAGCTTAGAGAAGTTTGCCGCATTGTACATTCAGGAAATCGTACGCTTGCATGGCACACCATTGTCCATTGTATCCGATCGAGATCCCCGATTTGTGTCCCGATTTTGGAAAAGTCTACAGGAGGCACTCGGCACGGAACTCAAGTTCAGTACAGCATATCACCCGCAAACTGACGGGCAATCTGAAAGAGTGATACAGATGTTGGAAGATATGCTGCGACTCTGTGCACTGGACTTCAAAGGAAACTGGGCAGAACATCTGCCACTTGTCGAGTTTGCCTATAATAACAGTTACCAAGCCAGCATTAAAATGGCACCATATGAGGCACTATACGGGAGGAGGTGCCGATCTCCACTTTGCTGGATTGAAGCTGGTGAACAGAAGCTGCTTGGGCCAGATTTAGTCCAAGCCACCACGGAACAAATTCAGAGGATCTGGAACAGACTGCAAACGGCCCAGAGCCGGTACAAAAGCTATGTTGACAATCGGAGGAAGGATCTTGAATTCCAAGTAGACGATCTTGTGTTTCTTAAAGTGTCGCCACTAAAGGGAGTACTTCGATTCGGCAAGAAAGGTAAGTTAAGTCCTCGTTACATTGGTCCTTTTGAGATTTTAAAGAGAATTGGCCCGGTTGCATATAGTCTGGCATTACCACCTGAGTTGGACAAGGTACACCGTGTGTTTCACGTATCCATGTTACGAAAGTGTATACAAGAACCGGGGCAAATCGTCGAGTATGAGCCACTCAAGTTGAGAGAGGACTTAACGTATGAAGAATGGCCAGTCCAGATCCTTGACCGGAAAGAAAAGACTTTGTGTAACAAGGCAATTCCGTTAGTCAAAGTCTTGTGGAGAAATCACACTAGTGAAGAAGCAACCTGGGAACTTGAAGCTGAAATGCATGAAAAATATCCCGAGTTATTTACTTGATATTGTAGACTGAGTTTTGGGGACAAAACTCTTCTGAAGGGGGGGAGGATGTAACACCCCAATTGCTTGACTAGCATGTTTTGTGTATTGAAAACTGTTTTGGAAATGAAATGTCGGGTTTAGCTAATTTAATGTCTATTTTTAATAGTGATAAAACTCAAATTAGTTAATTATGGGAAACTCGAGAAAATAAAAACTGACATTGGACCTTGGTTAATGAAAGATATTCTGAGTAGGAAGTGACAGAAAGAAACCGCACTGAAAAATGAGTTACGGATTGGGAGTTAAGGCCAAAACAGTGAAACTGGAATTCTGCGACAACCAAACAGGGCCTTAACCAGAAAAATAGGAGAAAATGGTCACTTGAGAGGCCAAGGGGAATTGAACCCTTGACCTACCAAGGTAGGTAAAATCTGTCCCAAAAAGTTACCAACTAGGCTGTTGGTTACTTTGTGCATATATACAGCAATATATGTATATAACCTATAATCTTGCCCAAGCCACCACCCAAATTGGCCAATGGCCTTGCATGCATTCCCTTCATCATAGCCCTCCATCACTTCCATCAGTCAACAACCATTAACCCCACTAAGGGCAGAGATACACTCACATATATGTATATGTGTATAGCCCTATATGTATATGAAGCTATAATATATAAATGCCATAACTTGCATCATATTCTCTCTTTAGAGAATTCTGAAAATACAGAAAGTGTGTGAGTCATGTTGTGTACGTGAGGGACTGTGAGAGAGTGTAGTGAGAGAGAGGGGAAGAAAGCTTTGCATGCAAGGGAGCTTGAGGGAAAATTTGGCCATTTGAAGTGCAAGGGGGGACTTGAGGATCACGGTGCATGAACTGAGAAGCTTGAGAGACATTTAGAAAGGTCTGAACCGAGCCAAGAGTGTGAACTGCTACTGCTTGAAGGTAAAATTCCAAATTTATCTTCAATTCTTGTTTTGTAAATTTTGGAACTGTTTGATAGAAATGGACTGCATGCATGGTTATTTTTGACCCTAAGAACTAGTTTGGAGCATACTGTGTGTGTTGGAGGTCTCAGATAGGTCAAGAACCATGAAACCCGAAACTAACCTCCATTGATGAATCTTGGAAACACCAAGTCTGATTCGACCATAACTATTTGAGATTTTGCATGTCGAGACCCGAAATAGACCCTAGGAGGATCTCAACCATCTACCTACGCGACCCCAGAACACTGTATAGCCCCACAGATTTCAAATTATTCCTACGGGTTTAAAACTCAAATTGTCGATGCATGCAACTAAACTGAAAAATAAAAACGGGGGCTCGATCCTTATGCTCTGTAGGTCACGTAGCTTCAAAAAACACACAAAATGGTTGAGAAATAAGGATGTATTGTTGAGTTGCAGGTACGACTAGCATGGTTTATTCTCACCGTTTGAGTTGATTTATTGTTGGTTTATGAATGCCAAAATGATGGCAAGAATATTTACAGCATATATGAATGAAAAACAGAGAGAACTCGTGTGTTAAAACTCACGAAATAGAAAGAGAAAATCTGCAGATTTTTAGGGCAACAGCAACCAGGGGGTTGGGGACGATGACCAGTACCGGGTCGGGTCGGACCGGGTGTCGGGTCGGATCCTGACCCGATTAAGAAACGGGTAGACCGTTTAAATGAAACTGTGTCGTTTTATTAAACTGATTTTTTTTTTAATTAAGTTAGGGCTGACGTCATCATGACGTCAGCAAGGCGACTAAACCGGTTGGAGCCGGACTGAACCGGACCGGTTCAGTTGCAAAGAGACTGAACCCTTTGGTTCAGTTTTGAACTTTTAAATATTTACAAACTGACCCCCACTGTTTAACAGAATTACACTAAGGCCCAGATTTTGAAAATCTTTTGCAATTATACCCCTGAAAAATTAAATAAAATAATAAAATAATTATTTAATTATTTTATTAAAAGGGAATAATTACCATAATGCCCCTGGACCTTAAACAAGTCAAACCAAGTCCGAATTTAATGATTGAATAGTGTAATCTTACTATTTCGGGCATTCCAGACTCAATGGTGGAGTCCGATTTGTGAAACCAAGTCCCGGAAAATACAGATATGTAAAGGGTAAATGACCGTACTGCCCCTAATGACACATAGGGCCAAATTTCACTGAAAGATAGTTCATTTTAACGATGTTGGACATTCCGGACTCAATGGTGAGGTCCGTGACTGCAAATAAAGTACCAAAAAATACAACATATGAAATTACCAAAATGCCCCTGACACTGTACAAGGCCAAAATGAAGTCCGATTAAAACGGAATTAATACCAGTAGTAGACCTGACACCTCTGAGATTGTATACATGATTAGATGACGCATCCGAGACAGAAATTATGTGACGGCAAAAATGACCGAAATACCCCTGATATACCCGAACCCAGATTTAAAAGCCGAGAGAGTCTAAATTGACTTTCTCCGACCTTCCGAACTCAACGGTTGGGTCTATATTATGAAAATCAGAACCGATAAATGTGTGAAAAGCATGAAGCTACCAGAAGAGTAATGAGATCTGTTCTAACATGTTAAACTGTGTTCTAGGTAAAAATATCACTTAAACTACCATGGACAATCAGGGCAAGAAATTCACCATCATGACTAAGGCACAGGGGTTAGCCGATGAGAAACAGCAAAGGTTTATGCTAGACTTACTGTGGCAGCAAAAATTTATTGAGCGCCATATTAGAATAGCTAAGTCCACTGAAATCGTCTCCGTCCGGCCCTTCATATATAAGACACCTACTAAGGCAATGATTGCCGAGGCCCAGATGAAAAAACAGGAAGATACTGAAACCCTAAGCCAAATGCTTAAGAGGTAAGACCTATGAACTAGCCACTATAAGTTAGTTCCATGAAACCCATCCTAGGGTAAACTTACTCAATCTAAGGTCATGAGTTGATAAATCTTTATAAATTGTTTTAGGCTTAAAGAGAAAAAGATAAAGGCTCCGTTCATAGCTTCAAACTCAAATATTGAAGGTGAGTAACTTCTGACACTGTTTAGTTACTGCTCCTTGATCTACTAAATTGTTTCGAATACCATATGTTTTAAATGCAATTGTTTTAAATGCATGCTTTTATCACCGATGACATGGTTTTTAGTTTCTCAAATGATTAACTATACTTTTGATTGATATGCGAGCACTCTGAACCGTTTATCTGTTTTGATCTATTGAACTTGACTTGGATTTATTGAACTATTAATTCCAAACTGATTTAATTACCATGTGATTTAAGCAAAGATTGAATTCGAAACTCTTGCCTGGATATCTGTGTTACTCACTGGGCTTTTTAAAGCTCATTCCATTATTTTAATAATTTCAGGGGAACTCTCAGATGGACAGGTTTAGCAGGTCCAGAACTTAGGGGGAAAATGTTGGAGACCCCCGGATAAAATGATAACCCATTTTTGTGAATCTATACCATTTTTGTACTTTTTGTGTAACTGAACAGATTATGACATTTTGTGGTGAAACTGTTTTGTAAGCTTGATTAAGATAGGACTGACTATGATGTATCCTGAATGCTCTGCCAAGTATATATGTATGCATTCTCTTGTGAAAATTTCGCTGCTTAAATTATATATGTTGAATGCATTATGTTTGGGATTTAGATCGGAATGGCCTGTGGTTAGGATTACCGTCGGGGTTTTGTTTTCAAAAAAAAAAAAAACTGATAAAACCCGATGGGTGCCTAACTTGCCTTTGTCACGTGCCCCAAATCCGCACAGGGTGGGTCTGGGGGATGTGACATATACGCCCATACATACACGTATATACTTAAACTTTGGGCATGCATGGAAATACGTGCGGGCACGCTTTACGATGCAATATCCCGGGGTGCTCGGGTGTTATGTCCTGGGGTGCTCGGGTGTTATGTCCCGGGGTGCTCGGGTGTTACCTAGCACCTATTATACATTTCAATCATTTTTCATTTCCTGTCATTCATTTCCGTGAAATACCATGATATACATTTCTTACTGTTCAAGTGACACAGTTTAACCGACTTACCTCGGTATACATGACGTATCCCGGGTCGGGATATTACACACACTGTTCACACCTTTTTCATATATATATATATATATACTTGCATACATACATGCTTCCATATACATACATATATATTTCATTTTATACATATATATATATATATATTATTTAATTAATATATATAACATTCCTTGACCTTAATTAATTAATAATTAAATTAATTAATTATTTTTTGTAAATTCTCGTAATACGTGTCATATGACCCGGTATCCCGTGTCGGGATATTACATTCTTCCCTACTTAAAAGAGTTTTGTCCTCAAAACTCGACTACTCATATTTCTAAACAATGTTTACTCGTATCATTCCTTACTTATAACATTTCTAATATCTCTAGTCGCATTCGGGATTCATGTCTTTTTACGGTTTAAGGATTTCCTCGATCAGGTTGGATAAGGCAGCACTGTGTGTTTCTCAGCTACCTTAGTTACATGATAAGGCGGCCGTTCCTCACCGGTAACAAGGGTCCTGATAGCACATCAATAACTGTCAAAATCCTCCCTTTTCACCTTTTTTTTTTTTTTTTTAACTTTTTACAATTTCTGTTATCCACCTTCTTAATTCATGTTTCTACTTCTAATCTTCAGACTTTAGACTTTATTCCTTCTACTTTACTGCGGGTCCCATACCCCGCTCTTATTTCATATCACATACTTTATATCTCCATTTCATATACTACGGGTCCCATACCCCGCCTTCCTCTCGTATACTTCACATATCTATTTCTTGTACTACGGGTCCCATACCTCGCCTTTATATCATATCACATACTTCACATATCTATTTCATGTACTGCGGGTCCCATACCCTGCCTTTATATCATATCATGTACTTCTCATATCTATTTCATGTACTGCGGGTCCTATACCCCGCCTTTACTTCAATCACGTACTTCACATACTTTAGGTAGCCTAGGACTTACCTAACTCAAAATTCTATTTCGAATCTCTTATTGTCACTAAGTTGGCTTTATTCAACCTAGAACTAATCTTAATCATTCTTATCTTTACTTACGACTCCATCTTTTCCCAAAAGACCTAATACCTAGTGCTCTGATACCATGTTGTCACGACCCGAAACCCACCCTCTGCGGATTACCGGATCGCGACCGCCGCCCCGAGACCCGAAGGCCCCGAGACAAGACTCGCATCTGCAGCGGTATCGAATAGATGTGCTACACATGATTGCGGAAGCGTGAAAAACTTTTTCTTTTCTTTTCTCATTTTTTAAAATTATGCACATTCGTCCGATACTGTTGTTCCATACATAGCATACATGGTTACACATTCAGAGTATAAAAAAAACTTAAAGACTTCATACATCGATACAATACATATTCAGTTGCCCTGAGGGCTTATTACATATTCTTACTTTGTCTATTAATACAAAACGTACTACTAATGTTCATAGGTTTTTCAAAAGAAACTACTTAAACACATCCCTCCAAAAACAGCTAAACTCATCGTCGTCGTCCTTAAGACCCTGTCTGCTACGTCACCTGAAAGGGGGGTTCGAACAAAGTTCGGGTAAGCTAATCTAAGCTTGTGAGCAATTCCAGTATTCGTCATGGGGTTTTCAATTAGTAGTGGTTTTTAGTACATAAGAGTTGTAAAACATTCACTGCCAATTGCTTATACAATTTAGAATACAGAGTACATGCATTCTTAAAACAAATAGCTTTGAAACGTTTTAAGTATTCAAGCTATACTTATACCTTGTCAAATGGAGTATATAACTCGAACATATGCATTTCATAAACAGATAGCTTTGAAACATTTATAGTATTCAAGCTAAACTCGTACTTCGTCAAATAGAGTATATAACTCAAAACATATGCATTTCAAATAGCTTGAAAACATTTAAGATATCCAAGCGAAACTCGTACTTCATCAGATAAGTATATAACTTAAATCACATCAATATGTATTTGAAAATGAGGGTAAAACCTGCTTTCATTTTCAAAATCACTTGTCATCTTTTCTCTTTAATTAGGTGGAATCTGTTTCGAACCAGACTCCCATTTTACTGCCAATACTGTCGATCTCATTTGCCTGGGGGATTAAATCCTGCTACCGGGCATTTACTGTTGAATCCCAAAGGATTTCAAGCATCATAGGGGGGTGGTACTTAGTACCGTTTATCTTGTAAAACATTTATCACATAACTTCTTCAATAGATACTTTCATGAGTATTTAAAACATGAAATGTATAATTTCTACAATAAGACTTCAAATACTTGTAACTATCAAATTCAGGATATTTCACATAATTTGGCATTTAAAACTTTAGACATGCTGAAATATGTTTTAAGAAAACTATGATAAATACCAATCACTGAGCATGTCATATAGAGTTATAAAACAGTACAATTAAAAGCTGAATCATGTAAATA
Organism: Nyssa sinensis; assembly: GCA_008638375.1. NCBI lineage: Eukaryota > Viridiplantae > Streptophyta > Magnoliopsida > Cornales > Nyssaceae > Nyssa > Nyssa sinensis. The sequence goes on along the minus strand of CM018051.1, from coordinate 25,780,371 downwards.
CTAAATTTGAAACTTCAAATGCTTCATATCTTTGAACTTAAAACTTTTTCAAATCCGTGGAGTTAAATCTCCAATTCAAACACAGGGTTACTCACCTCGTACTTCTGGTTTTCGACTATTTAGTCGCCTTTCCTTTGGCTTCCTTCAACCTGTGAAGCCATTCTTGCAGTGTTTCGGTGTCCTCCTGTTTCTTAATCTTTTTCGCTGCTAGTTGCTCCTTGGTTATAGTCTTGTAAATGAAGGGGCAAACGCTGGCCACTTCATTTGTTTTGGCAATTCGGATATATTTCTGAACTACCTGGAGCTGTTTTTCTAGCTTCTCCCGGGAAACTTTCTGTTTTGGATCATTTGCTATTTGTGCCCTTGTCATCATTGGGGGAACTTCTCGTTCTTGGTTCATTTTTGTGTCTATTTAATTCTCTATTTAAAACACAATTTAACGTGTGAAGAAAACAGATTTCTACAATCATACTCTTCTGGTAGCTCCATTAACTTTAATTTAAAGTTATTTATTTGACATGTTTACGTGTCATGTCTTTTCGTATTTCATTTCTCGTATACGCCTTACTATTAATACTTCGGCATTACTTTAATTTATAGTCATCTAACAGATGCTATTCATCAAATTTTATGTCTTTTTATTTTAGACATTTCTTTTGGTCGAATAGACTCTACCATTGAGTCCGGAGTGTCCAAGAAAGTCGGTTTAGGCTTTCCTAACATTTAATTCGGACAATACATGTAAAAGGACAAAATGGTCATTTATCATTTTACGTGTCACATTTTTCTGTACGTCGTTTCGTAATTTGGACTCCATTTTTGAGTCCGGGATGTCAAAGAAAGTTAATTTAGACCTTCTCTGATTTCATTTTGGCTTTAGGGGTACCAGGGGTATTTTGGTCTTTTTACCCCTTTACGTGTCTTTATTTTTTGGGACCCCGTCTCATGTCGTGGTCCTCACCATTGGACTCAGAAGGTCCGAGATAGTAAGAATACACTAATAACTTGTTAATTTTGGTCAAGGGGTATTTTGGTCATTTACCCCTTTACGTGTCTTTATTTTTTAGGCCTCGTCTCGTAAAACGGACCCTACCATTAGTCTCAGAATATCCAAAATAGTAAGAATACACTATTCATATGTTTAATTTGGACTTCATTTGCTCTATTTATGCCACAAGGGCAAAATAGTAATTTAACTTTATTTATTAAATAATTAAATTAATTATTTAATTATTTTTTCAAGGGCCTTATTGCATAAATTTTCCCTCAGTTGGGCCTCAGTATAATTTTTCTGAAGCCCAGGGGTCAATCCGTAATAACCAAAAGTCTTGGTTTATTTGATTTTTAATTAAATTATAAAAACCAAAGGGTTCAGTTAAATTGGAAATGAACCGGTCCAGTCTAGTCATAAACCAACCGGTTCGGTCGGTTTATTTACATGTGGCTGACGTCATCATGACGTCAACCCTAGGTCTCATTCAATTTAAACCACGACCAAAACGTCGTCGTTCAATTAATTCGGTGGCAAGCCCAGAGGCTGCCACCTGTCTGGGTCGACCCAGCCTTATTTTAAAAACCGAGTTAACTCATCTTCGTCTTCCTCATGTCGATCGACTGAAAACCCTAATTTTCGAATCCATTTCTTCCTATTCGTGCAGTTTGGATCCATGGATCCTTACTGTTTTCGTTCCAAAATGTTCCTAAGGTATAAACAATTCGATTAGCTTTCATTTTGGAGTTCAAAAGGGTCCTGTTTGATCGTTTTTAACTTTGATAATCCGAACTGTAATTCGGTCATACATGCTCATTTCTGAGCCAAATCACTTACGGTTTGTTCCATAATGATCCTCTTTCCATGAGGTTTTAGTTTTCAGTTAAAGAAATAGATTAAAACATGAGTTACAAGGCTCGGGGTGTAAACCTGTAACCTGCAACTTGGTGTTTGAGGGTCATTTTTTGAGCTTTTTGGTCACGGTCATATGTTTTTAGCATGCTCATAATATCTACTTTAAGTCTTGATAAGCCAAATCAAGCTTAAAGAAAGTCGATTCAAACCTGCCATGGGCAAGGTCTTCAATGGAGATTTTTCGTGGGTTTCATGTTTTCAATCGTTTTCATAGCCCATTTTCATGCTTAATACATGTCTAGACATACATTTAAGCATTATATATACAAATCATAACCTAATGTCTTAACATATGCAAAATATTGTAGAGAGAGAATTTTAAAAGTTTTCATGGGTTTACCTTTCACCACTGTTTTTCTCTTTCTTTCTTGCTCTGAATCTCTTCTTCTATCTCCTCAGTTTCTTTCTCTCTGATTTCTTTCGTATGAAGCAAAGCATGCTTTGCATGCCTTGCTTTTAAAGAGAGAACCGACCTCTCTCTCTCCTGTTCCCTCTCTCTCTTCTTTCTGATTCATAGCCCTACATAGCCCTCACTTCTCATAAATTTTACTTTTTCTCTTTTCTTCTTTGCATTAAATTTCACAAGATATTTATACATATAATATATACATATATATACATACACTCATATATACAAGACGACACACACACACACACCAGCCGACACACACACACCTATTCACACACTGTTCACACCTTTTTCATATATATATATATATACTTGCATACATACATGCTTCCATATACATACATATATATTTCATTTTATACATATATATATATTATTTAATTAATATATATAACATTCCTTTACCTTAATTAATTAATAATTAAATTAATTAATTATTTTTTGTAAATTCTCGTAATACGTGTCATATGACCCGGTATCCCGGGTCGGGATATTACAAATGTTATACATAGAGCATGTGAGATGTAGATCATGGGCACATAGTTATTAGCCGATCTGATGCCCTTAGAAATTTATAGGAATGATGTAATCCTCGGTATGGACTAGTTGGTCGAAAATCATGCTACCATAAATTGTGTGGCTAAAAAAAGTCTTTATAGAAAACCTAGGATGGCTGAGCATCAAGTGCAAAGAGAAAGGAGTTGCTTCTCCACCCTATTTCGTTTCTTCTATCCAGGATAGACGTTTACTTTGTAAGGGATGTCATGGTTTCTTGTGTAGCGTCCTAAACACTCGCTCACAATAGCTGTAATACCCCTGACCTAAAATGCCCAGGTAATGTGACTCATATTACGAGATTAGAAATAATAATATAAATAGGGCTACAAAAGACCGAGTAACGAGCAATGTACGAGTGCACACAATTTTAAATACATACGTGTATTATGGGTAATGTAATATACATTTGTACATGTATATATATATATATATGCATGTATATAAATAGGTATGTGACAAACACACTAAATGTGTAGGTGTGTGTATTTAAGTGTGTATATAAGAATATGTATATGATTATATATATATACACATATGAAGAGATATATATATATATATATATTACTACAACATGTAAATATGATTTGAGAAAAGTGATGGGAAGGGTCGGCTGTGTGTGTGTGTAAGTGAGTGTGTATAGTGTCTATTTAGTATTATATACATATAGACACAAAAATATCAACCAACATTAAATGTAAAGTTGTGAGAAAAGAAAGAAGGCAGAAAGGAAGTCAGGAGAGGGAAGAAAAGTGAGGAAAACTGTGGGCTGGAAGTGGCTAAGTAGGGGTAGTTTTACATATATATATATATAGATATATATGTGGTTGCTCATATAGAGAGAATTAGAAACCACAAGGGGGGGAAAGCAAAGGAGGCAAAGTTTGATTCAGAAGTATAGAGGAAGAAAAGAAGAAGAAGAAGGAGGGGGAATCCATTATTGAGGTAAATTTACAAAACTCACTATTTTCTCTTTCTAAGATTTTTAGATATATACAAACTGTTTTGGGTTAAATTGTTGCATACATAGCATTTAAGGCTTGTCATCTTGAATAAGAGTGAAATTTTGGACCCCAGAATAGCCCAAAGCCCTAAGCCGTACATGGCTACCATGGATGGACCTTAGTTGAAGTAGGTCTAAGATCGTTTAAACCAAACCCCATTTGGTTTGTTAAAACATCTACTAGGCGCCAAGGGTGTTCTAAACACACTAAGCTGAGACCTAGAAACACAAAGGAAAAGCCCCAAAAATGGAGTTACAGGTCGCGGGTTCATGACCCAACTCCCTCTATAGAGCTCCAAATCCTATTTTTAGAATGTAGTTTGAAGCCCCATGACCTAAGGATCACAACAGGCCAAACCCCATGAACTTTCATGAAGAAATGGCCATTTACTAAACTTAAAACTGTAGGGTTTGTGAAGTGCCAATCAACCTATTTAGCCTAATTCGACCTTCTAAATAAATACCAAAGAAGACCCAACTGAGCCAACTCGTGAGTTGACTCAGCTGATCCTGATTGAACTAGATTAGCCACGTGTCGACTCAGACACGTGTCGAGACGTAGGGTGAGCCACCGCATAAATGGAACGATGTCGTTTTGATCCTAAATTTAAAACTACTAAACCATGTTTGGTTATGTGTTGATCAATCCCTTGATGCTCCTATTTGGAAAAGGATAGATTATCCACAGATAAGCCCCCTATCCATCGTTTGGCTCTGGGAATACTTAAAAAATAAAAAGGGGATCACAGCCCCTCTAGATCGAACCCACAACCACTCACCACCCATAAAACCTAAGGCCCCTCACTTCTGCCACTATGCCAGCCACGCTGTTATGAAATATTTCAACTAAATATATATATATATATATATATATATTATAAACGTAATATTAAATTAATTTTAAAATAGTAAAATAATACAAAGTCCAAATAAAATAAGTAAATAGTGTATTTTGACTATCTCGGGCATTCCAGACCCAATGATGGGATCCATTTTACGAGATGAGACTCCAAAAAAATAAATACATGTAAAAGTATAAAATGATCATTTTACCCCTAGTGCCCCTAAAGCCAAATAGAAGTCCGAGAGGGTCTAAGTTGACTTTCTCTGACGTTCTGGACTCAATGGTGAGGTCCATATTTTGAAAATAAGTACGAAAAAATATGGGAAGTTAAGAATCAAGCCCAAAATTTAATGAAGCTACCCAAAAAGTATAATGGTAAATAGTAATTAACTACTTGATACCTTAAATTATGTCGTAGGTTGAGATTGAATTAAAATCAACGTGGATGATTCAACCTGGGAGCAGAAGGTAACTGAGAGAAAAATAAACACCGCCAAGAAGGTGGAAATACTCTGCTGGGAGCCGTTCATTATTCGAACTCCTATCATCCTGATGGGACGACTAATGAAAGAAAAGGCCGCAAGGGAGTGGGCCGAAAGAATAGAAGGCGTGGGCAATAACTTTGAGGAAATCAAGTCACTCAAGGATAAGGAATGAAGGTAATATCTATTTTATAAATTAAAGTATAATTTAAGAAGAATAAAACCTATAATAGGTTTTAGGTATTTCACAGTCTAAGCATAGGTTAAGATCATAAATTTGATGATAATTAAATTACACGTGAAATTTATGAAATTTTTCATAAATTGTTATAGGCTCAACAAAGGAAAAGGAAAGGCATATCAATAGCAGCAACCTAGAAGTATAAGGTGAGTAATCCTATATTTGAAGTGGAGATTTAACTCCATGGATTTGAAGTAGTTTAAAGTTCAAAATATCTAAAGTATTTGAATATCAAATTCAGTATTTACTTGATCCCTGTTTTAAAGTATTTCTGTTCATATAAAAAAAACCCTATTATGACATGCTCAGTGAATGGTCTCTACTACAGTTTTCCTTAAATTATGTTTCAGCATGTCTATGTTTAAAATTATAAATGTTGTTAAAATATTTTGAATTTGCATATTCTAAGTATTTGAAGAGTCTACCATGAAGTCATGAATATTTTGTTTTGAATGCTCATAAAAGCATCTATTTGAAGAAGTCATGTGTTAAATGTATTTAAATGCAACTACAGGGAGGTTATGTATTAATGTTTTAAATAGCATCTATTTGTAAATGTTTTAATATACCTCCTGTTACCATTGGTAAAGTAAGATAAAATGTGCATAGGCATTAAGACTGATTTTGGGTTCTTCGGAACTCAATTAACATGAAGAATGCCAAGTAGTAGGATTTATTCCCCTAAGCATGAGATTTCTCCACAAGAAGTAATATTGGAGTTCGGTTCGAAACGGATTCCACTAATGAAAGTGATAAGATGTTATGTTAAAAAAAAATGAAAGGAGGTTTCACCCTCGTTTTTCTACACGTATCTACATGTTTTGAAGTTTCTTTTTGATATATTTGAAGAAGCATATGTTAGCTTGAATACTTTAAATGTTTCGAAGCTATCTGTTTTAAAGAATGCATATATTCTGTATTTGAAACATACGAACAATTGGTAGTGAATGTTTTATAAAATCTCTTATACTAACCGCTGGTAATTGAAAACCCATGACAAATGCTGGAATTACTCACAAGGTTAGTTTAGCTTACCCGGATTTATTCGACACATATATAGGTAACAGAAGTGATCTTGGCCCTTTTTGGTGATGAAGATGGCTAGAGCTTTGCCCATTTTGTGGAATGGCATAGGAAACTCCTTACAAGGTTAGCATGGAAGTTGTAGGACCATATGTTGGTCACTTTTGTATTAGCAGTTTTTGGGATGTACTAAGGATTCGTAGTTAGTCACTTTTTGTGATAGTAAATGTTAGAATGTTATGTAACTAAGTCTTGAGGGACAACTGGATATGTATTATGTATGAAACTTTAAATTTTTTATTATGCTCTGAATGTATAATCATGTGTACCATTCTGAAAAGCGACAGTACCGGGCGGATGTGGGGAAAATTTAAAAGAAGAAAAGAAAAGAAAAAGTTTTTCATGCTTCTGCAAACACAGGTCGCACCACCTTCCGGCACCATTGGTTATGTGAGTTTCGCCCTAAGGCCCCCAGGCCGAAGGGTGGTGGTCGCTATTCGGGAACCGTATAGGGTGGATTTTTGGGTCGTGACAACAACGCACATTAGATCAGATCCCTATTGCCAAAGAATTCTCTGAGGTATTTTTAGAGGATTTGCCAGGAATGCCTATCGATAGAGAAATTGAGTTCAATATTGATGTACTACCAGGTACTTTACCCATATCTAAAACCCCATACCGAATATCATTATTAGAGCTAAAAGAATTAGAATTGAAGCTACAAGAACTGCTAGACAAGGGTTTTGTACAACCCAGTTCTTCGCCATGGGGTGCCCCAATATTACTTGTCAAGAAAAAAAGATAGGACTATACAATTATTTATTGACTATTGTGAGTTGAACAAAGTCACCATCAAGAAGAGATACCTACTACCAAGGGTAGATGATTTGTTTGATCAGTTAAAAGGGGCACAGGTATTCTCAAAGATCGACTTGAAGTCAGGGTACCATCAGTTGAAAGTCAAGCCTACTGATATAGAGAAAACGGCGTTTAGAACCCAATATGGACACTATGAGTTCCTTGTGATGCCTTTCGGGGTGACAAATGTCCCAGCTGCATTCATGGACTTAATGAATAGGGTTTTCAAGCCGCACTGTAATACCCTGACCCGGGTCAGCACGTATACCGAGGTAGATCGGGTCGGGCAGTGTACTATAAATTATGAACCGAACTGATTAAGCCCTATGTCATATCACCAAATGCATTACATGATTTTAGAATGAAAATAATGCCAGTTATACAGCCAGTGCTGGACAAAAATTGAGCAACCCAGAACTGTGCCTCGAAATACGTGCATACACGTATTTCCATGCATGCACACGTACATACACATGCATAGCTTATAAAATATTAGTGTATGTATATGTGCCCGTAAATTAATATATATATATATATATATAAATGTATATATATATATATAATATATATATATATACACAAGTATAAGACATGTATTTATACATGTATACATATAACATAGTATGAAGCATATATGAATAATTAAAAGAAAAGAAAAGAAATAAAGGAAAGAAGTTGTTGGTAGGGCAGTGTGTGTGTGTGTGTCAATGAGTGTGTCGGTAGGGCAGTGTGTGTGTGTGTTATATATATATATATAAAGTATATATGAGTATTAAAAGAAAAGAAGAGAAATAAAGGAAAGAAAAAGAGGGAAACAGCTAGGTTAGCACTGAGTGTGTCGATGGGGCAGTGTGTGTGTGCTGGCAAAGCAGAGAAAAAGAGAAAGAGAGAGAGAGAAAGTGAGAAAGTAGAGAGAGAAGTGGGTGGGTTAGGTTCTATATAAAATATGTGTAGCATGTGAGATGAGAGATAGAAAGAAAGACCAAGAAGGGGGCTGTGAAGATGGGGGAAGAAGCAGAAGTGAACTAAGAAGGAAGAGGAGGAACCTACACCACAAAAATCAGAAACTTAAAAGGTAAAATAGTTATTCTGTTTTCAGTTTATAGCATAATTCGTAGCATTTAAATGATAGGGCTGTCTTGAGCATGAAATTAGGGTTTAAATGCAAAAAGAATCAAGAAGAATGGTTGAGAAATCAAAGAGAAAACCATAGTTGCAGGTTTCGGGTAGCCATGATTATCCTTAATATTTTATGCATAAAATGGTGTTCTAATAACCTAGAAATGATCCTATTTAGTGCAGAAAATAGTTAGAAAAGAAAGGGAAGAAAAATAGTGAAGAACCAAGTGAGAAATAAGGAATAACCAGTCCACCGGAGATTCGGGTTGCCCTATTTCGCGAAGATCTAGTGCCTTAAACCAAAAACCAACGATGGAAAGGAGATCTATATGAGATTAGGAAGAAAATGGAATTTTAAAATCATTAAAAAATGGCCAAATTCCGGCCACCGTCGCCGGAGAAGGTGACTGTTCACCGCCGGAACCCTACCGGAGTGTTGGGGGAGACGACCGGAATATCGAGGGGCTTACCGGGTTAGAGTTAAACCGGATCCGGGTTCGGATCGGGTCGGGACCCGACCAGAAATAAATCTGGGTCAGCTCGGACGCGTGGCAGCCTCTGGGCTTGCCACCGAGTTATTGGGACGACGTCGTTTAGGGGCGTATAAGGTTATATATAAACTGTGTTTGAAAAATTAAGGAAAAAGGAAGCAGATTGTTGCTACGGGGTTTCGACCCCTGACCCTCGCGCGTGGGAAGCCTTCTCTTTTCCACTCGGCCACGCGCTCACTTATGTTCATTTTCAACCGAATATATATATATATATATATTATACTTAAATTAAAACAAAAAAATTAAAAGGTGCAACCGCACCTGGAGGGACTCGAACTCAGAATGTATGGGGAGGGAGATGGCACGCTGGCCAGCGTGCCATCCTATTCAACCTAGTCATATTATGTATTCAATAATATATGTATTATACTTAATTAAGATTTAATTTAATTAAATGAAATTAATTAAATTAAATACTTCGAAATGGCCCGTTGTCCAAATACGACAAGTTATATATGTATTCCTACTATCTCGTACCTCCTGAGTCCATTGGTGAGGTCCTCGATACGAGATGAGGTCCCAAAAAATTTGAGACCCTTGAATATGTCAAAAATGACCAAATTGCCCTTTTCCCTAAACAGGTCAAACGAAGTCCAAACAGGGCAAATGAATAGTCAAAACCTATTATCTTAGACATTTTGAGTCCAGTGGTGGGGTCTGTTTTATGAGATAAGACCCCGAAGAATAAAATACTGTAAAAGTACAAAATGACCATTTTGCCCTTTTTAGTACAAAAGTCCAAATTGAATTCCGCGAAAGCCTAAATTGACTTTGTTCGACATTCCGGATTCAATAGTAAAGTCTATTCAAGTAAAATAAATATCAATAGTAAAGAGACATAAAACTTGATGAATATCATGAGTTAAATAGATATATGTAGACTAAGATTGAGTTTCCTGAATCATAGGAATACCGAGATACGAGAAGGAGGCGGTTTGACTTTCTAGACAAATACAGTAAAAAGGTAAGTAAAATCCGATCTCTGCATGTGTTACAATTCACAGCCATGTCATAGTTCTTGTATATATATTTCCTATTGTACTCTATACATCCACACCAGTATTTATTTAACCACATTGAAATTGCCCTATCGTGTGGTAGACAGTTATTGACTTTTATATATCTCGATCATGATTGTACACTTGTGCACAAATTTTCTTATGTACACTTGTACCTAGGGCCGTGAGGGCCAGATAGTTTTATTCAAAGCAGTCTAGTAACCGTAGCCTCAAAAACTACTGTTATGACAGATTGCCTAGAACCAGTTATAATTCCACTATACTCTTCGTGGAAGATAGCATGATCTTGATGTATTATTAGTGCTGGATTTGTGCTCAGTCACATCTCCATTCTGATGCTATTTATGACCTTCAGGTCTAGGTTCCAAGTGGAACATTTACCCGTCGCTATGCGAGGCATGGGACGTGGAGTTACATTGTGCACAGAGCAGTATTATTCAGAGAGCCCGAGTGGAACTGAATACGAGCTTAGGGGGATTTCCGGGCCCCACGAGAGCATCTCAGTTTTAGTTGATATCACTATCCTTTATTGTTGATATTCATAGCTTGATCATGTTATATTGTTATTGAATGATCATGAGATTTTACAGCTTAAAATACAGTGTTTACATTTCATACTTGATATAGCTCATGACTGTAGCAGTATGACATCGTTGGCATAGCAGTTTCATTTCCTTATCACTTGACTTCCATCATCTGATATTGAGTTATATATTCATTGACTGGCTAGCATTCTTTATACCCTTGTACACATGGCAGAGTAAAGGACTACTTACTGAGTTTTCATAGCTCATCAGATACTACACAACATTTTGCAGGCACAAATCTCGAGAACAGATCGTAGAGTCTGACAGCTAGGAGGTGGACATTTATTTTTGAAGTTGCAGTGTAATACTTAGTACAGACAGTCTTATAACTCTCCCATGTCATCCACGTCTTGGGGATGAACAGTTGTATTAAGAAATTTTGTATTCCGCATTTGTGTAAACATTATATGTATCACATACAGCTTTTAATTATTTATTTCCGCATTTTAAATTGTTGCATGTTAGTAGCACTGATCGTGTTAGAAAGTTGAGACCCTTGGTTCGACAAGCAGCGTCGGATCGGGTACGCGACACGAGATCCGCATAGGGTGGGTCTCGGGTCGTGACACGCACTTAAATGATTTCATGATTGTGTTCATCAATGATATGTTGGTTTACTCTAAGAACTAGGAGGAACAGGAAGTGCACTTGAGGAAAGTTCTGCAAAAGCTACAGGAGCATAAAATGTTTGCTAAGTTAAAGAAATGTGAATTCTGGTTCCCTAGTATTTCATTTTTAGGCCACGTGATCAAGAAGGAGGGGATCTCAATCGATTCCAAAAAGATTAAAGCTATTATTTGTTGGCCCCAACCAACTAGTGTTATAGAAGTCCACAGCTTCATGGGATTGGCTCGCTATTATAGAAGGTTCATCAAGGACTTTTCCAAGATAGCTACACCAATTACTCAACTAACTCGGAAGAATGTTCTGTTTGTCTGGACTGAGGATAGAGAAAAGTGCTTTCCAAGAGCTGAAGAACCGTTTGGTATCAGCTCCAACTTTGATAGTACCAGATGGAACAAAGAACTTTGTAATCTACAATGATGCCTCATACAAAGGCTTAGGGTGTGTTCTAATGCAAAATGAGAGGGTAGTGGCTTACATCTCACAAAAACTGAGGCCACATGAGAAAAATTACTCGACTCATGACCTCGAACTGGTAGCCATTGTATTTGTACTAAAGATTTGGAGGCATTATCTGTATGGAATGACATGTGAGATTTTCATTGATGACAAAAGCCTCAAATACTTGTTCATATAGAAGGAGCTCAATATGCAACAGCGTGGTTGGTTAGAGCTGATTAAAGATTATGAGCTCAACATATAGTACCACCTAGGAAAGGCTAACGTGGTGGTAGATGCTCTCAGCAGAAAGTCATCAGGGAGTTTAGCTTGCCTGTTGACAACACAACAAGAGCTACTGAAGGAGCTAGAGATGATGGAAATAAAAGTGGTTCTACCAAGCTCCAAAGCCATGTGTGCCAATGTAATAGTTAGTCTAACGATTGTAGAAAAGATCAAGAAGTTACAGACCCAGGATGAAAAGTTAGTCAAGCTCTATAAAGATACCGAGACAAAAGAGAATTTAGATTTTTCTATCTAAGATAAAGTGTTGTATTATCAAAGCAGAATCTATCTACCGGATGCACCTGAGATTAGAAAGGAGATTCTTGATGAGGCACATAATTCGAGATTTATCCTACACCTAAGAAACACTAAAATATACCACAACATTTGGAATACTTATTGGTGGTCAGGAATGAAAAGGGAAATAGCTGAGTACATTGCACGTTGTGTCAAGTGGCAACAGATTAAAGTTGAACATCAGAAGCCTGGTGGACTTCTACAATCGCTTCCAATACCCAAGTGAAAACAGGAGCATATCACTATGGACCTTGTGTTAGGATTTCCTAAGACTCCTTAGAGAAGTGATGCTATATGGGTGATAGTGGACAGGCTGACAAAGACAGCTCAGTTCCTCGCAACCAAGACAACTCAGACTTTGGAGCGAATGGTAACACTCTATGTTAGAAAGATAGTTCGACTACATTGAGTTCCAGTATCCATTGCGTCTAATCGACATCCAAGGTTTGTGTCTCAATTTTGGAGGAGCCTATAACAAGTAATGGGCACAAAATTGAGTCTCAATACTGCCTACCATTCAAAGACTAATGGACAGTCTAAGAAGACGATACAGACTCTGGAGGATATGGTACGATTCTGTGTCATAGACTTCAAGGGAAATTGGGAGGACCAACTACCATTAGTGGAATTTACATACAATAACAACTATCAATCCAGTATTATCATGGCACCATATGAGGCACTATATGGCAGGAAGTGTCGATCTTCACTATATTGGACAGAAATGGGTGAACGAAAGCTATTTGGGCTAACGATAGTGGAACAGACCACCGAAAGATCTAGTTGATCCGCAACAGCTTATTGGCAACACAGAGCCGACAAAAGAGTTATGCTAATGCTCGGAGAAGAAAGCTGGAGTTCGTAATAGATGATCATGTATTTCTGAAGGTATCACCTATGAAAGGCGTAGTGAGATTTGGCAAGAGAGGGAAGCTAGGGCCCCGATACATTGGACCATTTGAGATTATCAGACGAGTCAGACCAGTAGTATATCAACTTAGCCCTACCTTTGGAGTTGGCACAAGTGCACAATGTCTTTCATGTCTCTATATTGAGGAAATGTTTGCACAGCCCAAACCAAGTGGTGGAGCACGAGCCCTTGGTTGTCCAAGAGAATTTGAGTTATGTTAAGCAACCAATGCAGATCTTGGATCGCCGAGAGCAAGTTCTACGAAACAAAACTATTCCATTAGTGAAAGTGCAATAGAGAAACCACCTGATTGAGGAAGCCACTTGGGAGTGAGAGGATGAAGTATGTGCCAAATACCCTAAACTCTTCACACTAAAAGGTACGCCAAGTTTGGTGACCAAACTCTATTAAGAGGGGATGATGTAATATCCCGACCCAAATTAAACTGAAGAAAATTGCTGTAATACTGAAACGTTAGAATTTATTTTACGATGTTTGAATTTATAGTTCGTTTTAAGTTTTGAAAACCCCGAGTGTTCGAATAATACACATACGGAGTGATGGATCTATATAAACACATATATATATATATATGTATGTATATATATATATAAATATATTGTCACGACCCGAAACCCTACCCTATACGGATCTTGTGTCGCGGGGCCGACCCTAAGGCCGTCCCTACTTTTTCTATTCTTGTATCATAGTACTAATATGCAATGTACTAAATTTTAAAACAATAATCAGCAGGAAGTCTTATCAGTAACAGGAATCAACAGAAGTCTTTTTAATACAATGATCAACGAAAATCTTTACAATACAATGATATGGTTCTACACTAAACAAAATAAGAACCAAACATAACCAGCACCCGTGGGTGGTGAATACATGGGAGAACTAAAATATAGACTGGTACATTTTGTCACAACTCGAAAACCCACCCTATGCGGATCTCAGTGTCGCGGGGCCGACCCGAAAGTCGTCCCTACTTTTTCCATTCCTGTATCATAGTACTAATATGCAAAGTACTAAAATCTTAAAACAATAACAGCGGAAAGCCTTATCAATGACCATAATCAGCGGAAGTCTTTCAGTACACAATGTCAGCAGAAGTCTATTCAATACATGATATGGTTCTACAATAACAAAAATAAGAACCAGACATAACCAACACTCGTGGGTGGTGAATACATGGGAGAACTAAAACATAGACTGGTACAGTTCCTCAAAATGTCCTCCTACGCTCGTAGACTCCTACTGGGGTCTTGCAGCGTCATCACCTGAAATGGGGGTAAGTAGGGTGGAATGAGCTACGAGAGCTCAGCAAGTAAAAACAGATCTTCGACACTGGTATCGGTGAAATATGAATCCATGAATAAGATTATAATAGCCAATCATAAGAAAAGAGATGCTGTGATAGCCAATGAGAACAGTTGCGTTAATGGTCAATGAATAATAGGTCACAATGTTCAATTTGGAGTAATGGATACAACATCAATATGAATCTCTCAATAATATAACAACAAGAAGGTACTGCCACAATAAACCGATCACAATCAAATCAATGAAGAGTGTCCTCTTAGTGTAAGATAAGTCATAAGGAATAGTGTCATTCAATAACGTAATCATATCAATCCCTAAGAGATGCATTTACTCTATTCTCAGGTAGAATGCCAAAGGAAATGCAATTGAAATGCCAGGGTAAATGCAATGAAAATTCCAATAGAAATGCAATGAAAATGATAGTGGAAATGCCGGTGGAAAGCCTTCGAGGAATTCATTCCTGCCACTTGTCCATTCATGGACTTGACCCTTAGGTCTCCAATCAATCAGAAAGCATCAGATGGATATTGTGACTGAGCACAAATCCGGTATTCATAACACATCATGAAAATGCCAGTGGAAATGCCGATGGAGAGCCTTCAAGGAATTCATCCTGTCCGTTCATGTACTCGACCCTTAGGTCTCCAATCAAGTCAGAAAGCATTGGATGGATATTGTGACCGAGCACAAATCCGGTATTCATAACACGTCATGATCATTTCATGATTCCATAGAAGTATAAAATGGAATATCATATATTCAATAGAGACATAACAGTAGGCCTTTCCAGGCACAGTTCCACATGAAAGTAATGATACAGTAGTCAATCAAAGTCCACAAGATAGAACAATATCACATTGTGGATAGCAATAACATGAAGTACTTTCAAGAGTACAAGTTTGGCAGTAAAGAATAAACTTGGCTTTGGAAACACCACATGGAAGAGAAAGGGAATTTACTTACCTCTAATTATGCGTTCTTAAATCAGTATCCTGTGAGGTTGCCTTTCCCGGTAGAGTCTCCTATATATCAGTAATACGTTTCAGAATAAATGCTATTCAACAAATTTTATGCCTTGCTATCATAAGTATTTCTAATACTAATTTAGACCTTACCATTGAGTCTAAAACGCCGAATAAATTCGGTTTAGGCTTTCGCGGAATCCCATTTGGACTTTTGTACTAAAAAGGGCAAAATGGTCATTTTGCACTTTAACGGTTATTTCTATTTTTTTGGGACCCTATCTTGTGAAACGGACCTCACCATTGATCTTAAAATATCCGAGATAATAAAAATTGACTATTCATTTGCATCGTTTGGACTTCGTTTGACCCATATTTGAAATAGGGGCATTTTTGAAAAAATTAATATTTTATTAATTTTCTTGTTTGGGCCACAGTGACATTCCCTAAAACATTTGGGGTCAAAATGAAATTTCTCTAAATCTCGGTCTAAACCAGTGGGTTCACCATTTAGAAACCCTAACCAGTCTGGTTCTTTACTGAACCAAACGGTTCAGTTCAATTCATAGAACCAGATTACAATATCCAAGTTCCTTCCCTATCCCAGATTTGGTTAAACCCAAACCAAATTCCAATTTTGTATCCTTGTTACCAAACATACCTGAATTCCTTTTTTAAAACCAAATACAATGACAGAGTTTCACTGCCCCATTTGTTTCCGGTCGGGTCCCGACCTGACCAGAAACCCGGATCTTGTTAATTTGAACCCGATAGCCTCACGACTTCACGGTCGTCTTCTCCGATCGTAAGCCGGTCATCCCTTCCGGCTTCGGTGACCTTCCGACGACTATTTTCCTACCTTTTTCAATGTGATTCGAATCCATTAGATATAAGGGTTATATTTCTAACTTTTAAATTAAATTTGGGTCTCTCTTGGTTGTCGGAACAGACCAATACAGTCGCGGTTTTTCGGTGAGCCTGAAATTTCGGCGACTGAACTTCTCGATTTTCCCTATCGTTTCTTTATCATTTTAACCCAAATTTCATTCTATTTTATTTCTGCACTTCTCACGATCACTCCTAAGTGGTTTAAGCAGCATTTTAATCATGAAATACAAGAAATCCGAATTATTCTTCTAACCTGCAACTAGGGTTTTCTCCCTCAGTTCTTCATAGTTTTTCTTGGTTCTTGTTGCGTTTGAAACCTTATGTCATACTCTTTAAGACCCTAGGTTTAGATTTAAATGAATCACACTATAAAATTATGAAACAGAAACAAACTTCTTACCTATACTTTCGGTTTCCTCGGTTTTGTGGGTCTCTTCCCTTCCGTTCCTTCTTCCGATTCCACCAAAAGTTCTCTGAGTTCTCTCTTAACTCACTCGAATTTCCTTGGGGCTTTTCTCTCTCTGATTTCCTCACTCCCACACAAGGATGTGTATATACACTTTTACATAATATATACATATATTTCTTGCCCCAAATCTCACTCCACTGATCTTGTCACAGCCATACCTCCTCCTATACCTCTTCTGATTTGCACCTTACTCCACCATACCTATTAGGTTAGGATTGGTGGATTCATATTAATTTATGAATATATATATATATATGCATATTCATAATAATATACATATATATTCCCTCACCTAACTCACACACTCACGGCTGTCCTTGGCAGCCCACTTGCTTCCCCGTTTTCTTTCTTTTATTTTATTTCTTTATAATTTTGCATGTACATATATATATATATACTTACATATATACATATATACATATATATATATATATATACTATGCCATTTTTATACGCACGTATGTACATAATTATACGTATATATTATTTACATATATTTTCTCAATTCGTAATTGCACACATGCACCTTATTTTAGATATAATGCATGTGTATACGTATGCATGCATGCATGCATAGAACTGCATGTGTGCACGCATTACGAGGTTGGGTTCGGTCACTAGACATGGCCCGGGTCACAAATCGGTATTCATCAAAATATAGAGTTTAAACATCCTGGGTTACAACTGATAGTACGCTACCCGACCCAGCTTACCTCGGTATACGTGCTAACCCGGGTCAGGGTATTACATTCTTACCCCCTTAAAAATAAGTTTGTCCGCAAACTTAACGGTTCCAACTCCAGTGGTTCCATGATTCCCGTTGTTACTCTAACATCATGGCCTAACCGAATTAGGTGTTCACATTTAACTAGATAAAATTTTTCTATTGAGAATCAAGTTTTATCGTCACATTAGATCAAGTTTTACTGTCACATCAGATCAAGTTTTACAGTCACATCGATCAAGTTTTATAATCACATCAGATCAAGTTTTACAGTCACATCCATCTATTGTACCACTATTTCTATAATTCCCTGTGTACTTCGAACCTTCTCGTGAAACTCAATCCTTTCCTATGGTTCTTTTCAGTTTCTGTAAATTTATGATATCATTTGATGAAGAAATTTATAAAATTCCCTAAACGTAGCTTAAAAAAAAAAAGAAACTCTGTTCATTCAGTCTACTAATATACCTGGGGTATATACATATATATCATTTCAAATGATATTTTGTGGAACTCATAGAGTTCGCATCGGTTTCTACGTGTCATTCCCTTTACAATAAATCTTTCATTCAACCAATTGTTCCTTGACCTCAAATCAGCTGTGTAAGAGTATCTGTGTCCCTGATCTGTATTTCCTGTGTTCGGTATCTAACATGATTCAATGATAGTTTTCTTGACGGTTACGTAAACAATGAGTCAGTAGTTCAGGTGTTCAGCTTCCCCATTCAATTAGCAACATATGGAACATATTCTAATGTGTAAAAAAAAAAAAAAATAACATAAATATAAACCAATCATAATAACCATAAGGGTATCATTTTCCAATGATGTAGTACTAGAAACTTAGAAATTCCTGGATTCCTAATTTCCTAAGGATGGTACTTCCTATTGAAGGTTTTTGTAATTATTGCCAATCCCTGTTAGGTTCTTTCAACCCATCTTTCATCTCTCAATTCATTGTTGCGTCCATTCCCTTTCAGTGTACAAGCATTCTAATTACTGTTACCTATCACATGTATCACCTTTCAAGGTGTTACTCCCCTGTCTAGGCATCACCATTAGTTTTACTACCTTTCCAAGGTATTTTCATTTCATTTAGATATTACTGTCAGATTCACTACCTTTCAAACTGACATATTTCCAATTCTATGTTACTTCCCATCTTTCAATGAGCACTAACTGTTTCCCAGTTTATTACGGAACATAATTCCAACTCTCACTAATTCTCACTGTACAGAACAATCAATAAGCTCATAATCTGTAAATAGAATTGCAATTCTCAATAGTTCTCGTAATATAGTACGATCATCAAATCATAACCATCACGTCTACAGTCTAGATATAGTGATTCAATTCCCAACAGTTCTCTCAATATAAAACAATCATCAAACTATAATTCAATAGGTCTCAAATACATGCTTCCATAAGATAGGATAATTATCAAAGATTATTAATTCCAATATTGCTATGATTCTTTCCAAGTTCTTAAGTATATCCACCATCATTTATTCAAGCCTCATTCATCTGTCTACATCAGGTATCGAACCCTCCTCCAGTATTTTCCATGTCAAATCACAAGAATTCTCATCACGTATCTTGAAGTAAACTAATATCCTTAAGGATCGCTAGTCAATCATGATCAACTTTCATTTTAACCTGTAGTCCTTTACCAAAACTAGTTAACCTTTAGTGACTTAACTTACTTTCCCCTTCTGATAGTCACAACTCATTTAGTTGTTTTTAAATCACCAAGTTCTTTCTTGGATCAGTTAAAAACTATAGACTTATGATCTATACCTCTTATATTCTATATACATCATTCATTTCTAGTGATTCCTCTAATGTATAACATTCAGTGATAATGACTCTTTCAAGAGTCGCCATTCATTCAATAGATAGAGTACAATATTCAGTGATAATGACTCTTCCAAGAGTCGCCATTCATTCAATCTCGTCTATCAAGTAACTATTCATATCTATGACAGTATGTACTTCATTTTAAAGATTATAAATCTTTACATTTAGATATGTCATTGTTCCTTGAATATCATAAAACAGGTAATCACTCAGCTCATCAATGTCTTTCAAATTCTATGAGTTAATAATACATCGACCTAATACTCGTATATCTAGGTTACTACTTTACTTGTTTCATGCCTGAAATCTATCATCAATCATTATCTTTGAACAGTTAACATCTAACTTAAGAGTTCTGTCTCTATGTTCAGCTAGCGGTAAATGTTAGAACTATAAATTAGTATGTAGAGCAACATGTAACAATATTGGCATTTATAGACAATTGTAAATAATACCTGCGACTACTGGTACAGTAGCCTAATCATCTCCCAATTCACTATAAAAGATCAATGGTCAGAATTCCATACGAGTCTATCTATCATGTCAGCATTTACTATACTTAGGCATTGGTAATACCAGTACATCAATTTCATCTCTCATGAACTACCGTTACAAAACTGTTTTAACACCAAATCCTTTTTATATCAACTGAGCCTAAGAATTTGACTTAATGCTTCAATCATTTCTTGGCATCACCAGGTTCGGTAGGATAGGTGTAGTGATATTGTAGCATTCCACTCATCAAGTCCTCTAGGCATACATCGTTCTATAATATCATAAAGATTCGTAGTATCTGTGTTGATTTCTAATATCATTTCTTCTATATCATTAGACCTAACTTCCAAGTATAGGTCAATCATTGAAGATATATGTGATCCTAATCTGTATCTCATGTGTTCTACGTTTAATATTCCTAACAATGATCCCCATGGTAACCACAAAAGGTTTACTAAATAGCCTAGAGTTCACATGTTTCCCTGTCTAATATTCTCCAATAATAACCTTCCCAATGTAATAGAATCAGTAAATCAATCATCCAATGTTCAGTTGCTAAGTTCAATTTAGCAGTTGTCAAGTGTGTAAGGATCTTATAAGGTCTAAACAAGTTATAAATAACTGGAAGGGTACTTGTGGCTATTTGTATAGTAGTTTGATGTTTCCCTGATGCCACAGAAACTGGTGAGGTAGGTGTGGCACTAGCCGTAGCCTTAGCTTTCCGAGGGAAATTCCTTGCGTAGTGTCCATTCCGACCACAGAAATAGCAAATGTTTGTGTTTCTAAGACATTGCCCCTTGTGAGATTTCTCGCAGGTAGGGCATTGTAAGTGAACTGGGTGTCTAGTTGGCACTCCCTTTTGGTTGGGCACCCTATGTTTGACTCTTCTTTTGGCAATTCCTCGTTCACCCCGTGTGGTAATCCTTAACAGTGCCACTACTTTGATGCACGGAGTTGTCTGTTGGGGTTGAGCTTGATGCAAAGATTTTAGAATCTTTTCCATAAGGCGTTCAATTTGGTCTAATTGATCATCTCCTACCTCGGTATTCCTGGTATGCACCATTGCTGAAATAATAAATCCTAGATAAGTATTCTAATAAGGTTCTGCTCGTTCATGGCCTAACCAAGTCAATATAATCTATTAATGTATCCCTTTCGTTAATCCTGTCTATACAGATAACCCGTCAATGCATAAAATAACAATCAATGTTCACATGAAATCTATATCATAGAGACTTCAGCTCTATCTATTGATTCTAACTATAAGTGATCTATGCGATTCATAACTGTCGATGTATTCCTTGGGATAACCATGTCTGTAAAAATAATTAGTAAAGATAACTCGTAAGATGTCCAGTCAATATATGAGAGGATGAGCAATGATCGTATGAAATCTATTTAAAGAACGTTAGTTATATCTATCGACTCCAGTTCTAAACGATCTATAGATAACGAATTATTCTTTGAGTTAACCATGTCCGTAAAAGGTAACCAATGAAGATAATCAATGAGATGACTAGTCAGTGTATAAGATAAGCAGTAATGATCATACAAAATAAAACGTTAGTCTTGTCAATCAAATTCTAATTCTAATCCTATCTCCCATAACTCACAATCGAACCTATAGCTCTGATACCAAGCTGTCACGACCGGAAACCCACTTTATGCGGATCTCGTGTCGCGGGGCCGACCCGAAAGTCATCCCTACTTTTTCCATTCTTGTATCATAGTACTAATATGCAAAGTACTAAAATCTTAAAACAATAACAGCGGAAGTCTTATCAATGACCATAATCAGCAGAAGTCTTTCAGTATACAATGTCAGCAGAAGTCTATTCAATACATGATATGGTTCTACAATAACAAAAATAAGAACCAGACATAACCAGCACCCGTGGGTGGTGAATACATGGGAGAACTAAAACATAGACTGGTATAGTTCCTCAAAATGTCCTCCTACGCTCGTAGACTCCTACTGGGGTCTTGCAGCGTCATCACTTGAAATGGGGGTAAGTAGGGTGGAATAAGCTACGAGAGCTCAGCAAGTAAAAATAGATCTCTGACACTGGTATCAGTGAAATATGAATCCATGAATACGATTATAATAGCCAATCATAAGAAAAGAGATGCTGTGATAGCCAATGAGAACAGTTGCCTTAATGGCCAATGAATAATAGGTCACAATGTTCAATTTGGAGTAATGGATACATTATCAACATGAATCTCTCAATAATATAACAACAAGAAGGTACTGCCACAATAAACCGATCACAATCAAATCAATGAAGAGTGTCCTCTCCGTGTAAGATAAGTCAAAAGGAATAGTGTCATTCAATAACGTAATCATATCAATCCCTAAGAGATGCATTTACTCTGTTCTCAAGTAGAATGCCAATGGAAATGCAATTGAAATGCCAGTGTAAATGCAATGAAAATGCCAATGAAAATTCCAGTGGAAATGCCGGTGGAAAGCCTTCGATGAATTCATTCCTGCCACCTGTCCATTCATGGACTTGACCCTTAGGTCTCCAATCAATCAGAAAGCATCGGATGGATATTGTGACTGAGCACAAATCCGGTATTCATAACACATCATGAAAATGCCAGTGGAAATGCCGGTGGAGAGCCTTCGACGAATTCATTCCTGCCACCTGTCCGTTCATGTACTCGACCCTTAGGTCTCCAATTAAGTTAGAAAGAATCGGATGGATATTGTGACTGAGCACAAATCCAGTATTCATAACACGTCATGATCATTTCATGATTCCATAGAAGTATAAAATGGAATATCATATATTCAATAAAGACATAACAGTAGGCCTTTCCAGGCACAGTTCCACATGAAAGTAATGATACAGTAGTCAATCAAGGTCCACAAGATAGAACAATATCACATTGTGGATAGCAATAACATGAAGTACTTTCAAGAGTACAAGTTTGGCAGTAAAGAATAAACTTGGCTTTGGAAAAACCACATGGAAAAGAAAGGGAATTTACTTACCTCTAATTATGCGTTCTTAAATCAGTATTCTGTGAGGTTGCCTTTCCCGGTGGAGTCTCCTATATATCAGTAATACGTTTCAGAATAAATGTTATTCAACAAATTTTATGCCTTGCTATCATAAGTATTTCTAATACTAATTTAGACCTTACCATTGAGTCTGAAACGTCGAAGAAAGTCGGTTTAGGCTTTCGCGGAATCCCATTTGGACTTTGTACTAAAAAGGGCAAAATGGTCGTTTTGCAATTTTACTGTTATTTCTATTTTTTTGGGACCCTGTCTCATGAAACGGACCTCACCATTGATCTTAGAATGTCCGAGATAATAAAAATTGACTATTCATTTGCATCGTTTGGACTTCGTTTGACCCATATTTGAAATAGGGGCATTTTTATAAAAATTAATATTTTATTAATTTTCTTGTTTGGGCCATAGTGACATTACCTAAAACATTTGGGGTCAAAATGAAATTTCTCTAAATCTCGGTCTGAACTAGTGGGTTTACCATTTAGAAACCCTAACTGATCTGGTTCTTTACTGAACCAAACGGTTCAGTTCAATTCATAGAACCGGATTACAATATCCTAGTTCCTTCCCTATCCCAGATTTGGTTAAACCCAAACCAAATTCCAATTTTGTATCCCTGTTACCAAACATACCTGAATTCCTTTTTTAAAACCAAATACAATGACACAGTTTCACTGCCCCATTTGTTTCCTGTCGGGTCCCGACCCGACCAGAAACCCGGATCCTGTTAATTTGAACCCGATTGCCTCACGACTTCACGGTCGTCTTCTCCGATCGTAAGCCGGTCATCCCTTCCGGCTCCAGTGACCTTCCGAAGACTATTTTCCTACCTTTTTCAATGTGATTCGAATCCATTAGACATAAGGGTTATATTTCTAACTTTTAAATTAAATTTGGGTCTCTCTTGGTCGTCGGAACAGACCAATACAATCGCGATTTTTCGGTGAGCCCAAATTTCGGGGACTGAACTTCTCGATTTTCCTTATCGTTTCTTTATCATTTTAAATCAAATTTCATTCCATTTTCTTTCTACACTTCTCACGATCACTCCTAAGTGGTTTAAGCAACATTTTAATCATGAAATACAAGAAATTCGAATTATTCCTCTAACCTGCAACTAGGGTTTTCTCCCTCAGTTCTTCATAGTTTTTCTTGGTTCTTGTTGCGTTTGAAACCTTATGTCATACTCTTTAAGACCTTAGGTTTAGATTTAAATGAATCACGCTATAAAATTATGAAACAGAAACAAACTTCTTCCCTATACTTTCGATTTCCTCGGTTTTGTGGGTCTCTTCCCTTCCGTTCCTTCTTCCGATTCCACCAAAAGTTCTCTGAGTTCTCTCTTAACTCACTCGAATTTCCTTGGGGATTTTCTCTCTCTGATTTCCTCACTCCCACACAAGGATGTGTATATACACTTTTACATAATATATACATATATTTCTTGCCCCAAATCTCACTCCACTGATCTTGTCACAGCCATACCTCCTCCTATACCTCTTCTGATTTGCACCTTACTCCACCATACCTATTAGGTTAGGATTGGTGGATTCATATTACTTTATGAATATATATATATATGCATATTCATAATAATATACATATATATTCCCTCACCTAACTCACACACTCACGGCTGTCCTTGGCAGCCCACTTGCTTCCCCCTTTTCTTTCTTTTGTTTTATTTCTTTATAATTTTGCATGTACATATATATATATATACTTACATATACACATATATATATACTATACCATTTTTATATGCACGTATGTACATAATTATACGTATATATTATTTACATATATTTTCTCAATTCGTAATTGCACACATGCACCTTATTTTAGATATAATGCATGTGTATACGTATGCATGCATGCATGAAACTGCATGTGTGCACGCATTACGAGGTTGGGTTCCGGGTCACTAGACATAGCCCGGGTCACAAATCGGTATTCATCAAAATATAGAGTTTAAACATCCCGGGTTACAATTGATAGTAAGCTACCCGACCCAGCTTACCTCGGTATACGTGCTAACCCGGGTTAGGGTATTACACATTTCCTCAAAATGTCCGCCTACGCTTTCAGACTCTTACTGGGGTTTTGCAACGTCATCACCTGAAATGGGGTTAGTAGGGTGGAATGAGCTACGAAAGCTCAACAAGTAAATGCAGATCTCCGACATTGGTATTAGTGAAAAGAATATAATTCCATGAATAAGAACCAGACATAACCAGCACCCATGAGTGGTGAATACATGGGAGAACTAAAACATAGACTGGCACATTTCCTCAAAATGTTCGCCTACGCTTTCAGACTCTTATTGGGGTCTTGCAACGTCATCACCTGAAATAGGGTAAGTAGGGTGGAATGAGCTACAAAAGCTCAACAAGTAAATGCAGATCTCTGACATTGGTACCAGTGAAAAGAATATAATTCCATGAATAAGAATATGATAGCCAATCATAAGGAAAGAGATGCTATGATAGCCAATAAGAACAGTTGCCATAATGACCAATGAACAGTGGGGTCACAATGTACAATCAGGAGTAATAGATTTAACATCAACATGATTGTACTGCCACAATAAACCGATCACAATCAAATCAATGAAGGATGTCCTCTCAGTGTAAGATAAGTCATAAGGAATAGTGTCATTCAACAATCGCAGTCATATCAATCAAATAAGAGATGATTTTATTCTGTGTTAGGGCTTGGCACACCCTTAGTCTTTTGGGGCCCGGCATACCCCCCAATGAATTCTAGTGAATTGCCATATGTCCATTCATGGACTCGACCCGTAGGTTTCCAGTGAATTAGAAAGCATCAGATGGATATTCTGACTGAGCACAAATCTGGTATACATAAACATTTCATGATTTCATAAGAGTATAAAAATGTAATATCATATATACAATGAAAGCATAACAATAGGCCTTTCAAGGCATGGTTCAACATGATAACAATGATATAGCAGTCAATCAATGTCCACAAGATGGAACAATATCACATTGTGGAAAATAATAATATCTGGTACATTCAAGAGTATAAGTTTGGCAGTAATGAGAATAAACTTGGCTCGAAAACACCACATAGAAGAGAAAGGAAATTTACTTATGTCACGACCCGAAACCCACCCTGTGCGGATCTCGGATCGCGACCGCCGCCTTCAGGCTCGGGAGCCCTTGGGCGAGGCGAGACATAAGCAACAATATCGGATGGCGGTGCGGCCTGTGGTTGCGGAAGCATGAAAAAAAACCTTTTTCTTTTCTTTTTAAAATCTGTCGCACATCCATCCGGTACTGCCGCTCTTCATAGCGGTACATATAATAATAATAATCAGAGCATACTAAAATTCAGAGTTTTATTTACATTACATATCCGGTTGCCTCTCGGCTTAAGTACATACTTTCTAAAATCTATTACACTTCAAAATTCGACCATCTACGGGTCCTTAGTACTTCCAAAAGCCCTTGATCATTTTAAAGCCACTAGTTGTCATCCCCAAATGGAGCAAGGCTCCCATTTATCATCGTTACCTGAAAAAAATTTAGGGAATGGGGTGAGCTTCGAAAAGCCCAATGAGTAATTCCTGCATCTGTCATGGGTTTTCAATTGGCAGTGGTTTCGTACATGAGAGTTTATAAAATGCACACTACCAATTGTTCGTACATTTTAAACACAGAGTACATGCACTTTTCATAACAGATAGCTTTGAACATTTAAAGTATTCAAGCTAGTTAAACATTCCTTCAAATAGAGTATATGCATTTCAAACAATTAAACATGCATAGTGAAAATGGGGGTGAAAACCTGCTTCCATTTTCGAAAATCATTTGTCATCTTTTCAGTTTTTAACTAAAGGATCCGTTTCGAACCAGACCCTAGTCTTACTTCTGAGAGATCTCGTTGCCTGGGGGATTAGATCCTGCTGCCGGGCATTATTCTGAATTGAGAACCCGAAGGGTGCTCAATAATTGGAGATGCTTATGCATCTTTATTATCTTGCAAAACGTTAGCTTCTTCAAAAAATGCTTTTATAAGCATTTAAACATGACTTCTTCAAGGAATGCTTTTATGAGCATTTAAAACAAAAATGATGTTCATGATAGGAATGAGCATTTTAAACAAACATGATGTTCACGATAGGATCTTCACATAGTTGAAATAACATTTTAGAACAGATGACATGTTAAACAATTTCAAAAAGAACTGTAACAAAGATCATTTACTGAACATGTCATAAGAGAATTATAAAAGCAGAATATTTCAAAACGGGAGTCATGAAATATGGAATTTAAACATTCAATGCTTCAGATATTTTGAAGTTTAAAACATCATTTAAATCGTGGAGTTAAAATCTCCACTTCAAATGCAGGGTTACTCACCTTGATTTCCTGGGTTTGCACTATTAGTTGGTTGTTCCCTTCCCTTTGTAGCTCCTAGAAACAATTTACAATAATCTATTAACTTCAATGTACTTCAAATAACTCCTATTGATGTTTCTAATTATGCTTAAATCGTATTACGTCCTAACGTCTTATCGTGAATCTTATTTTATTGACGCATCATATTTTCTCGTACTTTATTTCGTAATGCGGACCTCACCGTTGAGTCCAAAACGTCGAAGAAAGTCAATTTAGACCTTCTTGGCTTTTAATTGGGCTTTGGTCATGTTAGGGGCAATTTGGTAATTTGTACTTTAACGTGTCCTAATTTTTTGGAGTCTCGTCTCGAAAAATGGACCACACCATTGAGTTCGGAACGTCTAAAATAGTCAAAATGCACTATTTATTTGTTTTATTTGGACTCCGTTTGACTGATTTATTGTTCAAGGGTAAAATAGTAATTTTATCCAATTAATAAAATAATTAAATAAATTATTTTATTAATTATTATTATTATTTTTTTTTTTCAGGGGCCTATTTGAATTTTTCTTTTAGAAATCTGGGCCTTAGTACAATTTTTCTAAACAGTGGGGGTTTAATTGCAATTATTTAAAAGTATTAAAATAAACCAAGGGGTTCAGTTGGTTTGTGACTGAACCGGTTCACTATTCCATTGAACCAACCGGTTCAATGCGTAATGCTGACGTCAGCCCTAATTTTTAAATTTTAAAATCTTTTAAATCAAAACGGCATAGTTTCACCTAACCGGTTTTATATTTCGGTCGGGGCCCGACCCAAACCCAGATCCGACCCAACCCAATCGACCCGACACTATTCATCGTCTTCCTTCTTCTCCCCCCAGTTTGCCCTAATTTTTTGGTTTTCATGTTTCTCGATTTCGTGGAGTTTCAGGTGCGTATTCTCTCTGCCATCCATCCCAAAACATTTCTAGAGGTTAGGCAAACATTTTGGCAATAGTTTTATGCCTCGAATCAAGCTCAAGTGTTCGGTTCATGTGGGGATAGCCGCACCTGTAACTGGCTAGTAAACCCTCAACTCACCATCAAATCTTGCGTGGTTTGGCCCAAAATGATCCTTAGATCATGGGGCTTTGATATACATTCTAAAAGTAAGCTTTGGTGTCCGTTTTTAAGGGTCGACTTTTTTGAACCGTGACTGTAACTCAGTTTTTGGGGGTCCATTTCTAGGCTTCTAGGTCGCGGGTTAGTGGTTTAAGAACCCTAATGAGGTCTAGTTTAAGCCCCAAGACACTAATCCAAGTTTGGTTCAACTAATTTCAGACCTGTTGTAACATTTCTGGATTTTTTATTTATTTATTTATTTTTTTTTATTCGACTTGTAAATTTGAATTTCTCACTCGATTCTTCACTATTTTTGCTCATTCTTTTTGCAATGTAAAACTGATATTATGTAGTTTAACATATCATAGTTGCATGTTTAAAATTTGAAACGTAAAGGAATAAATTTCAATCAAAATTTACCTGTTTACACTGATTGTTTTGAGAATTCTCCTTCCTTCCGTTCCTGTTTTGCTACTCCAGTTTCTATCATTTCTTGCTCCTGTTTGTCCACATCTCTTTCTCTCTATTTGCCCATTTTATTTCTTATCAATTGACCATGCAGTTAGTGGCATTGCCACTTGTTGGCATCATGCCTTGCATGGAGACCACTTGCCTTCATCACATGGTTACCGATTGTATGAAGGACACCTCACAGTTGTTATATGTATTACAATCACATGGCTGCCACCCATTTTTGGATTCAGCTGAAGACAGCCCACAGATTCTCTCCCTTAATCCCTCATTTAGTTTACAATTTTTCTTCTTCTGATTTCTATTTCTTGTATTATGTATTTCTATATATATATACATAGATACATATACTGATATATATATCTATATATATATATATATACAATGAGGCAACCGTATTTAAATATAATTATACATGGTATCTTATGTACATATGTTAAGTATTTATGTACATTTCATGTGTTGGTTTAGATATACATATATATATATATATATGCATATTTCATGTTGTTTTAATCTTATTAGTAGTATTATATTATATTTTATTTTATGTATTGTACATGTAATATTATTATATTTTATTTTCTTTATTTTTCATATACTATTATTATTATTAATCTGCCTAATTACTGAAAGTTTGCATATCAATATTCACACTCGTAGTCGTTATGACACGTCATTGGGTCGGGGTGTTACATCCTTCCCCCCTTAAAATAGTTTTGTCCTCAAAACTCGAGTGTTCTTATTTTCAGGGTTCTAGTCTCCTTACGTTATTTCGGTCTATCACATTCATGTTTTAAGTAGTTGAAAATAAGTCACAAGTCTATATATAGTAGTTTAAGCATCAAGCTATGTACCTAATTGACCTGTTGAAGGTTGTGCAGCATTAGAATATATGTTGTACACTCGTCCATACCTCAGAGGTTCCTTGCCACTTCCTCCTGGTTTTTCGGCTGTTGGGGTTTGAGCTTGTGGTACGGCCGAAGAAGCTACCACCGTGGGTTCTTCGGTGCCCTGACCCCATTTTGGGCAGTCTTTTATGCGATGCCCAGACTGTCCGCATTTATAACACTCCCCAGTAAGACGTCGGCAATCCCCAAAATGGTATTTCTGACAGGTAGAGCACTGAGGGGTTCCCGAAGTCCTTTTGTTGGAGTTCCCCTCGTCATTAACAGAAACTTCACTCTTGCCCCTTGCCCTAGTCTTCTTCATCGTTTGAGGAGTGGGACTAATATTTTTCTTGTCCTTCTTCTGAGACAAAGCGATCCCAGCCCTCTCAAAGATTTTGGCGCGGTCAACTACTGCATTGTAGGTAGGAAGTTCAAAAGGTTCCAGTCGGTACCTAATACTGTCCTTGAGGCCACTTTCGAATTTCCTAGCCTTCAAGTCCTCCGTTTGAACCATATGGGGTGCAAATCGGGCTAACCTCATAAATTGAGTTTCATATTCTGCTACAGTCATCGTTCCTTGCTTCAGAATCGCAAAGTCTGCTATTTTTTGATTCTTTAGTGACCTTGGGAAGAACTTATCATAAAACACCTCGAGGAACCTTGTCCAAGTCATTGGCGGCTCCTTTTCTTTTTCCAGCAGCCACCATTCATGAGCTGCGTCCTTAAAAGTAAAAGCAGCAAATGAGACCTTTTGTTCGGCAGTACAGGGCATAACCGTAAATATGCGCTCCATCTCTCGAACCCATGACTCTGTATCGATCGTTGTGTCTAGGCCATCAAATCTAGGAGGTTTAAAACTCTGAAATGTTTTATAACTCGCCGTGTTTACTGCTTCAGTAGGTTGTCCTGGATTTGGTTGTGGCTCAGGATTTTGCACCGGTTGTGGCGCTCTGACTTGTGCCTGCATGTTAACTATGTTCTGAGCCATTGCCTCCAGAATATGTTCAACTCGGTCGAGTCTATCATCTGAACTCCCTGTATTCCTTCTGGTACGCACCATTTTTTTTTCTGAAAAGTACACATTTCTGTTAGTTTTTGTCATTACATAAGGTTTTCAATCACTCATCTCATGTTCAAGGTAAATATTTTGTTATCCTTGATTCTCGTGGTGGTTTTTTTTTTTTTTTTTTTATAATCTACATTACTTCTCGTTCTATTCTTATTTATCTACGGGTCCCATACCCCGCCTTCCTATCACGTCATTTACTTCACATGTCTATTTCATGTAACGCGGGTCTCATACCCCGCATTTACTTCACATCACTTACTTCACATCTTTATTTCATGTACTGCGGGTCCCATACCCCGCCTTCATTTCGTATCACTTACTTCACATATCTTAGGTAGCCTAAAGTCTACCTAACTTATGGTTCTGTTCCTAATTCTTCTAATGTCACTAAGTTTGTTCTAGTTAACCTAGTGCTCTGATACCACTCTGTCACGACCCGAAACCCACCCTGTGCGGATCTCGGATCGCGACCGCCGCCTTCAGGCTCGGGAGCCCTTGGGCGAGGCGAGACATAAGCAACAATATCGGATGGCGGTGCGGCCTGGGGTTGCGGAAGCGTGAAAAAAAAACTTTTTCTTTTCTTTTTAAAATCTGTCGCACATCCATCTGGTACTGCCGCTCTTCATAGCAGTACATATAATAATAATAATCAGAGCATACTAAAATTCAGAGTTTTATTTACATTACATATCCGGTTGCCTCTCGGCTTAAGTACATACTTTCTAAAATCTATTACACTTCAAAATTCGACCATCTACGGGTCCTTAGTACTTCCAAAAGCCCTTGATCATTTTAAAGCCACTAGTTGTCATCCCCAAATGGAGCAAGGCTCCCATTCATCATCGTTACCTGAAAAAAATTTAGGGAATGGGGTGAGCTTCGAAAAGCCCAATGAGTAATTCCTGCATCTGTCATGGGTTTTCAATTGGCAGTGGTTTCGTACATGAGAGTTTATAAAATGCACACTACCAATTGTTCGTACATTTTAAACACAGAGTACATGCACTTTTCATAACAGATAGCTTTGAACATTTAAAGTATTCAAGCTAGTTAAACATTCCTTCAAATAGAGTATATGCATTTCAAACAATTAAACATGCATAGTGAAAATGGGGGTGAAAACCTGCTTCCATTTTCGAAAATCATTTGTCATCTTTTCACTTTTTAACTAAAGGATCCGTTTCGAACCAGACCCTAGTCTTACTTCTGAGAGATCTCGTTGCCTGGGGGATTAGATCCTGCTGCCGGGCATTATTCTGAATTGAGAACCCGAAGGGTGCTCAATAATTGGAGATGCTTATGCATCTTTATTATCTTGCAAAACGTTAGCTTCTTCAAAAAATGCTTTTATAAGCATTTAAACATGACTTCTTCAAGGAATGCTTTTATGAGCATTTAAAACAAAAATGATGTTCATGATAGGAATGAGCATTTTAAACAAACATGATGTTCACGATAGGATCTTCACATAGTTGAAATAACATTTTAGAACAGATGACATGTTAAACAATTTCAAAAAGAACTGTAACAAAGATCATTTACTGAACATGTCATAAGAGAATTATAAAAGCAGAATATTTCAAAACGGGAGTCATGAAATATGGAATTTAAACATTCAATGCTTCAGATATTTTGAAGTTTAAAACATCATTTAAATCGTGGAGTTAAAATCTCCACTTCAAATGCAGGGTTACTCACCTTGATTTCCTGGGTTTGCACTATTAGTTGGTTGTTCCCTTCCCTTTGTAGCTCCTAGAAACAATTTACAATAATCTATTAACTTCAATGTACTTCAAATAACTCCTATTGATGTTTCTAATTATGCTTAAATCGTATTACGTCCTAACGTCTTATCGTGAATCTTATTTTATTGACGCATCATATTTTCTCGTACTTTATTTCGTAATGCGGACCTCACCGTTGAGTCCGAAACGTCGAAGAAAGTCAATTTAGACCTTCTTGGCTTTTAATTGGGCTTTGGTCATGTTAGGGGCAATTTGGTAATTTGTACTTTAACGTGTCCTAATTTTTTGGAGTCTCGTCTCGAAAAATGGACCACACCATTGAGTTCGGAACGTCTAAAATAGTCAAAATGCACTATTTATTTGTTTTATTTGGACTCCGTTTGACTGATTTATTGTTCAAGGGTAAAATAGTAATTTTATCCAATTAATAAAATAATTAAATAAATTATTTTATTAATTATTATTATTATTTTTTTTTTTTCAGGGGCCTATTTGAATTTTTCTTTTAGAAATCTGGGCCTTAGTACAATTTTTCTAAACAGTGGGGGTTTAATTGCAATTATTTAAAAGTATTAAAATAAACCAAGGGGTTCAGTTGGTTTGTGACTGAACCGGTTCACTATTCCATTGAACCAACCGGTTCAATGCGTAATGCTGACGTCATGATGACGTCAGCCCTAATTTTTAAATTTTAAAATCTTTTAAATCAAAACGGCATAGTTTCACCTAATCGGTTTTATATTTCGGTCGGGGCCCGACCCGAACCCAGATCCGACCCAACCCAATAGACCCGACACTATTCATCGTCTTCCTTCTTCTCCCCCCAGTTTGCCCTAATTTTCTGGTTTTCATGTTTCTCGATTTCGTGGAGTTTCAGGTGTGTATTCTCTTTGCCATCCATCCCAAAACATTTCTAGAGGTTAGGCAAACATTTTGGCAATAGTTTTATGCCTCGAATCAAGCTCAAGTGTTCGGTTCATGTGGGGATAGCCGCACCTGTAACTGGCTAGTAAACCCTCAACTCACCATCAAATCTTGCGTGGTTTGGCCCAAAATGATCCTTAGATCATGGGGCTTTGATATACATTCTAAAAGTAAGCTTTGGTGTCCGTTTTTAAGGGTCGACTTTTTTGAACCGTGACTGTAACTCAGTTTTTGGGGGTCCATTTCTAGGCTTCTAGGTCGCGGGTTAGTGGTTTAAGAACCCTAATGAGGTCTAGTTTAAGCCCCAAGACACTAATCCAAGTTTGGTTCAACTAATTTCAGACCTGTTGTAACATTTCTGGATTTTTTTTTTTTTTTTTATTTTTTTTTATTCGACTTGTAAATTTGAATTTCTCACTCGATTCTTCACTATTTTTGCTCATTCTTTTTGCAATGTAAAACTGATATTATGTAGTTTAACATATCATAGTTGCATGTTTAAAATTTGAAACGTAAAGGAATAAATTTCAATCAAAATTTACCTGTTTACATTGATTGTTTTGAGAATTCTCCTTCCTTCCGTTCCTGTTTTGCTACTCCAGTTTCTATCATTTCTTGCTCCTGTTTGTCCACATCTCTTTCTCTCTATTTGCCCGTTTTATTTCTTATCAATTGACCATGCAGTTAGTGGCATTGCCACTTGTTGGCATCATGCCTTGCATGGAGACCACTTGCCTTCATCACATGGTTACCGATTGTATGAAGGACACCTCACAGTTGTTATATGTATTACAATCACATGGCTGCCACTCATTTTTGGATTCAGCTGAAGACAGCCCACAGATTCTCTCCCTTAATCCCTCATTTAGTTTACAATTTTTCTTCTTCTGATTTCTATTTCTTGTATTATGTATTTCTATATATATATACATAGATACATGTACTGATATATATATATATATATATATACAATGAGGCAACCGTATTTAAATATAATTATATATGGTATCTTATGTACATATGTTAAGTATTTATGTACATTTCATGTGTTGGTTTAGATATACATATATATATATATATGCATATTTCATGTTATTTTAATCTTATTAGTAGTATTATATTATATTTTATTTTATGTATTGTACATGTAATATTATTATATTTTATTTTCTTTATTTTTCATATACTATTATTATTATTAATCTGCCTAATTACTGAAAGTTTGCATATCAATATTCACACTCGTAGTCGTTATGACACGTCATTGGGTCGGGGTGTTACATCCTTCCCCCCTTAAAATAGTTTTGTCCTCAAAACTCGAGTGTTCTTATTTTCAGGGTTCTAGTCTCCTTACGTTATTTCGGTCTATCACATTCATGTGTTAAGTAGTTGAAAATAAGTCACAAGTCTATATATAGTAGTTTAAGCATCAAGCTATGTACCTAATTGACCTGTTGAAGGTTGTGCAGCATTAGAATATATGTTGTACACTCGTCCATACCTCAGAGGTTCCTTGCCACTTCCTCCTGGTTTTTCGGCTGTTGGGGTTTGAGCTTGTGGTACGGCCGAAGAAGCTACCACCGTGGGTTCTTTGGTGCCCTGACCCCATTTTGGGCAGTCTTTTATGCGATGCCCAGACTGTCCGCATTTATAACACTCCCCAGTAAGACGTCGGCAATCCCCAAAATGGTATTTCTGACAGGTAGAGCACTGAGGGGTTCCCGAAGTCCTTTTGTTGGAGTTCCCCTCGTCATTAACAGAAACTTCACTCTTGCCCCTTGCCCTAGTCTTCTTCATCGTTTGAGGAGTGGGACTAATATTTTTCTTGTCCTTCTTCTGAGACAAAGCGATCCCAGCCCTCTCAAAGATTTTGGCGCGGTCAACTACTGCATTGTAGGTAGGAAGTTCAAAAGGTTCCAGTCGGTACCTAATACTGTCCTTGAGGCCACTTTCAAATTTCCTAGCCTTCAAGTCCTCCGTTTGAACCATATGGGGTGCAAATCGGGCTAACCTCATAAATTGAGTTTCATATTCCGCTACAGTCATCGTTCCTTGCTTCAGAATCGCAAAGTCTGCTATTTTTTGATTCTTTAGTGACCTTGGGAAGAACTTATCATAAAACACCTCGAGGAACCTTGTCCAAGTCATTGGCGGCTCCTTTTCTTTTTCCAGCAGCCACCATTCATGAGCTGCGTCCTTAAAAGTAAAAGCAGCAAATGAGACCTTTTGTTCGGCAGTACAGGGCATAACCGTAAATATGCGCTCCATCTCTCGAACCCATGACTCTGTATCGATCGTTGTGTCTAGGCCATCAAATCTAGGAGGTTTAAAACTCTGAAATGTTTTATAACTCGCCGTGTTTACTGCTTCAGTAGGTTGTCCTGGATTTGGTTGTGGCTCAGGATTTTGCACCGGTTGTGGCGCTCTGACTTGTGCCTGCATGTTAACTATGTTCTGAGCCATTGCCTCCAGAATATGTTCAACTCGGTCGAGTCTATCATCTGAACTCCCTGTATTCCTTCTGGTACGCACCATTTTTTTTTCTGAAAAGTACTCATTTCTGTTAGTTTTTGTCATTACATAAGGTTTTCAATCACTCATCTCATGTTCAAGGTAAATATTTTATTATCCTTGATTCTCGTGGTGGTTTTTTTTTTTTTATAATCTACATTACTTCTCGTTCTATTCTTATTTATCTACGGGTCCCATACCCCGCCTTCCTATCACGTCATTTACTTCACATGTCTATTTCATGTAACGCGGGTCTCATACCCCGCATTTACTTCACATCACTTACTTCACATCTTTATTTCATGTACTGCGGGTCCCATACCCCGCCTTCATTTCGTATCACTTACTTCACATATCTTAGGTAGCCTAAAGTCTACCTAACTTATGGTTCTGTTCCTAATTCTTCTAATGTCACTAAGTTTGTTCTAGTTAACCTAGTGCTCTGATACCACTCTGTCACGACCCGAAACCCACCCTGTGCGGATCTCGGATTGCGACCGCCGCCTTCAGGCTCGGGAGCCCTTGGGCGAGGCGAGACATAAGCAACAATATCGGATGGCGGTGCGGCCTGGGGTTGCGGAAGCGTGAAAAAAAAACTTTTTCTTTTCTTTTTAAAATCTGTCGCACATCCATCCGGTACTGCCGCTCTTCATAGCGGTACATATAATAATAATAATCAGAGCATGCTAAAATTCAGAGTTTTATTTACATTACATATCCGGTTGCCTCTCGGCTTAAGTACATACTTTCTAAAATCTATTACACTTCAAAATTCGACCATCTACGGGTCCTTAGTACTTCCAAAAGCCCTTGATCATTTTAAAGCCACTAGTTGTCATCCCCAAATGGAGCAAGGCTCCCATTCATCATCGTTACCTGAAAAAAATTTAGGGAATGGGGTGAGCTTCGAAAAGCCCAATGAGTAATTCCTGCATCTGTCATGGGTTTTCAATTGGCAGTGGTTTCGTACATGAGAGTTTATAAAATGCACACTACCAATTGTTCGTACATTTTAAACACAGAGTACATGCACTTTTCATAACAGATAGCTTTGAACATTTAAAGTATTCAAGCTAGTTAAACATTCCTTCAAATAGAGTATATGCATTTCAAACAATTAAACATGCATAGTGAAAATGGGGGTGAAAACCTGCTTCCATTTTCGAAAATCATTTGTCATCTTTTCACTTTTTAACTAAAGGATCCGTTTCGAACCAGACCCTAGTCTTACTTCTGAGAGATCTCGTTGCCTGGGGGATTAGATCCTGCTGCCGGGCATTATTCTGAATTGAGAACCCGAAGGGTGCTCAATAACTGGAGATGCTTATGCATCTTTATTATCTTGCAAAACGTTAGCTTCTTCAAAAAATGCTTTTATGAGCATTTAAACATGACTTCTTCAAGGAATGCTTTTATGAGCATTTAAAACAAAAATGATGTTCATGATAGGAATGAGCATTTTAAACAAACATGATGTTCACGATAGGATCTTCACATAGTTGAAATAACATTTTAGAACAGATGACATGTTAAACAATTTCAAAAAGAACTGTAACAAAGATCATTTACTGAACATGTCATAAGAGAATTATAAAAGCAGAATATTTCAAAACGGGAGTCATGAAATATGGAATTTAAACATTCAATGCTTCAGATATTTTGAAGTTTAAAACATCATTTAAATCGTGGAGTTAAAATCTCCACTTCAAATGCAGGGTTACTCACCTTGATTTCCTGGGTTTGCACTATTAGTTGGTTGTTCCCTTCCCTTTGTAGCTCCTAGAAACAATTTACAATAATCTATTAACTTCAATGTACTTCAAATAACTCCTATTGATGTTTCTAATTATGCTTAAATCGTATTACGTCCTAACGTCTTATCGTGAATCTTATTTTATTGACGCATCATATTTTCTCGTACTTTATTTCGTAATGCGGACCTCACCGTTGAGTCCGAAACGTCGAAGAAAGTCAATTTAGACCTTCTTGGCTTTTAATTGGGCTTTGGTCATGTTAGGGGCAATTTGGTAATTTGTACTTTAACGTGTCCTAATTTTTTGGAGTCTCGTCTCGAAAAATGGACCACACCATTGAGTTCGGAACGTCCAAAATAGTCAAAATGCACTATTTATTTGTTTTATTTGGACTCCGTTTGACTGATTTATTGTTCAAGGGTAAAATAGTAATTTTATCCAATTAATAAAATAATTAAATAAATTATTTTATTAATTATTATTATTATTATTTTTTTTTTTTTTCAGGGGCCTATTTGAATTTTTTTTTTAGAAATCTGGGCTTTAGTACAATTTTTCTAAACAGTGGGGGTTTAATTGCAATTATTTAAAAGTATTAAAATAAACCAAGGGGTTCAGTTGGTTTGTGACTGAACCGGTTCACTATTCCATTGAACCAACCGGTTCAATGCGTAATGCTGACGTCAGCCCTAATTTTTAAATTTTAAAATCTTTTAAATCAAAACGGCATAGTTTCACCTAACCGGTTTTATATTTCGGTCGGGGCCCGACCCGAACCCAGATCCGACCCAACCCAATCGACCCGACACTATTCATCGTCTTCCTTCTTCTCCCCCCAGTTTGCCCTAATTTTCTGGTTTTCATGTTTCTCGATTTCGTGGAGTTTCAGGTGCGTATTCTCTCTGCCATCCATCCCAAAACATTTGTAGAGGTTAGGCAAACATTTTGGCAATAGTTTTATGCCTCGAATCAAGCTCAAGTGTTCGGTTCATGTGGGGATAGCCGCACCTGTAACTGGCTAGTAAACCCTCAACTCACCATCAAATCTTGCGTGGTTTGGCCCAAAATGATCCTTAGATCATGGGGCTTTGATATACATTCTAAAAGTAAGCTTTGGTGTCCGTTTTTAAGGGTCGACTTTTTTGAACCGTGACTGTAACTCAGTTTTTGGGGGTCCATTTCTAGGCTTCTAGGTCGCGGGTTAGTGGTTTAAGAACCCTAATGAGGTCTAGTTTAAGCCCCAAGACACTAATCCAAGTTTGGTTCAACTAATTTCAGACCTGTTGTAACATTTCTGGATTTTTTTTTTTATTTATTTATTTTTTTTTATTCGACTTGTAAATTTGAATTTCTCACTCGATTTTTCACTATTTTTGCTCATTCTTTTTGCAATGTAAAACTGATATTATGTAGTTTAACATATCATAGTTGCATGTTTAAAATTTGAAACGTAAAGGAATAAATTTCAATCTAAATTTACCTGTTTACACTGATTGTTTTGAGAATTCTCCTTCCTTCCGTTCCTGTTTTGCTACTCCAGTTTCTATCATTTCTTGCTCCTGTTTGTCCACATCTCTTTCTCTCTATTTGCCCGTTTTATTTCTTATCAATTGACCATGCAGTTAGTGGCATTGCCACTTGTTGGCATCATGCCTTGCATGGAGACCACTTGCCTTCATCACATGGTTACCGATTGTATGAAGGACACCTCACAGTTGTTATATGTATTACAATCATATGGCTGCCACCCATTTTTGGATTCAGCTGAAGACAGCCCACAGATTCTCTCCCTTAATCCCTCATTTAGTTTACAATTTTTCTTCTTCTGATTTCTATTTCTTGTATTATGTATTTCTATATATATATACATAGATACATGTACTGATATATATATATATATATACAATGAGGCAACCGTATTTAAATATAATTATACATGGTATCTTATGTACATATGTTAAGTATTTATGTACATTTCATGTGTTGGTTTAGATATACATATATATATATATATGCATATTTCATGTTATTTTAATCTTATTAGTAGTATTATATTATATTTTATTTTATGTATTGTACATGTAATATTATTATATTTTATTTTCTTTATTTTTCATATACTATTATTATTATTAATCTGCCTAATTACTGAAAGTTTGCATATCAATATTCACACTCGTAGTCGTTATGACACGTCATTGGGTCGGGGTGTTACAACTTACCTCTAAATATGCGTTCCTAAATTAGTCTCCTGTGGGTTTGCCTTTTTCCTGTCGAGTTCCCTATATATCAGTAAATATGTTTCAGAATAAATGCTATTCATCAAATTTTATTCCTTGCTATTATAAGTATTTCTAATACTAATTTAGACTTTACCATTGAGTCCAGAATGCCGAAGAAAGTCGGTTTAGACTTTCACAGAATTCCATTTGGACTTCTAGATTGAAAAAGGCAAAATTGTCATTTTGCATTTTTATATCTCTTTTATCCCTGGGACCCTTTTTTTTTTTTTTTTTGTAATTTTGACATCACCATTGGATTCAAAATGTCCAAGATAATAAAAATTGACTATTCATTTTCCTCATTTGGACTTCGTTTGACCCTCTTTTGAGTTAGGGGTATTTCCGTAATTTTTTTTAAATAATATTTATTAATTTTTCCTGTTTGGGCCTTAGTCGAATTTCCCAAACTTTCTGGGGTCAGTTCATAATTTTCAATAGTTCTGGTCTGAACCAGCGGTTCAGTGGCCCAAACCCTAAACTGGTCTACTAGGTTACTGAACCAACCGGTTTAGTTTAACTCAAGGAACCGGAATCTAATAGCCTATCCCTTATCCTATCCACGGTTTGGATAACCCCCAAACCCATTTTCAATTTTCTATCTTTATAACCAAACAAGCCAAACACCATTTAAATTCAAATACAAAACGACACAGTATCACTGCCTCATTTATTTCTGGTTGGGTCCCGACGCAACCCGACCCAAACCCGATTCCGTCTTGACCCGATACACCCCTCGACATTCCGGTCGTCTTCTCCGATTATTTTTTCGGCCAGTCGCCGGAACAGTAAACCCTAGACACTGATTTTACAAATTTCACGTCCAAATTTTACTGTTTTTGTACCAAATTAAACCTCAAACATTAAGAAACTCATGGAAGTAGTTTTTAGTCCCTAACGGAGTCGGTTTCCAATACCCATAACCGGTTTTTCGGTGACTGATAATCTCATCAGTTCGTGGCTTTTTAGCCATGGTTTGAACCCCAATTTCTTCCTATATGTTTCTGCACTTATAGGAACTATTTTTCTTAAACTTGAAACAAGATTTA
This sequence comes from Nyssa sinensis, assembly GCA_008638375.1. Taxonomy (NCBI): domain Eukaryota; kingdom Viridiplantae; phylum Streptophyta; class Magnoliopsida; order Cornales; family Nyssaceae; genus Nyssa; species Nyssa sinensis. The sequence continues at coordinate 25,739,309 of CM018051.1, read as the reverse complement.
AAGCATGAAATCGTATGGTTAGATTCTACTTCTATAACCTGTAACTTGGGTTTTATAACTGATCTTTCGACCATTTTACCTGCTTCTTTTTGTGTTCATTCTCTATTTTCACCCTCTACTAGACCCTAGTATTAAAACAAACCTTCATGCATTAAAACTTAAAAACAGAATCTTAATAGCTCACCTGAAAAGTCCAGTTTGCTCTCAACAACCCTCTTGAACCTCTCTGTTTTTGAATCAACCTCTATCTCTTCTTCCCCCCTTTAGTTCCTAGTTCTTTCCTTTCCTTTTCTAGCCTCTCAACTCAACATATGCATATATATATATATATATACAACACCCACAACCGACTCCTTCCTCTCTCTCTCTCTCTCTCCCTCTCTTTCTCTCTCTTTTACTTACTTTCCTGCTTTACTTTTCTCCTTAATTTCTTTCCCTTTCTAATCTCTCAATAACCGACTTCATGGTCGGTGGCCTTTGGCCACTTGGTCACATGAGAAGCTCACGCACGTACACCTGTACACATACGGTTGCTTGCATGCAGCCACTCACACACCTCACACTTGACACCCACTTGACACGTGTACACTGATCACATGCACACAGCACTCCCCTTTTCCTTTCCATCTTCCACATGACTTACATAATACATGTATATATAAATCTATACATGAACTGCTTGCATTCGGGTGTCGGCAACCTTGCTACCTTAACCCTATGCACACACATCACACACACAGTGACACATGCATACTCACATGACTTCATATGCTTCATGGTAGCCTTCCCATTTTCTTTCTTTCTTTTCCTTTTCCATTTTCATACCTATACATATACATGATATAATATATATATATATATCCTATATAGACATTTATGCCCATTTCTATAAGCGTATACATACACTAATCTCCAATAGACTACGTGTGCATGCAAACGGTCACATGCATGGAAGTACGTGTATACACGCATTACGAGACTAGGTCCTGGGTTGTTCGGGCATCACCCGGCAATGTCTGTAAAAATGAACCATTCACATTCCAATACCATTCAGTCCAATGAATACAATGATGTAGAGCTTAACAGCTCGGTTTACAACTGGTGATATTCTATTCTACCAGTCTACCTCGGTTTACGTGCCATATCCCGGGTCGGGATATTACATATATGATAAATATATATATGATAAGTATATATATATATGTATGTATATATCTAAATATATGAGTATATGAGTGTGTACAGTATATATATGTTAGGTATGGGTAGTGTATATATATACATATATATATATATATATGCATGGCCAGCACCGTCACAAGGAGAGAGAGAAGAGAGGCAGTGGTTAGATATTTAGGTGTGTCTGTGTGTGCTACCTATATATATGCATGGGCAATGTATGCCTTAGGAAAGAAAAAGATAGAGAGAATAGAGAAATCTAAAGAAGGAAGAAAATGGAGAAACTGGGCAACTGCTGCAGCTGAAAATCAAGAGAAAAGGTAATCCTTTCTCTAGAACCTTCAAAGTTTTAACTAAGTTTTTATAGTCTAAAGTGTATATATATACTCTACAGTTAACATATAATGGCTTAAGGAAGAAAAACAGGGTTAAAAGGACCCAAAAAATTGTGAAAATAAAGAAAAATGCCATTGATGGACCTCCTAAGTAGCAGACTTGAATTGACCAAAAAGAAACCTAGCTCCTTCACTTGGGGCTTAAAATAGACCTCACAAGGGTTCTAAAAACCCTAGGCCATGACTCAAAATCTAAAAGGAAGGCCCCCAATTTTCAAGTTGAAGCCACGGTTAAAAAAGCCCAACACCATGAAATGAACACCAAATCTCATTTGGAGATCGAGGTTAGATCCTCCATGAAGAGACAAGAGTAACAAGATAGACCCCACCCATTTTGGTCAATAAATGACTATTTATGAGCTTAAAAACCATGGGGATGACAAAGCTTCAACCAAGCTTTTGAACCCATTTCGAGCCCCCTAACCAACGAGGAAACAGTTATCAGGCATTCATGAATTCATATGTAGAAGAAGCAGAGAAAATGGCATATTAAAAAGTCACGAAATAGAGAAAAGGGTAAAACCTGCAACTAGGGCAACGAATAGATGTTGGGGGAGGAAAAAGGTGAATAGTGGACTAAATTGGGTTCAGGTAAGAACTCGACCAATTGCACATCCGATTAGTGGGACGGTGTCGTTTTAATGTTTCTATTTTTAAATTAAACTAAAATTGGGTGTTTGGCCACGAGGTTAGGAAATCAATTTAATGCCCATGTTCAGACCAGGGATATCCTATCCTTATTCTGTCCCACTATCCACCGTTTGGCACGAGAAATATAAGAAAAATAAAAGGGAGCCACAGCTCCCAAGTTCGACACCGAGACCTCACGCAACTGAGGATTCAAACCCTAAGCACATGACCACTGTGCCACTGTGGCACATGTGTAACTATATTACAAAAAGAAATATATAATATTAAATTAAATAATTAAATTAATTTATTAAATTAAATTGATTTAATTATGATTAAATGATCTGTTACCCAAATAAATTAAAAGGATAGTGTAAATTTATTATTTTGGACATTCTAGACCCAATTGCAGAGTCTATTTTATGAGACGGGGTCCCAAAAAATTAAGACACATAAAATACAAAAATTACCATTTTGCCCTTAGTAATACTTGGAGCCAAATGAAACTCCGTAAAAGCCTAAATCGATTTTCTTCAACGTTCCGAACTCAATGGTGGAGTTCGTTTTACTAAATAAGATACTTAAAATGTTGATATATGAAATTGACTAGTTCTAGAAGATTAGGCTATAAGTAGCATTAAGCAAAGAAATGTTTCCTGATTAATAGAAACTTCGAAAGAGAAAGAAAAAGCGATCTAACTTCCTATTGAAAGAGAAAGAGCTGTTTTAAAAGTAAGTAAAACCCAAACTCTTACATGTGGTAATTCCTAGCCATGTCACAATGTTACTCCTTTATATTGCCAAATTTGTACTCGTATACATACCTGATACTTGTTGATTCCATAATTTGATGCTTGTTTTATCTTGTGAAAAGTATTGAGAATTTGACTGGTATATCTTGATCATGACTGCTTGTACACTTTGTACCATGTATTGAAAGTCAAATTTATATGTTCTCACTATTGAGAAAATTGATATTCCACATATATGTACACTTTTCGTGGAATTATGGTGATCATGATATATTATGAGTACCCAAAGTTGTGCTCAGTCACAACATCCATCTGATGCTATTACTGGACCTACAGGTCAAAGTCCATGAAGGACATATGGCGTAATATATGCAAAAGAGTAAGGGTGTGTCGGGCCCTAAAAGACTAAGGGTATGTCGGGCCCTAAAAAGATTGAGGGTATACCGGGCCCTAAAAAGACTGTGCATCAATTATGTTTGATATCATATCTCTTATTGAACTCATAGGATGATCATATTTTTCCTATGCATGATCATATGTTTTGCAAGCTTATCCATTGGCTTACGATTGGTTATCTTATGATTGTTGCAGTTTGACTATTGTTTGGGCCAGATCCCTATTGATGATCTCTTGTACCTTGTATTATTTGATATTCACTTATTCGTACCATTATGCCATTATGGGATGTGCCTTTGACCTAAGGGTCATTTCTATTGTTTCATACTTTTGATGATTGGCTATTGTGACATTTTATTTCTTGACTAGCTATCATGTTATCATATCCTTGCTTGTCTTGGTTTATGTTTTTTTCTATACTGACCTTGACCCATGGCAGAGCAAAGGGAATTTACTTACTGAGCTAAGTTAGCTCATTTCAGATTTATACATTTATTTCAGGAAGGGATGCTGCGAGCAGGAAATAGAAGCATGCAAGTAATAGCGGACATTTTTAATAAAATGTAATAGAAAATGATTAGTATTGTCTTAACTTTCCCGTGTGTCCACACCTTAGGGGTGATGTATATTTTGATTTTTTGATCTGTAAAACCTTATTATGACTTTCACTATTTAATTATTTAACTACACATTATTATCACTAATCCAGTTAAAAGAAAACACAAGGGACGGCCCCGTGATCCCAAATTCGCAGAGGATGGGTTTCGGGTCGTGACAATAGGAAACCTCTAGTATTTACCAAACTAACCCTAAAGGGTAGGGAAACACTAGAAAATACCAAAATGTCCTTAGTGGGCATAATGACCAAAATGCCCTTATGGGCAGAATGACCAAAATGCCTTTAGTAGGCATAATGACCAAAACGCCCTCGATGGGAGAAATGAACAAAATGCCGTCAGTAGGCATAATAACCAAAGTTCCCTCGGTGGGCATAATGACCAAAATTCTCTCTTTGGGCAAAATGCCGTCAGTGGGCATAATAACCAAAATTTTCTCTATGGGCAAAATGACCAAAATTTTCTCTATAGGCAAAATGACCAAAATACTCTCAGTAGACATAATGACCGAAATGCCCTTGATGGAAAAAATGTGAAATTACTAAAATACCCTTAGGTGGGACATATTGTAGTTACTTCCCAAAAATGGTGAAACCTAACCTATAGAATCAAGGGTGTCAAAATGAGGTGTTTACATTCAGTGTACAAATATATGTTGATGACATTATATTTGGTAAGTGTATGTAAGATGAATTTGAAATGAGTATGATAGGAGAATTAAAATTCTTCTTAGGATTACAAATTAAACAATATAAAGAAGGAATATTCATTAATCAATCTAAATGCATTAAAGAATAACTTAAGAGGTTTCGCAGAGAAGACACGAAACTAATGAGTACTCCTATAAATGTTACCACCAAACTTGAAAAGAATGACAAAGAAAAGGATGTAAACATTAAGAAATATAAAGGTATGATTGGAAGTCTCTTGTGTCTCACAAAAAGTAGGCTATACATCATGTTTAGTGTTTGCTTTTGTGTAAGATTTCAATCATGTCCTAAGGGATCACACCTAAAAGCTATAAAAATAATTTTTAGGTACGTAAGAGGAATCACGAAAATAGGATTATTCTACCCTAGAAACACATCATTTCATCTATTAAGCTATTCTGATGCCAATTTTTCTTGTTGCAAAGTTCATAGAAAAAGCACAAGTTGGACTTGCCATTTTCTAAGACATTCCCTTATGTCATAGTTTAGCAAGAAGCAAAATTCTATAGCATTATCCACGGCCGAAGCATAATATATATTAGCCGGGAATTGTTGTACTCAAACTCTTTACATAAAGTAATAACTTCAGGATTTTAAGCTTAATTATGATCACATTCCAATTAAGTGCTATAACACTAGTGCCATAATACAAGTGCTATAAACTTAAGTAAAAACCTAATAAAACACTCTAAAACCAAAGTTTGAGATTAGATATCATTTTCTTAGGGATCATGTGCACAATGGTGATGCAATGCTTGAATTCAATGATACAAACCATCAATCGACAGATATATTAACGAAACCACTCCAAGAGGAGAAATGTTGCTTAATTAGAAGAAAACTAGGAATAATTGGCCCAAAAACTTTGAGTAAATAAGTGATAAAAAAATCACTATTGGTCAAATCTGTCACGACCCGAAACCCATCCTATGCAGATCTCGTGTCGCGGGGTTGTCCCAACTTTTTCCATTCCTGTATCATTGTAATAATGTGCAATGTACTAAAAATTTAAAATAATAATCAGTAGAAGTCTTTTCAATACAATAATTAGCGAAAGTCTGTAATATATCATATGGTTCTACAAGTGTCAATTTAAAACATAACAGCACCCGTGGGTGGTGAATACATGAAAGAACTACATCATAAACTAATACATTTCCTCAAAATGTCCGCCTACACTCTCAGACTCCTATTGGAGTCTTGTAGCGTCACTACCTAAAAAATGGTAAGTAATATGAAATGAGCTAACAAAGCTCAGCAAGTAAATTCCCATCTCCGACACTGGTATTGGTGATCATAAAAGAACAAGAATCCATGAATATGAATATGAATATGATAGCCAATCATAAGAAATGAGATGTTGTAATAGCCAATGAGAACAATTGCCATAATGGCCAATAAACAATGGGAGGTCACAATGTTCAATAAGGAGTAGTGAATATAACATCAACATGAAACTCTCAATAACAATGTATCAACATGAATGTACTGCCACAATAAATCGATCACAATCAATTCAATAAGGAAATTTCTCTCAACATAAGATAAATCATAGGGAATAGTGTCATTCAACAATCGCAGTTATATCAATCACATAAGAGATGCATTTACACTGTTTCAGGGTTTAGCACACCCTCGGTCTTTTGGGGCCCAACATACCTCCCAATGAAAACTCCAATGAATTTCCATATGTCTGTTCACGGACTTGACCCATAGGTCTCTAGTAAATCAGAAAGCATCAGATGGATATTGTGACTGAGCACAAATCTGACATTCATAACATATCATGATCATTCGTGATTCCATAAGAGTATAAAAATGGAATATCATATATTCAATAAAGACATAACAGTAGGCCTTTCAAGGCATGGTATAACATGATAACAATGATATAACAATCAATCAATGTCCATAAGATAGAACAATATCACATTGTGGAAAACAATAATATCTGGTACGTTCAAGAGTACAAGTTCGGCAGTGATGGAATAAACATGGCTTGGAAATACCACATAAAAGAGATTAGGTTTTACTTACCTTAAAATATGTTCCTAGATCAGTATCCAGTGATTTTGCCCTTTTCTTTCAAGTTCCCTATATATTAGTAAACACGTCATAGTTTTAATGTTATTTATAAAATTTTATGCCTTGTTACCATAAGTATCTCTATTACTAATTTAGACTGTACTATTGAGTCCAGAACGTTGAAAAAGATTGGTTTAGGCTTTCGCGGAATTCAGTTTGGACATTTGTACTAAAAATGGTAAAACGGTCATTTTGCACTTTTACGTGTCTTTATTTTTTGGGACCCCATCTCATGAAACAGACCCCTCCATTGGCTTTAAAATGTCAGAGATAATAAGAAAACACTAATCATTCATTAAATTTGGACTACATCTTAATTATCTTAAATTTTCTAAATTAAGTAATTTATTTGATTTATTTAATTTAATTTAATAATTATCTTTTATATATATATATATATTTATTTATTTGGATGGATTTAGATCACACGTGCCTCAGTGGCACGGTGGTCCATGTGTTCCTGTTTGGGTTTTTTGGCCTTGGTTGGTTTGGGTTTCGACTCACAAGGGCAGCAGCCCCTGTGTATTTTTTTTTCTTTAACTTTGAAAACCAAACAACGTTTAAGCTTTAAATGGGAATAGGATAACCTCATCCCAACAGTATAAAAAATTGAACTTCATATACCCGTAACCAAACAGTCCCAATTCATTTTTAAATTTAAAACAGCCATACCCTAAACGACGTAGTTTCAATGTGAAATAGCACAACACGGTGTCGTTTTGGCACTCACTGTTCATTATCTTCCTCGACAATCCGGTGAGGCTCCGGTAGGGTTCCGTCGCCATCTCTAGCAATGGTCAACTTTTTCTGATCAATTTTCAACCCAAACTCAATGTGATTCTCTTTATCTTTTCATAAGGAATTCATATATAAGCTTAGATTTTGATTTGGTTCACCACATCTCCACAAAATAGAGAAAAACAGTAACTCCGGCCAACTAGTTTTTCTTAATTTTGTGACAATTCCTTGACTATTTTTCCTTATTTCTTTTCCAAATCTTTTCCTACACCATTGAGGATCAGTTCCTCATGGTTAAATTCAAGTTCAAAGCATAAAATCACCTAAATCAAATTTATTCCCATGGCCTGCAACTACTATTTTCTACCTCGGTTCTTGACCATTTTTATTGATTCTTTTTGCATTCATTTCCAAATTTTGTACTCTACAATACCCTACTTCCATAATTAAACGAATATGCTCTAAATAATAAAACATAAACTTGATTACTCACTTGAATTTCTCTCAGTTTCTGCTCACAGTAACCCTTCTGAATCACTTGGCTTTTGCTTCTAAACCCTTGGAACTCCTCCTCTCAGTCTCAGCTCCTTAGTCTACTTCCTTTTTTTCTGATTCCTCTCAAATCCCCTTGGTATTTATAGAGAAATTCCTAGTGTTGTGCTTATAATTTCTCTCTTTCTTCCTCCTTTCCTCGCTGTCATTATTAACTACTTTCTACTGCCCTTTTCATCTCATCTTTCCATGTTTAATTTCAAGATATTTGACATATATATATATATATATATATATATTGTCCACTTGCTCCCCTTTTGGTGTCGGCAGCATTACTGCTTTTCCCCAACACACACTGGTCACACACGCACACTGCCATCTAGTATGCATGGCTACCCCTCCTTTCCTTTGTATTTAGTTTTAAAATACATATACATATATATATATATATCAATATATACATATATAGTAAAATCTAAATACATATACATACACTTATTTTCAAAGACACACACACATATATATATATATATGCATATGTACACATGCATGGGTTTACGTGCATACATCCATTACGATGCTCGATTCTGGGTCGCTCGGGCATTGCCCGGCATTGGCTGTACAAAATAAACCATTGGCATTCCAAAATTGTTCAGTCCATACAATATCGTGATATAGAGCCTTAACAGCTTGGGTTACAACTAGTGTTACACTACTTGACCCGGTCTACCTTGGTTTACGTGCCATATTCCGGGTCAGCATATTACATTGGTGGCAGTAACCTCATCCCACATTTCCTAGGGAAGGGAAAGCGAATGTATTCATAAGGGTGAAGTGACTCCTATATGGTACGAGGCTTTTGGGGGGAAAGCCCAAGAACAAAATCGTGAGGGGTGTGGGCCCAAAAGCAGACAATATTGTGCCATGCGTGTAACACCCTGACTTAGAATATTCCATGTAAACCGAAATGTGAACCAAACATCATGGCAGGCGTTTATACTCGAACTTGTACGTGTATACTCATGTGTAAGAAGGAGTAGTATATAATTATATATATGTCACGACCCGAAACCCACCCTATGCGGATCTCGTGTCGCGAGGTCGGCCCAATGGCCGTCCCTACTTTTTTCATTTTTTTACCAATGATATCAGTAAATAATATAAACATGACATTAAAGTGCGGAAGCTTTATTACAATTATTGTTCAAAGACTAAACTTAAACTAACAATAAACTAATCATGAACCACTCTTAGGAGGTGAGTACATGGGAGAGACTTCATTCATTACTATTATACTCCTCAACAGTCTCTTTAAGCTCCTGATCTCCTACTGTGGTTCTGTAACATTCTCACTTGAAAAATTTGTAAAAGGGGGTGAGCTAATAAAGCCTAGTAAGTAAAAGCCTATCTCAAATACGAGTTATGGATTACATAGGAAAACATGAATTCAAGATAACATGATAGCCAGTCATGACAACGATTTCAGTTAGTAGTAAAATGCCACAAGGCCAATGAACAGTAAAGCCCAATAATCACAATCAACATGAATACTGCCATAGTAAAACGGTCACAGTCAAATACAATTTATGAGTGAACAATTAATGTCAATGCATATAAAATGTCCTCATGACTCCATATGTAAGAACACCCCCATCACCATATGTCCAATTACAGATTCGACCCGTAGGTCCCGTTAATCGACCCATAGGTCCAGCCAATCAATAAAAACACTCCCATCACCATTTGTCCATTTACAGTCTCAACATGCAATGTACGAACTAAGATGACATGCATACAATGATAAGCGTTACTACAATGCATCAAATCATGAGATATCAGTCAATAGGCCTCCACCAGATAGGACAATATCAATGGTGGGAACAATAACGGTAGATACATACATGAGTACAAGTTTTGGCAATAATAGAAAGATCGTGGCTTGGAAAACCACGTATAAGAGATAGAAGGTTACTTACATTTTTAGTGTTCCAGTATCCTGTGACTTTCTCCTTTCCTTTTGACTTGCCTATACATCAATAAACATGTTTCAGCTTTCATGTCATTTATCAAATTTATGCCTCGCTATTCTAAATATCTCTTTTACGACTTTATGTTTTTACGGTTTCCGATTTGAACTTAATTTACCCGAGGGCAAAATGGTCATTTACGCGTCTCTATTTTTTGGGTTCTGTTTTCACAATTTGGATTTCACCGTTGAGTCCAGAAGGTTTGAAATAATAAAAATTCACTATTTACTTAACTCAATCGGAGTCCGTTTGACTCACTTTTGACTTAGGGGCATTTTGGTATTTTTGGCGTTCTACGGTATTTTATTTTTTCGGCACTCCGTCTCATAAAACGGACCTCACCATTAAATTCAGAAGGTCCAAAATAGTAAGTTTTCATTATTCATTCTACTAATTTACGTGTCGAAATTAAATTTGAAATTTATTAATTTAAACCACTTATTTAAATTAATTAATCTAGCTAATACATATAGTATTTGAGCCCAAACAAACCACATGTGCCTTGGTGGCACAGTGGCTAAGCTTCTCACCCTTTCTCGGTCATAGGTTCAATTCACTGCCCATACCAATTTTCCATTTCCTGTTTAAGTTTAAGCCAACCATTGGATAGCTTCTCCTTTCCAACCAAACACTATCTAAACTCAAATTTAAAAATTTACCCATAAAGTAACAGTGTTGGGCAGCCATCTGAATGGGTGGGTCGAGTCAGACCCTACCCGGTTTGGCCCAAATAAAATCACAAAGTCCAGCCACGTGCAGCACTTTCCAGCACAGTCCGTTCATCTCTTCCGTCAACGACGAGTCGCAGGCGACGGATTTTGTTACATTTTTTAGTGGGGTTCACAACTACCAGTCATAGGAAACTCAAATATATCCTCGGGTTTCACTTCAGAGTGCCGGAACACTCCCAAAATAGGAAAACCCGTAGGCTCACCGGGCTGTGCAGTTTTCTAGCAGCCTTGTTCTCCTTTGTTTTTCTCACCTTTTCTCTACTGTTTCAACACAAATTAATCCCTACAATGTTCCTACAACTTATACACATAACTCCTAAGCATTCAAATTAAATTTCATGTATCAAAATCACAAAACCAGATTTTTAAATCTTTCCCTGGAATTCTTGTTTTCCTACTAGTTTCTGGTTGGGTTTTCTTAATTCAATTTGTAATACAACCCAATTTACATGCTTTAGGAGATTCTAAATTCATATTCATGCTTAAAATGAAAACGTAGAAGTTGAACTATCTCACCCTTCCAAACGTGCGCACAATGCTCTGTCCCAGTCACCCCGCTTCACGCCTCTTCACGTCCTGAGCTCCTCCACTCAGTCCCGATCTCCTTAGCTCGATTGATCCTCCTTTTCTCGCACCACTCACGCAAGGCCAATACGTTCTCTACCTGCAGCGCCCTGATTTCCCTCACTGCGTCGTTGGCTTTGCTTCTTTTCTTTCCTCTGTTTTTTTTTCTTTTGTTTCCTTCTGGTTCTAACGCAACGCATGCTTTATTGAACAAAATCGCCCCTCAATTTTTCTTCTCTTTCTCTCTCCCTCTTTGCGTCCTTTCATTTCCTGCACATAACTCTCCATCCATTTTCTTTTTGTTACTTCTTTTATTCTGCATATGTGTAACCCCCATTTATGTTAAAATATATATATATATATATATATATCTAAATTCATATGCCATAACATAAATTTTTATTTGTTTTTATTTATTTATTTATTTTTATTTCTTCTTTTTCTTCCCGCTATTTGTTTGCCTTAGCATCACCTATATTTTCAAACCATTGAGATTCAACTCGTTTATTTCATCGTTGTAACATTAGGCCTTATTGGCTCGGTTATAATTTCAAATCCAAATTCATCCATTTCATTTGACATCATAACATTAGGCATTATCAATTCGGTTACAGAGCTTGCTCGATTACATCTAGGTCAGTGTGTTACATTTTACCCCCCTTAAATTGAGTTTTGTCCCCAAAACTCGAATGTTCATAATCCATGAAACTTTTTTGCCTCATCATGTCAGTTTCACCGTCATAATTTCCTTTGTAACTTGTCTCTTGGACTTATCTCTAGTCTTCAGATTCTACATTCTTAGGCAGAAAAATTTCTTTACATAGGTTTCACAATTCTTTTGTATTCCTCTTTGTTTTATTTCAACAGTGCATTTGAAAGTCAAGGGTTTGACATTTTAACTTCCTCGAGACTTTTAACTCATTGTCTCCAATTTTAGTATTAACATTATGACTAAAGATCTGCTACTTCCATTACTTACCCTGAGTCATCTTTTCATTTACTTGACCATTTTCCCTTGTTACCATTATCGTGACGAGTTCCACGTCTAATCGTTTATTCATCTCATTTGGTACTAGGTCGTGATTACCTTACTATTCATGGTCTCTTAACTTCTATTGACATCGTATAGCGCATCATGTGCCAGGTAAAGGTATCTAGTACCTTGATCTTTTCTTTTCAATCCGTTTCTTCGGTAGTGATCATAGGAAGTCAACGGTGCAACTAGACTATACCACTTCTATCGTTTAAAGTGTTTTGAATTTCTCATTCAAGTGCTTTAAGTTTTACTAAGGACAGAGTATCATGTTTTCCTTCATTTCCATGAGCATCTTTTGGTTCGTGTTGGGACGGTTTACTCGTATTCTCTTGGCATTACAATATTTATTCTCTACCCAGTTGTCCTCAAATTTATTCGATTTTTTTTCTATTTGTGATTCTCAATCACGTGTTCATTTCTTGAAAATTTATCAGTCATCTTTTCATTTTTTTTATTATATCATTATTTTTGTACTATTCATGGCATAGTTGCCTTTGTTTTCAAATTCATGTGCACTTATCCTTTTAGGAATTAGATAGGTTGAAGAAGTCAGTTCCTCCATTTTTCATGTTATAGATTGGTACAAAGGCCTTTTATTTCTTGCTCACATTCGAGCTTTTCATAGATTTTGATTCATCCCTTCACAAATTAAAGCATGGTACATATACTTAAAAAATTTTAGGATTATCTTACCGCAATCACTGATTCTTCCTACAATAGTCTACTTCGAAGGTGTTCCTAACAGTGTTATCAGTTTTTATTTGCCTTGATTTGTCCACATCATTTGATCAATTCAAATCAAGAGTCTTATGACTTTTTAATTTATAACTATTATTTTGGTTTTACTTTCCCTTGCTCATAAAGGTTTTTCAACTGTCTCATTTCTTATGCTCGTCATCATATTCAGTTTTTCATCATATGTTACATTTCTCCCCCCAGTCGTTATTCAACTTTTTCAATTCGTTCTTTCAAGAACTTATTCAACCGTAGAGGGATTCCAATGTATATTCTATGACTTCATATCATATTTTAGGATTATTCACACCAATTAGTCGTCTCATCATTTTATCGTTACATTTGATATTCAAAGTTTATCACGACGATATCAAGTTTTTTTTTTTTTTCGTCATGGAAATTCCCTACTTCCTTTGTTTCACAATTCAGTTATTCCTACTTTCTACCTCGATCTCGATTGTTCTCGTAACCCAATTAATTAGGTATCCCTTTAGCACAGTCGTTGTCCTTACTAGTTTTTCTATGCATTATGTATGCTACAATTTTCGTCTCTTTAATTGCTAGGTCACGTAAATCCTCAAAATCATTCAACGTCGTCAATCATTTATCTTTTGAGATAGATTAAGCTAACTCAATAAAGTACAACCCATAATTAGGTCCTATTGTTACCTAGGTCAACAAGATCCATTAAATTTTACAACAATCATTTATCACGTGTCAATCTCCTTTTAGGACCATCACAGTTCATAAATGTTCACTCGATAATCTCATTTAATCAGTCTCTGTCTACCAATAATTCATTTGTCTTTACCCTATATGACTCACTCAAGAATCTTCCTAATTCTGACATATCATCAGTCCATCTAGAGTCTCAACACCTCATGTTACCATTCAGTAAGTCTTCTTCAGACCATCTCTTACATAGACTTGTTGTTAAATCCCTCAACTTTCCAAGATTTCACAATCCCAACTCTATGTCACCTTATATCTTTTAAAAGAGCATTTGTTGTTGCCCTTGTTAAAATGCTAGTTTCCCCCAATTCATAGATCAATTCCAGTGTAATGACTTAAGAGTCATCCACCTCAACACTGATACTATTCTTCCTAAGAATCCTCAACCTTTGTCCTCAAGCATACTATGTCACATCCCGAACCCCACCCTACGCGGATGTCGAGGACGTGACTGCCAGTCGGTCGCAACGCGACCAACCAAAGGCCAATTCTGAACTTTTCGACGAATTGCACTCCAACTGTAGGGTCAGATGCAGCGGAATTTAAAACTTTTTCTTTGTGTCACGAGAATGCAACTCACTTATCCATTTTAAGTATATGTATCACAGAGCAAGACTAAATCCAGTCAGTCAACAATTCTAATCTCAGAGCATATCTAAAATCAAGCATATAACAACAGAGCAGATCTAATATCTCTAGAGTACCATTAGTTCCATGAGCCATGTCTATCTAGTATATATCAGTCAAGTCAGTCATAACATACCACTCACCGGAATAACTAGGTTCAATCCATAATAAACCAGTCTCTACAATTCAGTGCCGTCAGATCCTTACTTGCGATGCCACTTGGCCTATTCACGTCATGTCATAGTACCTTCTAATCCAATGGAGGTAATTCCTGAAAAATGTCAGAATAATGGGGTGAGCTTAAATAAGCCCAGTGAGTAACACAGATTCCCTATCATGGGTCTCAAAACCAGTTTTGCGCTTCCAAGGCACATGGGTAATTTAGTCATTTCAAAAATAACTATTTTTAATAAATCCATTTCACAAGCAGTCTAGTACAATAAAACAGAATCGAACAAACAATACAAACGGATCGGAACATGACATAACCAATCGGTCAAAACAATAACTAATGCTAATATATCGGTCAAGACACAGACTTTTCATTAACGGAACGAATCACAATCGGGACTGAGTGGGAACAATAAGTCAGTCAAGACAGGGGCATATTAATAACAGGACGGAAACATAACGGAACTAGACCATCTATCAATCAGGCCAGACATATCATCAACGGATAGAATATAACGGAATCGAACGGAAACAATACATCAGTCAAGCAAAGGCATATCGCGAACGGATAAAATTATAACGGAACTAAACGGTAACAATACACTAATCAAGACACAGGCAATCATGAACAAGACACAACATAATGGAACTGGGTAGAAGCAATATAACAATCAAGTCAGGGACACATCACTGTCGGAACTAATCATAACTGGACTGAACAATATTTCAATCAAGATAGACGTATCATCAACGGACAATACACAACGGAACTGGACCATATATCAATCAAGGCAGACACATTATCAATGAACGGAACATGTCAGAACCGGACGGAACATATCAATCGAGGCAGACATATCATTAACGGACAGCACATAACCGAACTGAACAGAATTCCTAATTCGAAGGACACAAGCACATCACGTGGAATGTGGTACAATGGGCGTACATTAAGTACATACATTTAAACAGTATAGCATTCAGACAGTATACTATACAAAGCGGTACGATACAACAAAATGTTGTTCTCTGCCTATATCACATGGTTTATTTAATCGTTTCAGAAATAATGGTTCAATATATCCATTTTATCTCAACAGTTCAAAACGGGCAAAACAGTACGGGATGCTAGCACAGGGATCAGGAATATAGTCAATTATTTAAAAAGACTAAAACCATGTCATAAGTGATATAGTACGAGAAGCATGCATTTAAATAATTGCACTTAAATAATTGCATTCAAAACAGATCAGTAAATCAACGGACAGTATCAAAACAGTGTCAGAAGTTACTCACAAACTTTACGCTTATTTCCTTGCATAAATAATTCGATAACCTCCAGGTACGTCAGGCATCTCCATGTATATCCTGAATAATAATCATCAATCACAGACAGATCAGAACTCATCCATTCAGGTCTCATTCGTCATCTTAGGTATCTATCGGATTACCTAAGATAGCCTAGTAGCCTATCGCCCTTCCATTGGGTCTCACCCGAGGCTATTTCATTCTTTAATTAGGCTTAGTAGTTATTAGGATTATATCCTAAATCATTTAGACTTCAATTATTATCAGTCAGGCACTCATTCTACCTTAGGGGTAAAATGGTAATTTTACTATTTTTGTCCTGGACCCGTCGTGGTCTTCGGAATAGTCTTTATATCTTAAGTACAAAGTTCTATGTCCTTTGGACTCCAATTGGTATCAGTTAGGTTCTCATTTTAACCATAGGGGCAAAATGGTAATTTTGCCATTCTTATCCCGGACCCTGTTCTGGTCCTCAGAATATCCCATATATCGTATATATGAAGTTTTAAGTCTTTTAGACTTTAATCGGTATCAGTTGGGTACTTATTTAGTCTTAGGGGCAAAATAGTAATTTTATCATTTTTGCCCCGGACCCTATCATGGTCCTTAGAACGTCCTATATATCTCATGTATAAATTTGTAAGTCCCTTGGACTTCATTTGGTATCTGTTTTAGATCGTCGGGACACATCGGTCATTTCTCATTTTACGCGTTGACTGTCTCGGAGTCTTATTTAGCTCTTCAGTGTTCATAATTATCCCTATGATAATTTATCAGATCAGTTTGATCTTTATTAGACCTCTACTTTGCACTTGCAGTGCTCAGGGGTATTTTGGTCATTTTACGTTTTGTGTAATTCTGACCCCGATTCGTCATCTAATCAAGTATACAGTCTCACCAGTGTCTGGGCTCCTACCGGTATCAGTTTCGTCCCAATCGGACTTTGTTTAGGTCTCGTACGGTATCAGGGGTAATTTGGTAATTTCGTGTGTCGTATTTTTCGGCACGTCAGTTCATAAAATGGACCTCACCATTGGGTCCAGAGCGTCCAACATAGTGAAATTGGACTGTCTGTTACGTTTAATCGGCCCTAAGTATCATTAAGGGCAATTCAGTCATTTATACCTACGTGTCTGTATTTTTCGGGACCTCAGTTCATTAAACGGACCTCACCGTTGAGTCCAGAATGCCCGAGATAGTCAAAATAGGCTATCTGATATTTTTATTTGGGTCTGGGTACCATTAGGGGCAGTTCGGTCATTTATCACTTACGGGTCTGTATTTTTCGGGACTGTATTTCCCAAATCGGACTGTACCATTGAGTCCAGAATGCTTGAAATAGTGAAAATACACTATTTATTTAATTTATTTGGACTCCGTTTGACATATTTAATGTCCAGGGGTAAAATTGTAATTTTACCTATTTAATAAAATAATTAAATGATTATTTTATTATTTAATTAATTTTCCAAGGGCTTAAATGAACAAATTTTCAAAAGTCTGGGCCACTATGCAATTCTGTCAAACAGTAGGGGTAAATCCGTAATTTTAGGAACTTTAGGGGTCAAAAATGAAATTTTATTAAATTAGGGTTCAAACCAAACGGTTCTAGGGTTCAGGCAGTGAACCGGTTCACAATTCTTAAAAACCAACCGGTTCTGTGACCTTCAGAAAACCGGAATTAGATATCCTGGTTAACCCCAAATTTGGCCCTTAATCCTCGGATAGCCTATCCCAAATTTCCCAATTTTTATTTCTAAGGCCCGTAACCAAACAGGATGAAATCAGATTTTAATTTAAAACAATTAGCCTCAAAACGGTGCCGTCCAACTAAAGCCCGTTTGTGCGATGGGTCGTGTCACATCCCCCAGACCCACCCTGTGCGGATTTGGGGTACGTGGCAAAGGCCAGTTAGGCACCCATCGGGTTTTATCAGTTTTTTTTTTTTTTTTTTGAAAACAAAACCCCGACGGTAATCCTAACCAAAGGCCATTCCGATCTAAATCCCAAGCATAATGCATTCAACATATATAGTTTAAGCAGCGGAAATTTCACATGAGAATGCATACATGTATACTTGGTAGAGCATTCAGGATATATCATAGTCAGACCTATCTTAATCAAGATTACAAAACAGTTTCACTACAAAAGGTCATAGTCTGTTCAGTTACACAAAAGTACAAAAATGATATAGATTCTCAAAAATGGGTTATCATTCTATCTGGGGTCTTCAACATTTTCCCCTTAAGTTCTGGACCTGCTAAACCTGTCCATCTGAGGGTTCCCCTGAAATTATTAAAATAATGGAATGAGCTTTAAAAAGCCCAGTGAGTAACACAGATATCCAGGCAAGAGTTTCGAATTCAATCTTTGCTTAAATCACATGGTAATTAAATCAGTTTGGAATTAATAGTTCAATAAATCCAAGTCAAATTCAATAGATCAAAACAGATAAACGGTTCAGAGTGCTAGCATATCAATCAGAAGTATAGTTAATCATTTGAGAAACTAAAAACCATGTCATCGGTGATAAAAGCATACATTTAAACAATTGCATTTAAAACGTATGGTATTCGAAACAATTTAGCAGATCAAGGAGCAGTAACTTAAACAGTGTCAGAAGTTACTCACCTTCAATATTTGAGTTTGAAGCTATGAACGGAGCCTTCCTCTTTTTCTCCTTAAGCCTAAAACAATTTATAAAGATTTATCAACTCATGACCTTAGACTGAGTAAGTCTACCCTATGATGGGTTTCATGGAACTAACTTATAGTGGCTAGTTCTTAGGTCTTACCTCTTAAGCATTTGGCTTAGGGTTTCAGTGCCTTCACACATTTATCGGTTCTGATTTTCATATTATGGACCTAACCATTGAGTTCGGAAGGTCGAAGAAAGTCAATTTAGACTCTCTCGGCTTTTAAATCTGGGTTCGGGTATATCAGGGGTATTTTGGTCATTTTTGTTGTCACATAATTTCTGTCTCGGATTCGTCATCTAATCATGTATACAGTCTCACAAGTGTCAGGTCAATCACTAGTATTAATTCCGTTTTAATCGGACTTCATTTAGGCCTTGTACAGTGTCAGGGGTATTATGGTAATTTCATATGTTGTATTTTTCGGTACTTTATTTGCAGTCACGGACCTCACCATTGAGTCCGGAATGTCCAACATAGTTAAAATGGACTATCTTTCAGTGAAATTTGGCCCTATGTGTCATTAGGGGCAGTATGGTCATTTACCCTTTACATGTCTGTATTTTTCGGGACTTGGTTTCACAAATCGGACTCCACCATTGAGTCCGGAATGCCCGAAATAGTAAGATTACACTATTCAATCATTAAATTCGGACTTGGTTTGACTCGTTTAAGGTCTAGGGGCATTATGGTAATTATTCCCTTTTAATAAAATAATTAAATAATTATTTTATTATTTTAATTAATTTTTCAGGGGTATAATTGCATAAGATTTTCAAAATCTGGGCCTTAGTGTAATTTTGTCAAACAGTGGAGGGTCAGTTTGCAAATATTTAAAAGTTCAAAACTGAACCAAAGGGTTCAGTCTCTTTGCAACTGAACCGGTCCGGTTCAGTCCGGTTCTGACCGGTCCTGTTACATTGCTGACGTCACGATGACGTCAGCCCTCAAATAAATTTAAAAACTGTTTGTTCAAAACGACGCAGCTTTATTAATGCAGTGGCAGTCTCTGGGACAGACACGTGTCCGAGTTGGCTCGGCCCAACCCATCTCGACTCGATCGACTCGGTCGACTCAGCCGAGTCAACTCCGTCTTCTCCACAAACTGACTCGGTGTTGCCCTATTTTCTGCAGATTTTTAGCTTCTATTTCGTGAGTTTTAGGGTACGGTTTCTTGCTGTTTTGGGGTGTTATCGACTCCTGAGGGTCACACCAACACTTTGGCATCGGTTTTGGGCATCAAATCAACCCAACAAGTTCTATTTTCAAGAGAGTAACCGTGACCTGCAACTCGATCTAGCACCCTCATTTCTCAACCATTTCGTGTGTGGTTTGAAGCTACGTGACCTACAAACTCTAAGGATCAAGACCCTATTTATATATTTCAGTTTAGTCTCGAGTTTTAACGGATTGGATTTTAAACCCGTAGGTTCATTTCCAATTTCGTGGGGCTACAGTGAGTCTCGAGGTCGCGTAGGTACATATTTGAGATCCTCTTGGGGTCTATTTCAGGCCTTGATACTCAAAACTCTGAACTGTTATGGTCGATTCAGACCTGGGTTTTCCAAGGTTCATCAATGGAGGTTGGTCTCGGGTTTCACGGGTTTTGACCTATCCGAGACCTCTAAGCCATGCTATACACTCAAAACAGTTCCTAGAGTCAATAATGAGGCATGCATGTAGTCTTTACCCGTAGCAACTCATCAAAAATAATTCAAAAATCTACAAAACAAGAATTGAAGATAATTTAGAATTTTTACCTTCACAGTGCTGTCCCTCTCGGTTATGGCTCGACCCAGACCTCTCACAGTGTCCTCAAGTTCCTCAGGTCATGCATGAAATCCTCAAGCCTTTACTTCAATTGCCAATTCCCTCTCTCACTTGCATGCACAATCTCCCTTCTCTCTCTCTCTCTCTCTCTCACGTATGACTCAGTTTTAGAATTTCAGAATTCTCTAAGGAGAGAATCTGATGCAAGTTATGTATATATATATGTACATATAGGGCTATACACATATGAGTGTATCTCTACCCTTAGTGGGTTTGTGACTGCTGACTTGATGGAGGTGATGGAGGGCTATGATGAAGGGAATGCATGCAAGGCCATTGGCCAATTTGGGTGGTGGCTTGAGCAGATTATAGGTTATATACATATATTGCTGTATTTATGCACAAAGTAACCAACAGCCTAGTTGGTAACTTTTTGAGACAAAGTTGCTTACCTTGGTAGGTCAAGGGTTCAATTCCCCTTGGCCTCCCAAGTGACCATTTTCTCTTATTTTCTGGTTAAGGCCTTGTTTGGTTGTCGCTAATTTTCAGTTTCACTGTTTTGGCCTTAACTCCCAATCTGTAACTTCTTTTTCAGTGCAGTTTCTTTCTGTCACTTCCTACTCAGAATATCTTCCATTGACCAAGGTCCAATGTCAGTTTTTATTTTCTCGAGTTTCCCATAATTAGCTAATTCGAGTTTTATCACTATTAAAAATAGGCATTAAATTAGCTAAACCTGACATTTCATTCCCAAAACAGTTTTCTCATATACAAAACATGTCAGTTACGAAATTGGGGTATTACAGGTCGGGTCCCGACCCGAACCCGAAATTGACCCGAACCGTGTCCGGTACTGTTCATCGTCTTCCTCACGACGACGAACAGTAACCCTAGTTTCCTATTTTCTTTTCCTTCATTTTCGTAGAGTTTCAGGTAGGGTGTTTCATCTGATTTGATCCCAAACGTTCTCTGGAGGTGAAGCCAACATTTTGGCATCGGTTTGGTGCCTCGAGTCTACGGGTGGAGCTCGGTCCACTCCATTATTGCGCAGACCTGCAACTGGTTCTAGGGCGTCCATTTTTGGTCCAAACCTCACGGGGTTTGTTGCGTTGTGACCTACAGGTCATGGTGTTTCATTCGCCGTCTTCATATCTCAGTTTGGTCACGATTTCAGGGGTGTTGGGTGTCAAACCCGTGACTGCGACTCACGGTTTGGGGGTTTAAATCAGTGTTCTAGGGTCACGGGTTGGTGTAATTGGGACCCTCTCAGTGTCTAGATTAGTTCTAGACCATCAGAACTCGGTTTTAGGGAGGTCGAATCAGACCTGCTACAGGGAAGCTCTATCCATGGCGGTTTCACTCACGGGTTGGGGTTCTAGGCTATTCCGACCCTTCTCAGTTGTTCTAGAGCAATCCTAGGCCTCTCAGTAGTGCATACATATAGTTTATATGGCTCAAACCATCAAAACAGTAACAAAACCCAAACAGAAAGGTTTTCAGTTTAGGGATTTTACCTTGGTTCAGGCCACTACTCCTATATAGCTCAGTTCTGACCCCCTTGGTTGCCACAGTTTAGTCATGCCCCCTGAATCCTCTCTTCCTTTGGTGCATCTCCATGAATGTCACCATGTACATACACCCATTTGCATGTACAATCTCACTCATGCAAGAACCCTTTCCTCTCAATGGCAGATCCGTCCATACACCAACACTCATAGGCAGTTTTTGGTTTCTCCCAATCTGAGACACAGGTACAACATATACAAATATGTATATATATATTTTATAATTCACTTGGTTGCATGCTTCTCTATTGGTGGGGGTGAGGGGTCCAATCAGATTATTTATATATATATATATATATAACATATATTATATGTCTTATATGTGGCTGCATGAAACCCCATTGGTCCATTTGGGTGGCAAGTTGGGGCAATTCAGTGTTATATACCATTAAGTTGTGTATATGGGTACAAAGGTACTGGTAGCCACTTGGTTTAATTTTTGGATGGAATTCATTCTCTCCATAGGTCAAGGGTTCAATTCCCCTTGACCACCAATTTGGCCATTTTTCACCATTTTGGGCTAAGGCCCTGTTTGGCTGCGCATTAATTCAGTTTCTAATATTTGCCTCATAACTTTCATTCCGTAACTCCTTTTTCGATGCGGTTTGTTCCGAGAGTTTCATATTTCAGTTATCTACAGTGTTAGAGGTTCCGTGTCATTTATTAGTCATTCGGGATTTCTATGGTTAATTAATTCGAATTCCGTCAGTGTTAAATTGACATTATCTCACCTAATTAATGGATAATTAGGTTCGGGTATTATACCCTATTCTCGGACATGTTTAATCATTCTATTGGTCTAGTGTGACCACCGGGAGATTAAGGTTAATTTCCTTAATTATTCCCTAAGCCGGTACTAATTAATAATTAATTATTTAATTATTAATTATACAGAGTCGGGGTGTTACATACTACTTCCTCCCAAAAGTCACTATTCATTTAATCATCTCAATCGTCCAAGAAACATCAAGTCAGTCATAGCATAGTCTTTCCCAAAGAATATTAACCTTAGTTTTTAATCAAGCTATCATTTTCTAAATGTCACCAACCATTTAACTATTTAAATCATTGGATTCTTAGTTCCTTCAAAGATATCTAATCGGTTAATAACCGTGTACTTATGATCTGTACCTCATATGCCTTATGTATATCATTCATGAATAATGATTTCCTCGTAGTACCTCAGAATCATGAATCATCTCAATTTCATGGTTTCTCTAAATGATTACTACCAGTTCTACCTTTACGATAATTTGAATCACATTGATCTTTAATAGTTATTCAGAATCGTCTATCATTTACCTTCATCCAACTTGATAGAGTATTGACTAAAATCGTATCACACCTCATCTTAGATTACAAGATTCATGGATCTCTCCCTAATATTTATTCGTCATGTGCTAGCCTCATTTCCAAAATCATCACATTTCATAAGGTTAATTTTAACAATCTCGATTAATTAGTAATTCTCTTCAAGACTCTATTCTTTTACCCTGTTAGGGTCCACTTATGACTTACTCAAGAATTTTTATATTTCTAGTACATCATTAATTTACTTAGAGTATCAACTCCTCCTATAATCATCCATTAAGTTTCCTTCAGATTATCTCTCATTCAAGCCTTGGTTATCTATCCATAATATCTATAGAAATCTCTTCAAATAATTTCAGTGTCATTCCTCGAGAATCCTCATCGTTTTTCTTTAAAACATATCACTATTCCCTAAAGGTCATTATTTACTTAATCATCTCAATTGTTCATGAATCACCGATATCCATCATAACATATAGTCTTCCCCTCGGTATATAGTATTCATTAATAATAAATCTCTAGATGGTATGGAAACATCTAACATGTAGAGGTTCTGTTTCAAAGTTCAACCTAACAGTAAATGCGGAACTATAAATTAATTCTGTAGACAATATATGGGCAGATTGTAAGTAACTGAAAAAATACCAAAGGATACTAGTACAGTAGCCCAATTATCTTTTGGTGTTAAGCTTTCCTGTAAAGGATAATCAATCAATGTATATGTAGAATAACTGTCAGTGTTCCCATAAAAGTCTAGCCTAGTAATGTCAGTATTATCTATTGACTAACTTTTAGACTTTAACAATTCTAGTACTCTAATCCTGTCTCCCATGACTCACTAGAACCTAAGACTTTGCTCTGATACCAAGCTGTCACGTCCCGAAACCCACCCTATGCGGATCTCGTGTCGCGAGGCCGGCCTAATGGCCATCCCTACTTTTTTCATTTTTTTACCAATGATATCAGTAAATAATATAAACATGACATTAAAGTGCGGAAGCTTTATTACAATTATTGTTCAAAGACTAAACTTAAACTAACAATAAACTGATCATGAACCACTCTTAGGTGGTGAGTACATGGGAGAGACTTCATTCATTACTATTATGCTCCACAACTGTCTCCTTAAGCTCCTGATCTCCTACTGTGGTTCTGTAACATTCTTACCTGAAAAATTTGTAAAAGGGGGTGAGCTAATAAAGCCTAGTAAGTAAAAGCCTATCTCAAATACGGGTTATGGATTACATAGGAAAACATGAATTCAAGATAACATGATAGCCAATCATGACAATGATTTCAGTTAGCAGTAAAATGCCATAAGGCCAATGAACAGTAAAGCCCAATAATCACAATCAACATGAATACTGCCATAGTAAAACGGTCACAGTCAAATACAATTTATGAGTGAACAATTAATGTCAATGCATATAAAATGTCCTCATGAATCTGTATGTAAGAACACCCCCATCACCATATGTCCGATTATGGATTCGACCCGTAGGTCCAGTCAATTAATAAAAACACTCCCATCACCATTTGTCCATTTACAGTCTCAACATGTAATGTACGAACTAACATGACATGCATACAATGATAGGCGTTACTACAATGCATCAAATCACGAGATATCAGTCAATAAGCCTCCACCAGATAGGACAATATCAATGGTGAGAACAATAACGGTAGATACATACATGAGTACAAGTTTTGGCAGTAATAGAAAGATCGTGGCTTGGAAAACCACGTATAAGAGATAGAAGTTTACTTACATTTTTAGTGTTCCAGTATCCTGTGACTTTCTCCTTTCCTTTTGACTTGCCTATACATCAATAAACATGTTTCAGCTTTCATGTCATTTATCGAATTTATGCCTCGCTATTCTAAATATCTCTTTTACTAATTTATGCTCTTACGGTTTCCAATTTGAACTTAATTTACGCGTCTGTATTTTTCGGTTTCTGTTTTCACAATTTGGATTTCACCGTTGAGTCCAGAAGGTTTGAAATAATAAAAATTTACTATTTACTTAACTCAATCGGAGTCCGTTTGACTCACTTTTGACTTACAGGCATTTTGGTATTTTTGGCGTTCTACGGTATTTTATTTTTTCGGGACTCCGTCTCATAAAACGGACCTCACCATTAAATTCAGAAGGTCCAAAATAGTAAGTTTTCATTATTCATTCTACTAATTTACGCGTCGGAATTAAATTTGAAAGTTATTAATTTAAATCACTTATTTAAATTAATTAATTTAGCTAATACATATAGTATTTGAGCCCAAACAGACAACATGTGCCTTGGTGGCACAGTGGCTAAGCTTCTCACCCTTTCTCGGTCACAGGTTCAATTCACTACCCATACCAATTTTCCATTTCCTGTTTTTATTTTTCATTTCCTGTTTAAGTTTAAGCCAACCATTGGATAGCTTCTCCTTTCCAACCAAACACTATCTAAACTCAAATTTAAAAATTTACCCATAAAGTAACAGTGATGGGCAGCCATCTGAATGGGTGGGTCGGGTCAAACCTGACCTGGTTTGGCCCAAATAAAATCACAAAGTCCAGCCACGCGCGGCACTTTCCAGTACAGTTCGTTCATCTCTTCCGTCAACGACGAGTCGCAGGCGACGGATTTTGTTACATTTTTCAGTGGGTTTCACACCTACCAGTCATGGGCAACTCAAATATATCCTCGGGTTTCACTTCAGAGTACCGGAACACTCCCAAAATAGGAAAACCCATAGGCTCACCGGGCTGTGCAGTTTTCCGGCAGCCCTGTTCTCCTTTATTTTTCTCACCTTTTCTCTACTGTTTCAACACAAATTAATCCCTACAATGTTCCTACAACTTATACACATAACTCCTAAGCATTCAAATTAAATTTCATGTATCAAAATCACAAAAACAAATTTTTAAATCTTTCCCTGGAATTCGTATTTTCCTATTAGTTTCCGGTTGGGTTTTCTTAATTCAATTTGTAATACAACCCAATTTACATGCTTTAGGAGATTTTAAATTCATATTCATGCTTAAAATGAAAATGCAGAAGTTGAACTATCTCACCCTTCCAAACGTGCGCACAATGCTCTGTCCCAGTCACCCCGCTTCACGCCTCTTCATGTCCTGAGCTCCTCCACTCGGTCCCGATCTCCTTAGCTCGATTGATCCTTCTCTTCCCACACCACTCACGCAAGGCCAATACGTTCTCCACCTGCAGCGTAATGATTTTCCTCACTGCGTCGCTGGCTTTGCTTCTTTTCTTTCCTCTGTTTTTTTTTCTTTTGTTTCCTTCTGGTTCTAACGCAACGCATGCTTTATTGAACAAAACTGCCCCTTAATTTTTCTTCCCTTTCTCTCTCCCTCTTTGTGTCCTCTCATTTCCTGCACATAACTCTCCATCCGTTTTCTTTCTGTTACTTCTTTTATTCTGTGTATGTGTAACCCCCCATTTATGTTAAAATATATATATATATATATATATCTAAATCCATATGCCATAACATAACTTTTTATTTGTTTTTATTTATTTATTTATTTATTTATTTTTATTTCTTCTTTTTCCCCGCTATTTGTTTGCCTTAGCATCACCCATATTTTCAAACCATTGAAATTCAACCCGTTTATTTCATCGTTGTAGCGTTAGGCCTTATTGTCTCAGTTATAATTTCAAATCCAAATTCGTCCATTTCATTTGACATCATAACATTAGGCATTATCGATTTGGTTACAGAGCTTGCTCGGTTACATCTGGGTCAGGGTGTTACAATATGTGTACCATAAAATATTAGTTTATGCATACGCACTCAAAATATAAATTTGACGTATATAGGGGTATATAGATATACATATGTATCTATGTATGTACATACGGATATTGATGTACACGAACAATTATATATATACATATACTAATACACATACAATATATATATATATATATATATATATATATGATGCAAGCAAGCATGAGGGGAGGCCGAGCTATGCATATTGCATGTGTTATGTGTCAAATTGGTGTGAGTTCATGGTGTGGGTTGAGGTGTGTGTAAGTGTGTGTAACTATATAATATACATATAATTTATAAAATATCAAGGAAATTTAATGCAAGCTAAAAAGGGAAAAAGAGGAATTAAATGGATTGAAAAGAAAACTGATTGGGAAATCTAGATTTAGGGTTATAAAGGGATAGAGAGAGAGATTGGAAGAGAGAGATAGAAAGGAGTCGGTGGAAACTTGTCACGACCCGAAACCCACCCTGTGCGGATCTTGCATCGCGACTGCCACCCTCAGGCCCGGGGACCCTTGGGCGAAGGCTCACATAGGCAGCGGTATCGAATAGATGTGCGACATGCGTTTTGCGGAAGCGTGAAAAACTTTTTCTTTTCTTTTCTTATTTTTAAATTACGCACATCCCTCTGGTACTGCCGCTCCATACATAGCATAAATGGTTACACATTCAAAGTATAACTAAAACTTAAGGACTTATAACATTAATACACAACATGTTCGGTTGCCTGAGGGCTTAATACATATTCTTACATTGTCTACTAATACAAAATGTACTACTAGAGTTCATAGGTTTCTCAAAAGAAACTACTTAAACATATCTTCCCCAAAACAGCTAGACTCATCACCATCGTCCTCGAGACCCTGTCTGTTGTGAATCACCTGAAAGGGGGGTCCGAACAAAGTCCGGGTAAGCTAATCTAAGCTTGTGAGCAAATCCAGCATTCGTTATGGGGTTTTCAATTAGCGGTGGTTTAGTACATAAGAGTTTGTAAAATAATCACCGCCAATTGTTCATATACTTTGAATACAGAATATATGCATTCCTTAAAACATGTAGCTTTGAAACATTTAAGTATTCAAGCTAAACTTATACATATGAACTTCAAAACATATAACATATCATGTATTTCTTAAATAGAGTATATAAAACTCAAAACATATGCATATTGAAAATGAGGGTAAAGCCTGCTTCCATTCTCAAAACATAACATCTTATCACTTCTCTTAGTGGAATCTGTTTCGAACCAGACTCTCATATTACGTATAAATGGAGATATCTCATCTGCCTGGGGGATTAGATCCTACTATTGGGCATTTCACATGACAGGTCAATGAGTCCCAAATGAAAACCCAAAATACTGACTATGTGGTTCACATGACAGGTCAATAAGTTCCAATGAAATCCAAAATACTGACTATGTAGTTCACATGACAGGTCAATGAATTCCGATGAAACCCAAAATACTGACTATGTGGTTTTTGACAGGTCAATGAGTTCCGGAGAATCCCAAAATACTGCCTGTGTGCTTATGCTCCATTATCTTATAAAACATTTATCATGTGACTCTTCTCATAGATACTTTTCATAACTTTGTAAAATTTTCGTGTACTTGAAATAAGCAAATTCAGGATATTTAACAATAATTGCATTTTAACTAGACATGCAGAATATATTTGAAGGAAAAACTGTTGCAGAAACCAATCACTGAGCATGTCACAATGGGGTTATAAAACAGAACAATTAAAAACTAAATCATGTAAACACTGAATTTGGAATTTCAAACATTTCATATCTTTGCATTTAAAACCTTTTTAAATCCATGGAGTTAAATCTCCACTTCAAACACAGGGTTACTCACCTTGGTCCTTTAGGGTTAGTGCTAATAATGCGCTTTCCCACTTTCCTTGTAGTTCCTAAGAACAATTCATAAATATCACATCAACTTCACATTCATTGTAAATCATCTCAATGTTCCTTAACTTATGCTTAAATCGTATTAGATCCTAAAACGATTTCATAAATTCATATGTACTTAACTTAACTCATAACTCGTTCTCTTAACCTATGACACAATTTAATGTGTCAGAAATTTAATTTATTTCAACTTATACTCTTCTGGTGGCTCCATTAACTTTAATTTAAAGTTATTTATTTCACATGTTTACGTGTCGTGTCTTTTCGTATTTCATTTCCTCGTATACGCCTTAGATAAGTACTTTGGCATTACTTTAATTTATAGCCATCTGACATGTCACATCCCGCACCCCACCCTACGCGGATGCGAAAGATGTGATGCCAGTTAGCCGCCTTGTCAGTCTCCGACTAACAATGTGACCAACCAAAGGCAAACTTTTGAACCTTACGATGAATTGCTTTCCAAATGTAGGGTCAGAATAGCGAAAATTAAAACCTTTATATCTCGGGAACGCAACTAATCGATGTACCACAATTATAAGTATGTACCACATAGCAAGTCTACAATCAACCAATTAATAACTCTAAGCCACAGAGCACATCTATCACTAATCAGAGAGCACAGAACATATCTAATCTCTCTAGAGTACCATTACCATGAGCCATGTCCCAATACATCTAATGCATATCAACGAAGTCAATCATAACATGTCACTTACCTGAATAGTCAGAATCAATCCATCAGAACCCAAGTCTCCACAAATCCATGCCATCAGATCCGTACTTGAAATGCCTTACAGCCTACTAGTATCATCTCCTTATACATTCTAGTCCAATGCAGTTATATCCTGAAAAATGTTAAATAGATGGAATGAGCTTAAACAAGCTCAGTGAGTAACATAGGTTCCTGCCATGGGTTTCAAAACCAGTTCATATATACATGTATGCTCCAAATGCAGCTCATGTAGAACAAATGCAGCTCAAACAGATCAGAACAGAACAAATCAGATCAAACTAAATAGAACAGAACGGACTGAACAGAACAGAACTGAACTGAACAGAATACCAATCAATCAAAGGCATAGCATCAAATGCCTGAACCTTCCCCAGCTGCCCATAAGCGGATGACTCGTGGGGCCTCTACCCTCTAGGGTCAATATCAGAGTGGAACAGAACAGAATTGAGCGGGACAAAAACAGAACAGAATGCCAATCATACAAACGAGCCTTCCCAGCTGCCCATAAGCGGACTACTTGTGGGGCCACTACCCTCTGGGTCGTGCTCTGGCATAAAACCGCTCAATCCTGTGGTGGGCCCAGAGTAAGACACAACATAACAAAACAAAATCGAACCAGACTCCAAGGAAGGGTAACAAAACAACAGACCCTGTAACACCCCAGACTTATGTTCTGATTAAAGTATGCAATGAAAACTGTTTCTGAAATCTGATCTGTCATTTAACTGTTTAAATTCAACTGTTTAACACTGACAAAACCCATGTTAGCAAATTTCGAAATTCTGAGAAATTGATTACTGACACTGAACCCTTGGACACTGAGGCTAACCTAACTAAGAGTTGACCGGAAGAAACTGCGTCGAAAAATAAGTTACAGATTGAAAGTTAAGTAAGAAATAGCGAAACTGCTTAATGCGCAGCCAAACAGGGCCTAAGCCCGAAATAGGGAAAAAGACCAGAAATTGTGGCCAAGAGGATTTGATCCTTTGACCAAACTGGGCAGAATTTGGTTTACCAAAAAAATTACCAACTAGGCTAGGAACATCTTTGTGTATAAATGTGCAAAGATATATATTTAAATAGCATTCAGATTTGGCCATTCCCCAAGGTGGCCAATACCCAAACATGCAACACCTCAGCATTGCATCATGCTATGCCATAGCCATCATACTTATAGTTCATGATTGCACCATCTCCCAACCAAATTGCATGCAAAATAATCATGCATTTGGGGAGATGAAGGGTCAAGAGAAAATGTGATATATGAAATCTCCATATATGCAGATCTGTAATTGAGAGAGTTTAGTATACTGTTCCATAGAGAGAGAGAGAGAGAGAGAATCCTAGAGAGAGAGAGTGGGAGAATACAAGTGTATGCATTTGGAATCCATTGGAGAAGCTTAGAGGGAAGCTAGAGATTGGAACTGAAGGGCTGCACGACTGGGGGAAGGATCCAATCCAGCTCTTGAAGCTTCTGCTTGAGCACAACCAGTGAGGGAACCACTGTACACGTGAGTTGTTCAAAAAAATTCTTCTAAAATTTTCTTCTTGAATATGGCTACTGTTTTGTTGATGTTTGGACTGTTGATGCATGTATAATAACTTAACAATGAGACCTGGATTGTTTATGATTGATTTGGACCAACAAAACTGCCTTAAAACACCGAAATGGAAACAGACCGCCATTGATGGACCTTGAGGTTGCAGGTCTAATCCGACCTCAACCAACCGAACTTTGGATGATCAAAACATAAAGTAGGACTTTGTAGAACCTTGGAAAACCCCAACCGCGACCTAGAAACCTAGGTTGAGACCCCCAAAAATGACACTATTCTTCTCGGCCCAAAAACCAAACCTCTAAACTAGACCCCAAAACTGAGATTTAAGGATGGGGGATTAAAGCCCTTGCTGTAGGGATTTCAGAGAACCAAACCCCGTGCAAAATGGTTAAGAAACGAGGCCATATAACCCAACTAAAATTTCCCCTGAACATCGGCCTAAACAGAACACCATGGATGAATCCGAAGCTTGAAACTAATGCCAAGAGGTTCGTTTTACTCCCAGAAGTCGTTTAGGATCGAAACCTGTTGAAAACAGCACCTAAAACTCCACAAAATAGAGGGGGAAAATTCTGCAATTTTCTAGGGCAACAGTAGCCCTAGACAGGTGGGGACGATGAATAGTGACCGAGTTTGGATCGGGTCTTCGAGTCGGGCCCCGACTCGAATAGGAAACGGATAAAACCCATAAACCAAAACTGCGTCGTTCTGTTAACTAATTTTTAAATTTTTAATTTTAGGGCTGACGTCATCCTAACGTCAGCACAGTACCTTGAACCGGTTAAAACCGGACTGGACCGATCTGGTTCAGTTGCATACGGACTGAACCCTTTGGTTCAGTTTAAATCTTTTGAAAAATTACAAAATAGCCCCAACAGTTTTAAGAAATTTAACTCTGGCCCAGTTTTTGAAATTTTATTTCATTTATACCCCTGATAATTTAATAAATAATAAATTAAATTATTTAATTAATTTATTAATTAAATAAAAATGACCAAATTACCCCTAGGTCATTAATAGGTCAAATGAAGTCCAAATAAGTCAAATGAATAGCATATTTCCACTATTTCAAACATTCCAGACTCAATGGCAGAGTCCGATTTGAGAAATTAAGTCCCGAAAAATATCGATACGTAGATGTAAATGACTATACTGCCCCTAATGGTACCCGAACCCAAATAAAACTAAAAGATAGTCTATCTTGACTATGTCGGACATTCCGGACTCAATGGTGAGGTCCGATTGAGACGAAACTGAAAACAATAGAAACCCTGATACGTTTAGGGCTATACACGTGACCGGATGATGAATCGAAGTCAAAACTTCACAACTGTGAAATGACCGAAATACCCCTAGCCCTGTATCAAGTTAGATAACATCCGAATGAACAAAAAACTAACCCAATGAAAGCTTAGATAATTTCATGACCGGACTGCCTAGAGGTAGTACATATCCTGACATCTTGGGATTATGTTATAGGATAAAAATTCAAGCTAGACATGGAAGGGAAAAACAAGAAATTTACCATTATGTCTAAAGCCGAAAGACTAGCTGACAAGAAGCAACAGGAGTTCATGCGAGAACTATTATGGCAACAAAAGATAATCGAACGAAACATAAGGATAGCCAAGACAACCGAGGTAGTCTTTGTTCGACCTTTTATATACAAAATGCCCACCAAGGCAATGATTGCAGAGGCTAAATTAAAGAAGCAAGAAGACACTGAAACCCTAAAAGAGTGGATACAAAGGTAATTTTCAATTATCATAAAAACACATAGACAGCGAGGTAGTCTAACTCAGGTTGAATTTGGAATTAAAATGAACCAAGTTAAGTTTCATGTGAGATTTACGAAATGTTCATAAATTTTCTAGGATAAAGAAGGATAAGAAGAAGAGAAAGGCTTCTCAGTTAAGTCCCGTTACCGCACAAGGTGAGTAACCCTGACTCCTGAATTTGTGTATAAGTACACTGTCTAGTTACTGTATTTTAAAATACTGTACTATACTGTTTTATCTGATACACTGATTTTATGCCCTTACTCAAATGCATGATTTTTACTCTGTCTGATTCCTCTGTTCTGTACTGCAATAAATCTATCACTGTTTTTACTGAAAGAACAACTGACTCTTGGTACCATTTCAGTCTTGAGCACTACATGAGCATATTGCACTGTTTGAATTATGCATACTGTACTGTTATCCTGTTATACTGTTTGCTCTGCTCGTTGCTGAAATGTTCTGTCGCTCTGATGTTCTGCAATAGGGAACCTCAAGCCCCGACTGAGAGCCCGACTATACGTGAAATGCGGGCAACTTTGGCTCAATTCGCCCGAGCGATAGAAAGGTTGAATAGAACCCTGCAGCAGAATCAACCCGGACCAGCTAACAACCCGGCAGAAGCCCCAGCTATGCCACCCCCGCCTGCTCCGGTGCCACCCGTTGGAGCTGGCATCTGCAATGACCTGCTAGACAGGTTTCACAAGTTGAGACCTCCATCCTTTGAAACAGTCACAGACCCTGAGCAGGGCGAATTATGGGTGACGGCAATGGAGAAAGCTTTTGGACTCCTAATCTGTACTGAGGAGGAAAAAGTAAGGCTAGCCACTTACATGTTACAATGGAAAGCGTATAACTGGTGGATGGAAGTACAAAGGGAAAACCCAGCTATGACATGGGTAAATTTTGTGGAAAGATTTTATGGCATGTTTTTCCCGTCGACAGTTCGTGAAAGGAGGATTCAGGAGTTCACAAATCTACAGCAAGGAGAGATGTCAGTGATCCAGTATGCTGCCAAGTTCTCAGCCCTGTCCAGATTCGCCCCCTCCTTGATACAAGAAGAGCAGGACAAAGCAAGGAAGTTTCAAGGAGGCCTTCGCCTAGGACTTCGAACAAGGGTATCTGCTTTTGAGCTACACACTTACTCTGATATTCTAAACAAGGCCCTTGTCATCGAAAAGGACATGGAGGAGTATAATCAACTCAAGGACCAGGGACGGAAGAACAAAGGGAAGAGCTTCAAGAAGTCCCAACCTTCAAAGAAACAGAAAACTGAAGGTCGAGGTAAAGGGGGGGAGAATCAGAGGAGAACCAAGGAAGTGACCAAGTGCCCTCATTGTCAGCTGTCTCATCGGGGAGAATGTCGTAAGCTGACCGGTGCACGTTACCGGTGCGGGGAAAAGGGACACCTGGTCAAAGACTGCCCGCAGCCACCACCCGATACAAGAGCCCCAGCCTCGACTACCACTGCTACGACACGAAGACTCCTTCCAGTGGCCCCTACAAAGGATAAGGGCAAAGCGCCACAAGGACGACCAGGGAGGGTGTTTGCCCTAGTACCAGGGGAGACATCTACTGCCAATACTGTGGTAGCAGGTACGCTCCCGATCTGTGAAACCTTTGCATATGTGCTAATTGATTCTGGATCCACACATTCTTTTGTATCTCCACTGTTTACTAATAAACTGCATAGAATACCTGAGCCTATGAATGATCTGTTATCTGTACAAACTCCATCTGGGATACGAATGATTGGGTCCAAAATCCTTAGGGACTGTACTGTAGAAATTGGGGACCAAGAACTGTTAGTAGACCTAATACCCTTGGATATCAAAGGATTTGATGTGATCTTAGGCATGGATTGGTTATCTCGCAACCACGCCACCATTGACTGTTTTGAAAAGGAAGTATTGTTTCAACTCCCGGGGCAACCCGAATTTGTATTTAAGGGAAAAGGCGTTACCCCTCCGCCCTATCTCATCTCTGCCATCCAGGCAGGGAGATTACTAAGAAAGGGATGCCATGGTTATCTGTGTAGTGTTTTGGATACCCAAACCCAAGGTGCCCCATTACCAGAAGTACCAGTGGTGTGTGAATTTCCCGATGTATTCCCTGAGGACTTACCAAGTGGGACGATTGATCGAGAGATTGAATTTTCTATCGACCTCATCCCCGGAACTCAACCGGTATCTAAAGCTCCATACCGGATGGCTCCATCAGAGTTGAAAGAGCTGAAGGCTCAATTGCAGGAACTGTTGGAGAAGGGATTCATCCAACCTAGCGTATCACCCTTGGGAGCACCGGTGTTATTCGTGAAAAAGAAGGATGGTTCTCTGAGGCTTTGTATCGACTACCGAGAGCTCACTAAAGTGACAGTGAAGAACAAGTATTCGCTCCCACGCATCGATGAGCTGTTTGATCAATTGCAAGGAGCAAGTGTGTTTTCCAAGATTGATTTAAGGTCTGGATACCATCAACTTAAGATCAAGAATACTGACATATCGAAAACAGCCTTCCGAACCTGATATGGTCATTACGAGTTCTTGGTCATGCCTTTTGGTATGACCAATGCTCCTGCTGCATTTATGGATTTAATGAATAGGGTCTTCAAGACATATTTGGATGACTTCATCATTGTTTTCATTGATGACATATTGGTGTACTCACGGAGTGAAGAGGAGCACGAAAGGCACTTGAGAATAGCGTTACAGACCCTGAGGGAGCACAAGTTATATGCAAAATTCAAAAAGTGTGAATTCTGGCTACCCAGCATCTCCTTTTTGGGCCATGTGATTTCTGAGGAAAGTGTTGCTGTAGATCCGCATAAGATAGAGGCTATTCTGAACTGGCCTCAACCAACCACCGTGACCGAGATTCGAAGTTTTCTTGGGTTGGCAGGTTATTATCGACGCTTCGTTAAGGATTTTGCTAAGTTGGCGAAGCCACTCACCCACCTGACTAAGAACAAGGTGCCATTCATTTGGACGGATGAGCAGGAACGGAGTTTCCAACTACTCAAGGAGAAGTTGACTACAACACCTGTTCTGACTGTTCCCACCAAGGAGGGAAAGTTCGTCATTTATTGTGATGCTTCCCACAAGGGTTTGGGATGTGTCTTGATGCAAGACAGCAGAGTCATTGCCTACGCCTCTAGACAACTTCGACCACACGAACAGAATTATTCGACCCATGATTTGGAATTAGCGGCGGTGGTATTTGCTCTAAAAATCTGGCGCCACTATCTATATGGGGAGGTATGTGAGATTTTCACTGATCATAAGAGTCTGAAGTACTTCTTTACACAAAAGGAGCTGAATATAAGGCAACGGTGTTGGCTCGAGTTAATCAAAGACTATGATGTAACGATCCAGTATCATCCTGGCAAGGCTAATGTAGTAGCCGATGCTTTAAGCAGAAAGTCTGGTAATCTTGCCTATATGATTACTACTCAAGAGGAACTGATTCGAGACTTGGACGAGATGAGCATTGAGGTGATTCCACCAGGTGGTATGGCATATTGGGCCAATCTGACAGTTGAATCTACATTAGTAGAACAGATCAAAGCAGGACAAGCTCAGGATGAGGAGTTAGTAAAAATCTGCAAGGAAGTAGAAACAATTGCAAAGACTGATTTTGATATTAAAGAGGGAGTTCTGCGGTATCTAGGCAGGCTATGTGTGCCTAAGACAGACAAGTTGAGGAAGGAAATTTTGGAGGAAGCCCACACTTCAAGGTTCACGATACACCCCGGAAACACAAAGATGTACCATGACCTTAGGGAACTGTACTGGTGGCCCAGATTGAAAAGGGACGTGGCTGATTTTATCGCTCACTGTATGAGTTGCCAACAAGTGAAAGTCGAGCATCAACGCCCTAGTGGGCTATTGCAACCACTCCCTGTTCCTGAATGGAAATGGGACCACATCACCATGGATTTCGTGTCCGGCTTTCCCAAGTCCTCAAAGGGCTTTGACGCCATCTAGGTCATCGTTGATAGATTGACCAAATCTGCACACTTTCTGCCTGTAAAAATGACTTTCAGCATGGAGAGGTTAGCCACGTTGTACATTCAAGAAATTGTACGCTTACATGGCACACCCTTGTCCATCGTTTCCGATCGAGACTCTAGATTTGTGTCACATTTCTGGAAAAGCTTGCAGAAGGCACTCGGCACCGAGCTTAAGCTTAGTACAACATATCACCCACAGACGAATGGATAGTCCGAGAGAGTAATACAGATGTTGGAGGATATGCTACGACTGTGTGCACTAGATTTCAAAGGAAATTGGGCAGAACATTTGCCATTGGTCGGGTTCGCCTATAACAATAGTCATCAGGCCAGCATTAAAATGGCACCATATGAGGCACTGTACTGCAGGAGGTGTCGATCTCCATTCTACTGGGCTGAAGCTAGTGAACAGAAGCTACTTGGGCCGGATCTAGTGCAAAAAACCACTGAACAAATTCAGAAGATTCGGAGTAGATTATAGACGGCCCAGAGCCGATACAAGAGCTATGCAGACAATAGAAGAAAGGACCTGGAATTTGAAGTAGGTGACCTAGTGTTCCTCAAGGTGTCACCATTGAGGAGAGTACTCTGGTTCGGGAAGAAGGGCAAGTTAAGTCCTCGCTATATTGGTCCATTCAAGATTCTGAACAGAGTTGGACCAGTTGCATATAGCTTGGCACTACCACCCGAGCTAGATAAAGTACACCATGTTTTCCATGTGTCGATGCTGAGGAAGTGTGTGCTAGAACCTGGACAGGTTATTGAGCATGAGCCACTCCACCTGAGGGAGGACCTGTCATATGAGGAACAACCGGTACAGATTCTAGATCGTAAAGAAAAGACTTTGCGCAACAAGGCGATCCCACTGGTGAAGGTGCTGTGGAGGAACCATACCAGTGAAGAAGCAACATGGGAGCGTGAAGCTGAGATGCGTGAATTGTACCCCGAGTTGTTCACTTGAATGTAGTTAGGATGAGTTTTGAGGACAAAACTCTTTTGAAGGAGGGGAGGATGTAACACCCCAGACTTATGTTCTGATTAAAGTATGCAATGAAAACTGTTTCTGAAATCTGATCTGTCATTTAACTGTTTAAATTCAACTGTTTAACACTGACAAAACCCATGTTAGCAAATTTCGAAATTCTGAGAAACTGATTACTAACACTGAACCCTTGGACACTGAGGCTAACCTAACTAAGAGTTGACTGGAAGAAACTGCGTCGAAAAATAAGTTACAGATTGAAAGTTAAGTAAGAAACAGCGAAACTGCTTAATGCACAGCCAAACAGGGCCTAAGCCCGAAATAGGGAAAAAGACCAGAAATTGTGGCCAAGAGGATTTGATCCTTTGACCAAACTGGGCAGAATTTGGTTTACCAAAAAAATTACCAACTAGGCTAGGAACATCTTTGTGTATAAATGTGCAAAAATATATATTTAAATAGCATTCAGATTTGGCCATTCCCCAAGGTGGCCAATACCCAAACATGCAACACCTTAGCATTGCATCATGCTATGCCATAGCCATCATACCTATAGTTCATGATTGCACCATCTCCCAACCAAATTGCATGCAAAATAATCATGCATTTAGGGAGATGAAGGGTCAAGAGAAAATGTGATATATGAAATCTCCATATATGTAGATCTGTAATTGAGAGAGTTTAGTATACTGTTCCATAGAGAGAGACAGAGAGAGAGAGAATCCTAGAGAGAGTGTGTGGGAGAATACAAGTGTATGCATTTGGAATCCATTGGAGAAGCTTAGAGGGAAGCTAGAGATTAGAACTGAAGGGCTGCACGACTGGGGGAAGGATCTAATCCAGCTCTTGAAGCTTCTGCTTGAGCACAACCAGTGAGGGAACCACTGTACACGTGAGTTGTTCAAAAAAATTATTCTAAAATTTTCTTCTTGAATATGGCTACTGTTTTGTTGATGTTTGGACTGTTGATGCATGTATAATAACTTAACAATGAGACCTGGATTGTTTATGATTGATTTGGACCAACAAAACTGCCTTAAAACACCGAAATGGAAACAGACCGCCATTGATGGACCTTGAGGTTGCAGGTCTGATCCGACCTCAACCAACCGAACTTTGGATGATGAAAACATAAAATAGGACTTTGTAGAACCTTGGAAAACCCTAACCGCGACCTAGAAACCTAGGTTGAGACCCTCAAAAATGACACTATTCTTCTCGGCCCAAAAACCAAACCTCTAAACTAGACCCCAAAACTGAGATTTAAGGATGGGGGATTGAAGCCCTTGCTGTAGGGATTTCAGAGAACCAAACCCCGTGCAAAATGGTTAAGAAACGAGGCCATATAACCCAACTAAAATTTCCCCTGAACATCGGCCTAAACAGAACACCATGGATGAATCCGAAGCTTGAAACCAATGCCAAGAGGTTCGTTTTACTCCCAGAAGTCGTTTAGGATCGAAACCTGTTAAAAACAGCACCTAAAACTCCACAAAATAGAGGGGGAAAATTCTACAATTTTCTAGGGCAACAGTAGCCCTAGACGGGTGGGGACGATGAACAGTGACCGGGTTTGGATCGGGTCTTCGGGTCGGGCCCCGACTCGAATAGGAAACGGATAAAACCCATAAACCAAAACTGCGTCGTTCTGTTAACTGATTTTTAAATTTTTAATTTTACGGCTGACGTCATCCTGATGTCAGCACAGTACCTTGAACCGGTTAAAACCGGACTGGACCGGTCTGGTTCAGTTGCATACGGACTGAACCCTTTGGTTCAGTTTAAATCTTTTGAAAAATTACAAAATAGCCCCAACAGTTTTAGGAAATTTAACTCTGGCCCAGTTTCTGATATTTTATTTCATTTATACCCCTGATAATTTAATAAATAATAAATTAAATTATTTAATTAATTTATTAATTAATTAAAAATGACCAAATTACCCCTAGGTCATTGATAGGTCAAATGAAGTCCAAATAAGTCAAATGAATAGCGTATTTCCACTATTTCAAACATTCCAGACTCAATGGCGGAGTCCGATTTGAGAAATTAAGTCCTGAAAAATACCGATACGTAGATGTAAATGACTATACTGCCCCTGATGGTACCCGAACCCAAATAAAACTAAAAGATAGTCTATCTTGACTATGTCGGACATTCCGGACTCAATGGTGAGGTCCGATTGAGACGAAACTGAAAAAAATAGAAACCCTGATATGTTTAGGGCTATACACGTGACCGGATGACGAATCGAAGTCAAAACTTCACAACTGTGAAATGACCGAAATACCCCTAGCCCTGTATCAAGTTAGATAACATCTGAATGAACAAAAAACTAACCCAATGAAAGCTTAGATAATTTCATGACCGGACTGCCTAGAGGTAGTACATATCCTGACATCTTGGGATTATGTTATAGGATAAAAACTCAAGCCAGACATGGAAGGGAAAAACAAGAAATTTACCATTATGTCTAAAGCCGAAAAACTAGCTGACAAGAAGCAACAAGAGTTCATGCGAGAACTATTATGGCAACAAAAGATAATCGAACGAAACATAAGGATAGCCAAGACAACCGAGGTAGTCTCTGTTCGACCTTTTATATACAAAATGCCCACCAAGGCAATGATTACAGAGGCTAAATTAAAGAAGCAAGAAGACACTCAAAACCCTGAAAGAGTGGATACAAAGATAATTTTCAATTATCATAAAAACACATAGACAGTGAGGTAGTCTAACTCAGGTTGAATTTGGAATTAAAATGAACCAAGTTAAGTTTCATGTGAGATTTACGAAATGTTCATAAATTTTCTAAGATAAAGAAGGATAAGAAGAAGAGAAAGGCTTCTCAGTTAAGTCCCGTTACCGCACAAGATGAGTAACCCTGACTCTTGAATTGGTGTATAAGTACACTGTCTAGTTACTGTATTTTAAAATACTGTACTGTACTGTTTTATCTGATACACTGATTTTATGCCCTTACTCAAATGCATGATTTTTACTCTGTCTGATTCTTCTGTTCTGTACCGCAATAAATCTATCACTGTTTTTACTGAAAGAACAACTGACTCTTGGTACCATTTCAGTCTTGAGCACTACATGAGCATATTGCACTGTTTGAATTATGCATACTGTACTGTTATCCTGTTATACTGTTTGCTCTGCTCGTTGCTGAACTGTTCTGTCGCTCTGATGTTTTGACTGTATCCCTGTTTTTAAATACTGTTCAAATATACAGATTTAACTATAACTTCTGAAATGCCTGATTCAACCACCTGTTTTATAAACAACAATGGTTTGAAACCCATGACGGGGGACCCATGTTACTCACTGAGATTTTCAAAGCTCACCCCTTCCCTAACATTTTTCAGGTGAGGGACCCAGCACTCAGGATTAGCGGGTTGGAGACTCGGAGAACTATTTTGAAGAACTTATGAATTAACCATTGTTGTACCTAACTCCATTTCTGAATTTGATGTACTGAAACCTAAGACTTGTATCTTTTGTAGGATAATGATGTAATAGTTAATCATGGATGTATTAATGGCTCTGCCAAGGTGTTATGCATTCCCTTAATTCCGCTGCAACTTATATAAATTGAATGCATTGTACTTGGATGTTACTGATGAATGGCCTGTGGTTAGGATTACCGTCGGCATTTTGATTTCAAAAAAAAAACCGATGGGTGCCTAACTGGCCGGTCGCACGCCCCCTAATCCGCACAGGGTGGGTAAGGGGGGATGTGACAGACCCGAACAGAATCAACAGGATATATCAGAAGGAAAGATAGAACAGAATCATGCCACAAGTAATGCAATACAATAAGTATGCATGAAAGCATATGCATTGAAACAATACGGTGTATAAGACAGTCCAGCATATAAAGTAATACAGTATACAAAAGTATACACCAAGTCAGGAGTCCGAGTTACTCACCTAAATATCACGCCCATTCACAGATATCCTCCAGATGTGTCGTTAGCCACGTCCATGCATATCCTGGGCATTATCCTTCTAATGGCCATCATAATTGATTCAACATCCAAAAGATCATCCTACGCCTCAGAAATGAACATATCCAACCTTCGTCTTTTTGTAGTTAACACTCGACTAGCACTGCAATCATCGTTTAACTCTCCAACTGGCTTGGCAGGGTGGTTCATCTTGTTTTTCCATTCTGAACCCCAACCACGTGAACTTTCAGTGGGATCTCTCTTGTGATCCCATTGAGACTGTATACTTTCACTCCAACCGCCAACTATGACTTCCTAATATAATCTAGTAATTGTCTTAGGCAAAGATTTTAGAGCAGGAAACAAATTTCTAGAATTCTGCTGAACAGTGTGACCATGAACCTTGTAGAGCTCTTGACACCATTGAAGTATAACTCCATATGGGGTAGTTCTCCAGAAGATCTGTAATTGTCTCAATTAACCTATGCAAATATTTATAAGGGACTACTGAAGTAACAGCCGGTATATCTACAGAACTTACAGCAACAATGCACTTTTAATCATAGCTTCTTCATTTAAACGCATGCTAAGGATTAAAACTCTGCTAGGTTGATCTTCACTTAGTGTTGCATTAACTGCCTCTGGTATAACGTTATTGCCAAGATCAGTGGGGTCAGAGATAAAGGATTCATCTATCGAATAAAGTTGGACTCCTCCTATTATTGCTGCTGCCCACTATCCAATTTCCATGCTACTGTGAACTCTACATGAGCTCAGCAAGGTTGCCCAACCAATAGCATCAGGACGGCAAGGCATGTTACATATAAATTTTTCTGTTTTTGCTTCTTCCATTGCCAGCACTAGATCCAGAAAAATTTGAGTAGCTGAACTCTTTAATTGGCCTGTTGGAGCTTCTCATTTATAGCTTGAGCTACTAATCTTTAGACACAAATTTCGCAATAGTCTCGGAACAATAATAGATCTCCCTCAA
Source organism: Nyssa sinensis (assembly GCA_008638375.1). Taxonomy (NCBI): domain Eukaryota; kingdom Viridiplantae; phylum Streptophyta; class Magnoliopsida; order Cornales; family Nyssaceae; genus Nyssa; species Nyssa sinensis. The sequence goes on along the minus strand of CM018051.1, from coordinate 25,696,328 downwards.
CGGGACCACTGCACTAAAACCACCACACACTAGCAACACGGAAACATGATTAAAACATATAGGACTACTCAATCCCTTACAAAGAATCTTAATGGGACGTTTTGCACTTCAGGAAAATGCCATTCCAACTAATTCCAAATTCCCACCTCCAACCACCTTGTGTATCACTTTTGCTCCTAGTTTCGGCTGAAACAATTTTTCCTGCACCAACACGCTGCTGCAATTTCCTTTTTCTCTCATTTGCCGTTTGTTTGTGGGGTCTCTTATCGTGGCCAACTAGCTATAGCGATGTAGATATATTTATGTTGGCAGGCAGTGGACTGATCTCGAAGGCTAGAGAGTTTTCTCTGTCTGTTACCTTCACACACACATATGTATACATAGATCACGTTGGTGCACACATATTAATCTACTACATCATCAATCTCTCTCATTCACTCTCTTTTCTTACACATAACAGGAATTAGCTGTTGCTATTCTCTCTCTATATATATAGATATGCGGCTGCTACTAGGTTCTCCTAGAATCTTCTATCCTCTTCTCCAACGTATTGGGTGTTCTCTCAAAAACCCCCTTTTTCTTTTGACGTTTCCAGCTTCTTCAAGAAGCTTCTACATAATACATATTCATATATTGGCCTCACATGATTCTCTAGCAGTTTCGGCTGCTATATAAATTCATATATATATATATATATATATATATCTCATTTTTATATATATATATATACATATTCCTTGAAACTTCTTTTATATGTATATATATATATAATATTCTTTATTTTGCCTCATAATATTTACATGTCCTATACAATAGATTAAATATATATACCATAGCCGTATTTCATATATATATATAATTATTTGGCTATATTTTATATCTCACCGTATTACTATTTTATTTCATAAAATATTACATTATAAAATGCCAGTAAATTTGTCGTAAAACCGAGGCTCAATTATCGTGATGATTTATTTTGCCAACCCGTTCATGTCGTATTTTAAATTTATTTTATTCGCATAATTAATTATTCATATTGGCTTCATTTATTTATCTCAGTGCTCGGTCATCTGGGTTAATTATTTTTCAAGCATATTCATTTTACATCTGAGGGCATTAAATCCCGTTATAGCTTACCGTATTTGAGCTTATTTCAAATTATTAACGTCAAACAGTCTATTTTCTTTAAGTCGGAATACAGTATGGATTATGTCGGATTTTAGGGGTATTACATGACAGATGCTATTCAACAAATTTTATGTCTTTTTATTTTAGACATTTCTTTTGGTCGCATTGACTCTACCATTGAGTCCGGAGCATCAAAGAAAGTCGGTTTAGGCTTTCTTAAAATTTAATTTGGATTATTGTATGTAAAAGGGCAAAATGGTCATTTACCATTTTACGTGTCTTGTTTTTCTGTACTTCGTTTCGTAATTTAGACTCCATTATTGAGTCCGGGATGTCAAAGAAAGTCAATTTAGACCTTTCCTGATTTCATTTTGGCTTTAGGGGCACCAGGGGTATTTTGGTCATTTTACCCCTTTACGTGTCTTTATTTTTCGGGACTCCGTCTCATGTCGTGGACCTCACCATTACACTCAAAAGGTCCGAGATAGTAAGAATATACTAATAATTTGTTAATTTTGGACAAGGGGTATTTTGGTCATTTACCCCTTTACGTATCTTTATTTGTCGGGCTCCGTCTCATAAAACGGACCCTACCATTAGTCTCAGAATATCCAAAATAGTAAGGATACACTATTCCTATGTTTAATTTGGACTTTATTTGCCTCATTTATGATTCAGGGGCAAAATAGTCATTTTAATTTATTTATTAAATAATTAATTTAATTATTTTTCCAAGGGCCTAATTGCATAAAATTCTCATCAGTTGGGCCACAGTAGGATTGTCCAGAAATTCTGGGGTCAATCCGTAAATAGAGAAAGGTTTGGTTTATTTATTTTTAAATAAATTAGAAAACCAAAGGGTTTGGTTGGGTATTAAGTGAACCGGTCCGGTCTGATTATAAACCAACCGGTCTGGTCGGTTTTGTACGTAATGCTGACGTCAGGATGATGTCATCCCTAATGTTTTAAAGAAAACAAAATGCTGCCGTTTCATTTATTCGGTGGCAAGCCCAGAGGCTGCCACGCATCCCGAGTTAACCCATCCGTTTTAACCGAGTGACGGGTTGACTCGTCGTCTTCCCCATCATCTCTATCACTGTTGCCCTAGTTTCTGAACCTCCATTTTCTCATTTTCGTGGAGTCTCAACCAAGGAAACCCCACTGTTTTTAGTCATAAACACTCCCAAGGTGCTAAAGACTGGTTTGGCATTCATTTAGAAGTTAAACTAAGTTTAAATCGTATGGTTTAAGGTTTGATATTCCAAACTGTAAGTCGGTCATTCATGCTCATTTATGAGCCAAAATCCATAGGGTTTCGTTTGTTATGATCCCCCCTTCATGGGGTTTCATATTTCATTCTTAAAAGTAGGTTTAATAGTGAGTTTAAGGTATTGGGTTTCAAACCCGTAACCTGCAACTCACCATATAGGGTCCATTTCTTGAGCTTTATGATCGCGGTCATTTGTTTTTAAATTGCTCGTAGTGTCTAGTTTAGGTTTTGATAAACCAAACAAGGTTTTGTTCACATGATTTCAAACCTGCTTCAAGCAAGGTCCATCAATGGTGATCCTTACTGGGTTTGGTGTTTTTGGTGGTTTTTAAGACTCCATTTCATGCTTGATCATGTCTTAAACATATATTTAACATCATATATATTTAACAACTTAAAAACAGTTCATATCATGCTTAGAATCTTAGAGAGAGAAAATGATAATTTTCCAAATTTCTCACTTTTTGGTCGTGGGTTCTAAGTCTTTCTCTTTCTGGTTTTCTTCCTCTTCTTCTCCTTCAGTTCCTTAGCTTTCTTTTCTTATAAAACAAGCATGTAATGCATGCTTGTCTCTTTTGAAAGAAGAGGCAACCGACCTCTCTCTCTCCTCCATTCTCTTTCTCTCTCTCTATTCTGACTTCATAGCCCTACACTAGCCCTCACTTCTCATAAATCCCTCTTACACATTTTTTATTTTGCTTTTTCTCTTTGTAGCTTTACATTTATAGTTGTAGGATAATTGTATTTAATGTATATATATATATATATATATATATATAATACCACACACACAACACATGGAGACACACACACTGCCGACACACACACACACTGTGCACTGTTCACACTAGATATTTATTTTAATATACCTTTATAATTTTAATAATATTTTAATTATTTATATATACATACTTATACATGTACATGTACATATATATATATATATACATACACATATTTGGCTCATATACACTCACATATAGATACTTATATACTAAATATATTTTATCTTGGGTACATGTATTTATAGATATACATATACACACTTTTATACACTTTATAACATACACACACAATACACCATAAAGTGTGTGTTTGTGTGTTCAAATTATTTAATTATAAATATTAATTAATGATTTCATATAAATACATAATTATTTATTTATTAAATTAATTATTCTCTTTGAGTGTAATTATGTTTACACTAATTTTCTTTAATCTCGTAATACGTATCATATGACCTGGTATCCCAGGTCGAGATATTACAAAACTTGCTTAAAGCAAATGCATGCACTGCATGCTTAAAGGAAAATAAGAAACTGAAGGAGCAAGAAGTTAGAAGGAAGGATTCAGAAGGAAAAAATAGAAGAGAATCAAGAGAAAATGTGTGAAAATATCAAAAACCATATTTTCTCTCTCTAGAATTTATGCATGTATACAAACTGTTTAAGTTATATTTATGCATATATGATGTTTAGGATCTTTATTCTTGAATAACACATGAAAAATGGAACCTAAACCCATCAAGAACACCCAGTCGTACATCAAACCACCATTGATGGACCTTGCTTAGAGCAAGTCTGAATCAATGGTAACCAAAACCCCTTTAACCTATTGGGACCTTTACTAGACCCTCAAAGAGTTTCAAAAACATAGAGACGCGACCAAAAACCCTAAGAGGATACCACTGAAACTTGACTTGTAGGTTTTGGTTTTGAAACCCAAGCATATAAACTTACACCTAAACTCAAATCTAAGAATGGAGACTAAATCCCCATGAAAAATGGATCACTATGGAAGAAACCTCACAAGTTTTGGAATAGAAATGAGCATAAATGATCTAGTTTGAACTTCAAACCCTTAACCGAGCATTTGAACTCAGTTTGAGCTCTTAATTGAATGCTAAAATATTCTTTAGTGTTGCAGAAACATTTTGGAAGGAAAACAGAAGAGCTTCAATGATTAAAAACTCACGAAATTCAAAATGAAAATCCGCAAAATTAGGGCAACAGTAGCCAGGCGTAGGGAAGAAGAAGACCCTGTTGAGCTAACTCGCGAGTTGACTCAGACGAGTCCTGACCGAGATGAATCACTCTTGTGTCGACTCAAACACGTGTCATGCTATGGGGCTAACCACCGCATTATTGGAACGAAGCTGTTTTGGGCTTAAGGGTTTAAAACCCTAATTTAACCTATTTGGTTACGAGGTTTAGGCCCAAATTAAATAACCCAGGCACGAATATGATATGATATTCCGGTTTTAATGCCTTATATGCTGTTTGGGTCAAGAAAAATTAGAGACAAATAAGGGGTCGTAGCCCCAGAGATTCGAACGTCCCACCTCACGAAACCAACTCCAACTCCTTACCACTTGGACAGACGGTGCCCGTGTTATGTATTATGGCCAAATATATATATAAAATGAAAAAGGAAAATTTAGAAAAAAATGAAAAAGGGGCGTAGCCCCACGGACTCGAACAGGGAACCAAGGGTAAGGAGTAAGGCATACAAACTATTTGGACAAGACAATCTTGTGTCCATTTAACGCACAAAAATATATATATATTATATATAAATTACATTAAATAAATTAAATTAAATAATGATGAAATGGTCCGATGTCCAAATTTGACAAGTTATTAGTGTATTTTTACAATCTTAGACCTTCTGAGACTAATGGTGAGGTCCGTTTTGTGAGATGATACCCCAAAAAATAAAGACACGTAAGGGGTAAAATTACCATTTTGCCCGTAGTGCCCCTAAAGCCAAATCGAAACCAGAGAGGGTCTAAATTGATATTCTTCGACGTTCCGGACTCAATGACAGAGTCTATTTGACCAAAAGAAGTATTTATAATAAAAAGACATAAAATTTGATGAATAGCATAAAATCATGTAACTATAAACTAGAACGTTGTTAGATGTTCTGAGCTAAATAGTAGGGTTCATATTTTGAAATAAAATACAAAAAGACGTGACACGTAAACATGTGAAATAATAAAATTAAACTTAAAATCTATGGAGCTACTAGAAGAGTATAAATTGAAATGCAATTTAATTTCTAACACATTAAATTATCTTTTAGGTTAAAGCTCAAGTAAATTATCATGGATAAGACTCAACAAGACTTCATGGATGAATTTTTATGGAAAAATAAGGTAATCAACAGAAAGATAAGAATCGCCAAGACATGTCAAATCATCTTAGTTAGGCCATTCATATACAAAACCCCTATCGTCCCAATGGGGCGACTCATGCAAAAAGCAGCAGCAAGGAGACTTGCTGAGGCAAAATTAAAAGAAGAAGAGGAAAAGCGAGAAAATATCGAAACGCTAAAATACATGCTTCACAGGTATGTCTATTTATCAATAAGAATATATGTATAAGGTAAATAGACATGGAATACAACTATAAAGCAAATTGAGTTAGTTAAATTCTTAAGGATAAACCTATTATAGAAAGTAGGCTTACACGATCTAAGAATAGGTAGGATCACAAGTTGATTTAAATGCATGTGAAATTTATGAAATTTTCATAAATTATTTTAGGTTGAAAAGGGGGAAAGGGAAGGCACAACAATAGAGCCATGTCACGCCCCGAATTCCCGACCGAACCCGGGGACGCGACTGAACGAAACAAAAGAAGAAAATAAAATAGAAAGTAAGTAAATAAATGAATAATGATTTAACTGATCTAGATACAAGCCTACATACATTCCTGTTTTAAAAAAAATTTCGGCAGAACCTCCTTTGTTTTTTTAGCCTTTTTCCCCCTGATAGTCACAATGCATTATATATATATACAAACACATCACAATCCATCCTCACTCGATGGCCACAATCTTATCAAAGTTAAATATACATCACGTCTACTCGTACACTTAAACTAAAAGATCACAAATTCCATATTTATTACAATATACAATGCCATTTCCATTCTTTTCAGAAACACATCAATCTTTTATAATATCAAAATACGCCCCAAGGGCTCAAATATTCTTCCAAATTTATTTCCTCTCATTTTCCCAAGACTTCATCAAGTCCCGCGTACCAAGAGCCTTATCTGAAACCTATGCCCACGAATGGGTCAGCGCCAACATGCTGGTATGGTACAATACTAATGCAAGGAACAAAATTAAGACGTGGCATGTGCAAGTGTACATATATATCTACATGCCTCCCTAATCATGCATACAATATGATGGCAATGTACAAACTACATCTGTATAAAAACCCTATATCACGTTCACAACTTCATCAACACAATGCACAGGTAATATGTGTGACACACCCATGCATCTCAATGTCACACCCATGTCTCGCTTCACGGTTCTTCCCCGTTGGCATGCAAGTACCAATATATGTCTCGCTTTACGGTCCGGACCCCGTAGGCCTGCGAGTACCTAATGGCCAATTTTGGGTTTTTCACCATAGGATCTGCACCCTCATAATGCACCAGTACCTCGTGCTGACCCACACTATGCTTGCAAGGAATCACACAATGCCAATATGCCATGATTTCATCATGCAATAATACAGTTCAAATGAAACATCACTTTCATAAGCATATGCAACATGCTTTAAATAATACATCACAATTAAGATCAACAATAGCATTTAAATCACAAGATTTCATCCACAAATCTACGTGTCATGCTCGATCAATCTCAACACTTACGCAATCCACATGTCACAATATCAACAATCCTTCTAAAACATAAATCACATATGATGACAACTCAAGAAGTAAATCATAACTCCCAAATAATCTTAAATAACACGGAAGCATATAAACTCAACTCAAAGTGTTCTCAAAGCAATTCCTATGTGATCTTCTAGCAGTAGATGAGCATAAGAATTATTCAATCAATATGCACATCAATCCTAATTTAATTCTATTCCTTACTTAGTAAAGTAAGGTACCATACCTGATCGGGTTATCTCAACCCCATGAAGCTATGTCCACTATGCAATCCAATCAACCAGGTTAATCTTTACTCCATGGTTCAGAAGTTGAAGAAGACACACCAGCAGGTTGATCGAGTCGGCCAACCATTGTAAATCCAGTTTCATCAGCTTCTTCAACCTTTTCCCTCAAGTAGATGATGATCCTGACAGATTCTGTCCCTTGATCATCCCATCCATCAGATATTGAAGAACTTTCCCTTCCTCCAATTCATCATCGAAATGACAACATCCAACAGTTACAGGTTCCCAACCTCCATCGCTGGACAGCAGCTCTGCTGCTTTTATTAGCTTGCTCCAATTTCATCAAGTTCCTCAATTCAAGCCACAAGTCTGACATATCCCCAACTTGAATCGCAATATCCCGATCTACACCTGAATTATCACCCAAAACCGTAACACCCACACAGCTGCAGGTATCTCACCGCTACTGCTTCTACAACTCTCCCATAACTGTTCAAAAATCGCAACGCAGCCACGATTCTATTCCATCCATTGCTGCCGCACTGTTGCATCACACACACAAATATACATACAACCAACACAACCCATTCTCCTTTCCACGCTGCTACACCTACTGCCAACTCCATTCCAGGACTCATCTCCATTGCAGCCATCATCGATGCACCACACTGCAACCATCATCCACCTGTTCTCAATTGGAAACGGCAATAGATGACATCCCCAGACCAATATCACTACCAACATCAAATCGCACCATCCACATGCAAATACAAACCACAAACCGTGACATCCACACACCCAATTCTGAGCCACAACAGTCATCGTTCACCCGCAACATCATCATTCAATGATCAATCAACCTCCATGTTCGGCAATCACAATCTGTTCTCCCCTTCTGCACCGTTACACGAACGCAGACACATATATATACACAAATTCCTACTACAGCATCGCCACTGTCTCTACATCGTGAATCAGTTTCGGTACAGAGAAGAACCAACAAAATCCCCTGCACCGACTTTGTTTCTTTTCCTCCATTTTCTTCAATCTAAACCACAATCTCAACACCAATACGCTGCTTAAACCAATCCTCACGGCAGAATCCTCCCCTACCGCACTGCTAACCCAACACAACCAGATGTGTATATATATATATATGTATATCTCTGCAAATCCCCCTTACAACACTAGACATACAAGATTCCGACCCCTACAACCACCGTTCACCAACTACACACACAAATAAACACATACACTGACCTGCTCAGTTGCACTTCAACGAACCCATTCGACCGCAGAGATCCCAGCCCCGAGATCTAACGAAGTCGCGATCTTCCCTCCAATCTGCAACACACAGCCCCAAATCGCAATCCAAAACCCATCGCCAAGCCATCGCCCCCTAGCCTCGATTCCCCTCGCGACCACCTCCGCGTCTCCTTCCTCCCTTCCGTTTCTCTTTTCCCCTTTCTCTCTCTCTTTTTCTCTTTCTCTCTTTTCTTTTCTTCCCATGTTTTCACGCGACCAGCCTCACTGATTTCCTTCCTTCTCATTTCTTTATCTCTCGATTTCTCCTCCCAGTAGCTTCCTCAAAGCTTCATATATTATATAATATATTATAATATAATATAATATAATATAATATAATATATATATATTATGTTGCCCCTTCTTCCAACAGCTTTCTTTTTTTTGGTCTGGATAAATTTTATATTTCTTAATAATTAATCCCCTCATGGCGTACTATATATTCAAGGCCATCTCTAATTATTATCGTCACATACCCCTTTCTATTCATTCATTTATTTTATTTTATTTTATTTTATTTTTTTTCAAGTCTCTACAAGCCAGCCCAGACGTATAAGGTGAGTAACCCTGTATTTGAAGTGGAGATTTAACTCCACGGATTTGAAGACGTTTTAAGTTCAAAAGATATGAAGTATTGAATCCCAAATTCAGTATTTACATGTTTTCAATTTTAAATTGTTCTGTTCTTATAAACCCAATTATGACATGCTCAGTGAATGGTTTCTACTACAGTTTTCCTAAAAATATATTTCAGCATGTCGAAGTTTAAAATGACAAAATTATGTAAAGTATTCTGAATTTGTATATTCCAAGTATTTGAAGATTTATTGTGAAGTCATGAACATTATGTTTTGAATGCTCATAAAAGCATCTATGTGAAAAAGTCAAGTGATAAATATATTTAAATGCAAGATAAGCTGTGCATAAGAACCACGAATTTTGTTGGGTTTCTTCGGAACTCAACCACGATACGAATAAATGCCAGTTAGCAGGATCTAATCCCTCAGGCATGAGATATCTCTATGAAAAGTAAAAACGAGAGTCTGGTTCGAAACAGATTCTATTAATGGAAGTGATAAGATGTTATGTTAAAAATAGAAGCAGGTTTTACCCTCGTTTTTACTATGCGTATCTCTATGTTTGAGTTTTTATACTCTATTTGAAGAAATACATGTTTTTCTTGAATACTTTAAATGTTTTAAAGCTTTATGTTTTAAAAGAATGCATATATTCTGTGTTCAAAGTATACGAGCAATTGGTGGTGATTGCTTTATAAAGTCTCTTATACTAACTACTGCCAATTGAAACCCTATGACAAATGCTAAAATTACTTACAAGCTTAGATTAGCTTACTGGATTTTCATCCGACTCCCCTTTCAGGTGACTAAAAGCACGTCCTGATTTTGATGATAAGGATGTTGAACTATGCTCATTTTGAGGAAGGGCATGGAAGCTTATTTCAGGATTAGCAGTCGCTTGGAGAACACTATGAAATTTTAGTTAGTGACTTGTATTAGAAGATGGTACACTGTTATGTATTAAGCCCCATGGGGCAACTAAATATGAATGTAGTTATAAAGTCTTTAAGTTTTTATTATGCTCTGAATGTATAATCGTGTGTACCAATGTGTAGAGCGGCAATACAGGGCGGATGTGCAGAAATTCAAAATAAAAAAAGAAAAGAAAAAGTTTTTCATGCTTCCGCAAACATTGGCTGCACTCCTGTCCGATACGGTTGCTTATGTGAGCCTCGCCCCAAGTCCCCTGGGCCAAAGGGTGGCGGTCGCGATGCGAGATCAACACAGGGTGGGTTTCGGGTCGTGACAACATGGTATCAGAGCTCTAGGTTGACTTAAACCAACTTAGTGACATTAGAAGAATTAGAAACAGAACTATAAGTTAGGTAGGTTCTAGGCTACCTAAAAGATGTAAAGTATGTGATTGAAGTAGAGGCGGGGTATGGGACTCGCGTTTCATAACGTAAATATATGAAGTACGTAATTTGATGTGAAGGCAGGGTATGGGACCCGCGTTTCATAAAGTAAATATGTGAACTACGTAATTTGATGTGAAGGCGGGGTATGGGACCCGCATTTCACAAAATAGATAGGTGAGGTACATGATTTAACTTGAATGCAGAGTATGGGACCTGCATTAGAGTTAAATGAGTAATTAGAAGTACGTATTCAATAAGAAGGTGGGGTATGGGGCCCGTAGTTAAATAGAAGTAGTAAAACAAGGACAAGAAGTAATGTGGACTATAACAACCACCATGGAAGTCAAGAATAATAAAATATTAAATCTTGGATATGAAAAGGAGGTAAACATGAACCTTATGCGATAAAAATCTAAGATGAAAAACTAACAGATATATGTTTTTCAGCGACAATGATAAACATGAGAAGGAATGCGAGAAACCCGGAGGACGGACTAGATTGGGTTGAGCACAATCTAGAAACAATGGCTCAAAACATGATAGGTGTCCAAGCTCAAGGCAAAGCACCACGACAGGTGCAAAACCTCGAACTACCACAGGATCAGGGGCAACCAGCTGAGGCTATGAACACATCAAGCTATAAGGTGTTTCAGGGCTTCAAGCCTCCTAGGTTTGATGGATTAGACACTACGATCGACGCCGAGGCATGGGTCTAAGAAATGGAATGCATATTCACCGTTTTTCCTTGCACCGAGGAACAAAAAGTCTCCTATGCTGCCTTCACTTTTAAGGATGCAGTATATGGGTGGTGGCTTCTGGAAAAGGAAAGAGAGCCGCCTATGACTTGGGAAAGATTTTTGGAAGTATTTTACGATACACATTTTCCAAGGTCACTAAAGAACCAAAAAATAGCAGAGTTTGTAACAATAACCCAGAGAACTATGACAGTAGCAGAGTACGAGGCTAAGTTCATGAAACTAGCCCACTATTCACCCCACATTATCCTGACCGAGGATCTGAAGGCTAGGAAGATTGAGAGTGGCCTCAAAGATAGCATTAGGTACAGACTTGAGCCTTTTGAGCTTCCCACATATAATGCAGTGGTGAATCGTGCCAAGATCTTCGAGAGAGCTGGGATTTCTCTGTCCCAAAAGAAAGATAAGAAACAGGTTAGCCCTACTCCCCAGCAGATGAAGAAAACTAGGATAGGAGTCAAAAGTATGACTTCTGTCAACGAAGGTGGTAACACTAGCCAGAAGACAATAGAGATTCCTGTATGCCCTACTTGTCAAAAGAGGCATTTTGCACTCTGTCGCCAGTTCTTGGGAGTCTGATACAAATGTGGTTTACGCGGGCATCTCGTCAAGGACTGCCCAAAGGGAAGTTCAACTATCGAAGAGCCTACTGCAGTAGCTTCATCGGCTATGCCACATACGCAGGCTTGGACTGTTGAGAAACCAGGGGGAAGTTAGGAGCCTACAAGGTACGGATGAGTTTTCAATATATTTTCTAAAGCTGCACAAACCTCTAGTAGTCAACTAGGGACACCATCTAATATTTCAGTTCTGTCTAATATATATGCTTGTCGTTTAAATTCGACTACTAGACACATGAATATGATAAATGGAGGTAACGTAGAAAAGGAAAGATTAGGACTCTCAAAATAAAGAATACTCGAGTTTTGAGGACAAAACTCAAATAAGGGGGGAGAATGTAACACTCTAACCCAGAATATTCCACGTAAACCAAAATGTGAACCGAACATCATGAAAGGCGTTTATACTCGAACTTGTATGTGTATACTCATGTGTAAGAAGGAGTAGTATATAATTATATATATGTGTATCATAAAATATTAGTGTATGCGTACGCACTCAAAATATAAATTTGATGTATATATGGGAATATATATACATATGTATATATATATATGTACATATGGATATTGATGTACATGAACAATTATATATATACATATACTAATATACATACAATATATATATATATATATGATGCAAGCATGCATGAGGGGAGGCACAACCATGCACATTGCATGTGCTGTCTGTGAAATTGGTGTGAGTTCATGGTGTCGGTTGAGGTGTGTGTGTTTAAGTGTGTAAGTGTGTGTAACTATATAATATACATATAATTTATAAAATATCAAGGAAATTTAATGCAAGTTGAAAAGGGAAAAAGAGGAATTAAATGGATTGGAAAGAAAGCTGATTGGGAAGTCTAGATTTAGGGCTATGAAGGGATAGAGAGAGAGATTGGAAGAGAGAGAGAGGAGACGGTGGAAACTTGCTTAAAGCAAGTGCATGTATTGCATGCTTGAAGGAAAATAAGAAACTGAAGGAGCAAAAAGTTAGAAGGAATGATTTAGAAGGAAAAAGGATAAGATAATCAAGAGAAAGGTGTGAAAATATCAAAAACCATATTTTCTATCTCTAGAATTTATGCATGTATACAAACTGTTTAGGTTATATTTATGCATATATGATGTTTAGGATATATATTCTTGAATAAGGCATGAAAAATGGAACCTAAACCCATCAAGAACACCCAGCCGTACATTAAACCACCATTGATGGACCTTGCTTAGAGCAGGTCTGAATCAATGGTAACCAAAACCCTTTTAACCTATTGGGACCTTCACTAGACCCTCAAAGAGTTTCAAAAACACACAAACGCGACCAAAAACCCTAAGAGGAGACCACTGAAACTTGACTTGCAGGTTTGGGTTTTGAAACCCAACCTTATAAACTTACACCTAAACTCAAATCTAAGAATGGAGACTAAATCTGTAATACCCCGACCCGAGAATATCGGGTAATATGACACGTATTACGAGGATAAGAAAAATGGAAGTAAATATTATGCTTTTAAGATAATGATAAATTAATTTAATAAAATTAATTTATTAATATGAGAAACTAAGTATTAGCTATAATTAATATAAAATATAATGATTAATTTATAAAATGTAATTAATTGAACAAATAATTTAGTAATAAATTAAACATAGAAAATAAATTAAATATATATATATAGATCAGCCGTGTGTGTGAGTGTGTTGTGTAATATGTATATTGAATATATATATATATATATATATAAGCAAAGAGACATGAAATTAAGATAGGTAAGGTGGCCATGTACTATGTGTATATATTATATGTCATTAGGTGAAGATGAATAGGAGGAAGTATGGCTACTGACCTGATGGAGTAAGGGGGTGAAGTGAAGGGGCAATTAAGTGAGGTGATAGCCATTTAATTTCTCACTTATACATATGGGCATACATGGTATACACACAAAAATCTCCACCCGATCAGCCATAGAGAGAGAGAGAGAGGAGAGAGAGAGAGAAAGAAAGAGGGAGATTCTAGGACGTTCAGAAGTGGGAAGCAAGGAGAAAAGGGGAGAGAAACAGTTTGGAACAAGGTAAACCCACAAAACACTTAAATTTCTCTCTCTAGAATTTCTATACGTATGAACTGTTTTAAGCTTTGATTTAGTGTATATAATGTTTAAAGCATGTTTAAACAATGATAAGCATGAAAATTCCAACCTAAAACATCTTAGAAACATCAGCCATACTCAAGGCAGCCATTGAAGACCTTGCTTGAAGCAGGTCTGAACCGACTTCCTCTAAACCCAATTTGGTTTATCAAGACTTCAAGAGGAAGTCATGAGGGTCATGAAAACATAAATCCGCGATCAAAATTGTAAAGAAATGACCATGAGAAAGCGAGTTGCAGGTACGGGTTCCAAAACCCAAACCTAAAAACTCACTGTTAAACCTACCATTGTGAATGAAAACTGAATCCCCATACCTTGAGGGTCACACAAAACCAAACCATTTTAAAAATGGTGAAGAAACGAGCATGAACTGACAAGTTACAGCTCGGATTATCGCGATTTAAATCGAGTCATTGAGCGGAATTCGAGTCCTAAAAACAATGTAGAAACGTGTCTTAGGATATTAGGAAGTGTTTGGGAAAGAAAACAGAGAAAATAGGTTCGTAAAATGGCACGAAATCAAACTGAAAAATCTAGGGTTTTGCAGTGAACAATGTCGAATTCGTGGGGAAGACAACACTGTTCGGGTCGGGTCGGACTTGGTTACGGGTTTGGGTCAAAACCGGATCCAACGGGTCACAGGTTATGTAAACGGTGACGTTTTGTTGTTAATGTTTTAAAACATTAGGGCTGACGTCAGCATTATGTCAAGAACCGACCAAACCGGTTGGTTTGCAACTGAACCGGACCGGTTCACTTATACTTGGACTGAACCAATTGGTTTTCTGATTTATTTAAAAATTAAATAAACCAAATCTTTCCTTATTTATGGATTGACCCCAAACTTTCTAAGAAATTCTACTGGGGCCCAACTGAGGGAAAACTTATTCATTTTGACCCCTGGAAAATAATTAAATAATTAATTTAATTATTTAATAAATAAAGTTAAATTACTATTTTGCCCCTGGGTCATAAATAGAGCAAATGAAGTCCAAATTAAGTATATGAATAGTGTATCCTTACTATTTCGGATATTCTAAAGCCAATAGTAGGATCCGTTTTATGAGACGAGGCTCGAAAAATAAAGACACGTAAAGGGCTAAATGACCAAAATACCCTTGTCCAAAAATTAACAAGTTATTAGTCTAATCTTACTGTCTTGGACCTTCTAAGTCCAATGGTGAGGTCCACGACACGAGATGAGGTCCCGAACATAAAGACACGTAAGGGGGTAAAATGACCAAATTACCCCTAGTACCTCAAAAGCCAAATTAAAATCAAGGAAGGTCTAAATTGACTTTCTTTGACATCCCGGACTCAATAATGGAGTCCAAATTACGAAACGAAGTACAAAAAAATATGACACGTAAAACGATGAATGACCCTTTTTCCCTTGTACATACAAGAGTCCGAATTAAATTCTAGGGAAGCCTAAACCGACTTTCTTCGACGCTCCGGACTCAATGGTAGAGTCTATTCGACCAAAAGAAATGTTTAAAATAAAAAGACATAAAATTTGATGAATAGCATCTGTTAGATGACTATAAATTAAAGTAATACCAAGTTCTAATCTACGGCGTATACGAGGACATGAATTGCGAAAAGACACGACAACACATCAACCTTAGAATAAAATTTCTAACTCATAAATTGATCTTAGGTGATAATTATAGAAGAACAACGACCGAAGTTCACGATCATGACCAAGGCCCAAAGCGCTAAGGATCCAAAACAACAGGCCTTCATGCAAGAACTGTTACATCAGTAGAGAGTGATTGCTAGGTTCATCAAGATAGCCAAGGCAACGGAGGTCATCTCGGTGAGACCATTCATTCATAAATCACCCACCAAGACAATGGTGGCCGAGGCTAAGAAAAAGAAAGAGAAAGCAAAGAAAAGGGAAGAGGAAAGAGAAAACACTGAAACCTTAGCTGAAATGCGTCGTAGGTAATATTATTATCATTAAATACATAAGTTGCTAGATTTATAATACAGTTATAAGTCGGACCAGTATGAGAATTTAGGCTTTTCACTGTCTACAATTGGTGAGTTACGAAGTTGATTAAGCACATATGGAATTTATAGAATCTTCATAAATCTTGATAGGCTAAGGAAGAAGAAGGGTAAAGGAAAGGCGCCTTTATAGAGCCAACCTAGACATACGAGGTGAGTAACCCTGTATTTGAACTGGAGATTTAACTCCATATATTTGAAGAAGTTTTAAGTTCAAGTAATTGCAGCCTTTGAATATCAAATTCAGCCTTTATATGATTCCGTTCTTTTAAAATATTCTGTTACGGCATGCTTGATAAATGTTTTATATTTAGCTCCTTTCTTGAAAATAATTAGCATGTCTAAATCAAATGCAAATCTCTTTAAATATTCTGAATTTGATCATCACATGTATTTGAAGCTTCATGGTAGAAGTTATACATTTCATGTTTTAAATACTTATGAACGTATCTATTGAAGAAGTCATGTGATAAATGTTTTACAAGATAAACGGTACTAAGTACCACCACATGTGACGTTGAAATCCTTCGGGATTCAACTATGACACGAAGAATTGTCCGGTAGAAGGATCTAATCCCCCAGGCAAATGAGATATCTCCATTGTAGCATTGCAGTAAAATGGGAGTCTGGTTCAAAACAGATTCCACCTAATTAAAGAGAAAAGATGACAAAGTAATTTTGAAAATAGAAGTAGGTTTTACCCCATTCTATTACACATGTTTATATGCTTTTAACTTGCATATGCCCTATTTGAAGAAATGTGCATTTAGCTTGAATACTTTAAATGTTTCAAAGTTATCCGTTTTAAGAATGCATATATTCTGTGTTCTAAAATGTACGAGCAATTGGTAGTGCGTATTTCATAAACTCTCATGTGCTAAACCACTACCAGTTGAAAACCCCATGACGAATGCAGGAATTACTCACAAGCTTTGATTAGCTTACCCGAATTTTATCCGCCCCCCTTCAGGTGACCGATAGCAGTCTTGGCTGATGGGAATGATGATTAGAGTCTTGCCCATTTTGAGGAAGGGCATGAACAACTAAGTGTAGGACGAGTAGTTTTCTTTTTGGGAGACATTATGAAATTTAGTTAGTTATTTTGGGCAGAAACAATTGATGTTATGTAATTAAGTCCCGAGGGAGAACTAGACATAGATTTGTATGAAGTCTTTAAGTTTTAAATCATGCTCTGATTTTATATTCATGTGTACCATTGTGAATAGCGGCAGTATCGGACGGATGTGCAAATTTTAAAATGAGAAAAGAAAAATTTTTTCACGCTTCCGCAAGCACTTGAAACACATCTATTCGATACCGCTGCAGATGCGAGCCTTCGCCCAAGGGTCCTCGGGCCTGAGGGTGGCGGTCACGATGCGAAATTCGCAGAGGGTGGGTTTCGGGTCGTGACAAAATCCTAGTGAAAAATGGATCACTATGGAAGAAACCTCACAAGTGTTGGAATAGAAATGACCATAAATGATCTAGTTGTAGGTTTGAACTTCAAACCTTTAACCGAGCATTTGAGCTCAGTTTGAGCTCTTAATTGAATGCTAAAATATTCTTTAGTGTTGCAGAAACATTTTGGAAGCAAAACAGAAGAGTTTCAATGATTAAAAACTCATGAAATTCAAAATGAAAATACGTAGAATTAGGGCAACAGTAGCTAGGCGTAGGGAAGAAGAAGACCTCGCTAAGCCAACTCGCGACTTAACTCAGCCGAGTCCTAACCAAGATGAATCACTCTTGTTGTCATGACCCGAAACCCACCCTGTGCGGATCTCGTATCGCGACCGCCACCCTTCAACCCGGAGGCCTTAGGGCAAGGCTCACATAAGCAACAGTATCAGATGGCAGTGCGGTCTTGGTTTGCAGAAGCGTGAAAAACTTTTTTTTTTCTTTTCTTTTCTTATTTAAAACTTTCGCACATCAGTCCGGTACTGCCGATCTTCATAGCGGTACACATGATAATACATTCAGAGCATAAATAAAAGTTCTAAGGTTTTATACATGGTACATAGTCGAATGCCTCTAGGGCTTAAGTACATATTTTTCAAAGTCTATTACATCATAATCCATCCAACTACAGATTCTAACTACTTCCAAAATTTCATAATCCTATACAGCTATTAGTCATTATCCCAAAATGGAGCACGGCTCCCACTCATCGTCAGTCCCTGAAAAATGTTAGGGAATAGGGTGAGCTTCGAGAAGCCCAATGAATAATTCCTGCATTTGTCATGGGTTTTCAATTTGCAGTGGTTTTGCACATGAGAGTTTATAAAATACTCACTACCAATTGCTCGTATACTTTGAACATAGAGCATATGCATTCTTCATAACAGATAGCTTTGCAACATTTAAAGTATTCAAGCTAAACATATATTTCTTCAAATAGAGTATATATACTTCAAAACATATAGACATGCATAGAAAAAATGGGGGTAAAACCTACTTCCATTTCCAAAAGCGTGACTTCAAAACATATAAACATGCATAGGAAAATGAGGGTAAAACTTGCTTCCATTTTTCAAAAACATTTGTCATATTTTCTCTTTAATTAGATGGAATCTGTTTAGAACCAGACTCCCATTTTGAGTATACGTGGAGATATCTCATTGCTTGGGGGATTAGATCCTGCTACCGGACATTTCACATGATAGGTCAATTGAGTTCCGAAGAAACCCGAAATCCTGACTATGTGGTCTTTGATAGGTCAATTGAGTTCCGAAGAAACCCAAAATCCTGCCTGTGTGCTTATGCACCGTTATCTTGTAAAACATTAATCACATAGCTTCTTCACATAGATACTTTTCATGAGTATTTAAAACATGTAGCATATAACTTTTGCAATAGAACATCAAATACTTGGAATGATCAAATTAAGAATATTTAAAGAAATTGGCATTTTATTCAAACATGCTAAATATTTCGAAGAAAGGAACTGTATATAAAAACATTTACTAAGCATGTCATAACAGAATAATTTAAAACAGGAATCGTACAAAAACTGAATTTGATATTTAAAACATCATTCAAATCCGTGGAATTAAATTTCCACTTCAAATGCAAGGTTACTCACCTTATACGTCTGGGTTGGCGCTATTGATGTGCCTTTCCCTTTCCTTTGTAGTTCCTAAGAACAATTCGTAAGAGTCCATTAACTTCACATTCACTTCAAACATCTCCTACTGATGCTTCTTAACTTATGCTTATATCGTATTAAATCCAAACTTAAATCCTAAATGCTATTTTCATAACGTATACTCTTCTGGTAACTTCATTAACTTTTAGGTTTGATTTATCTACTTCATGTTCACGTGTCGTGTCTTTCCGTATTTTACCTCAAAATACGAGCCTTAGTTTAGTACCTCGGCAATGTTCTAATTTATAGCCACCTGACTGATGCTATTCATCAAATTCTATGTCCTTTTATTTTAAACACTTCTCTTAGTCGAATAGACTCTACCATTGAGTCCAGAGCGTCGAAGAAAGTCAATTTAGACCCTCTCGTCTTCTTATTTGGCTTCTGGCATATGCAGGGGCAAAATAATAATTTATTTTTCTTGCCCCGAACCTATCGTGGTCCTCAGAATATTCTACATATCTTATACGTAAATTTTTAAGTCTTTTGGAATTCATTTGGTATCTGTTTTTTATCACAATGACACATTGGTCATTTATATTTTATGACATTCTGACCCCAAATCATTATTTAGTCGTATATCCAAGTTCACAATTATTTGGGCTTCTATCGGTATCAATTTCGTCCAATTTGGACTTCATTTGGGCTTCGTATTGTATTAGGGGCAATACAGTCATTTAACATTTATGTGTCTGTATTTTTTGAGACTTAATTTCTCAAACTGGACTCCACCATTGAGTCTAGAATGCCCGAAATAGTAGAAATATACTATTCATTTATTTTATTTGGACTTCGTTTGACTGATTTAGTGTTCAAGGGTAAAATAGTCATTTTACCCATTTAATAAAATAATTAAATAAATTATTTTATTAATTATTTATTTTTTCAGGGGCTTATTTGAAATAATTCTTTAAGACTTTGGGCCTTAGTAAAATTTTTCCAAATAGTGGGGGTTCAATTGCAATTCTTTAAAACTTTTAAAATAAACCAAATGGTTCAGTCGATTTGTAATTGAACCGGTCCACTATTTCACTGAACCAAATGGTTCAGCCGGTTCAATGCATAATGCTGACGTCATGATGATGTCAGCCCTACATTTTAAAATTTAAAATCTTCTAAAGCAAAATGGCGTAGTTTCACTTAAACCCATTTATGCAACAGGTCGGGTCTTGACCCGAACTCGAACCGACCAGAACCAAGCCTCGCACTGTTCATCTTCTTCCCCCATGTTGCCCTAATTCCCGATTTTAAATTTCTTCAGTTTTGTGAGATTTCAGTCACTGAATCTCTCTGTTTTTGGCCCCAACAGGTTCCTAGAACCTCAAGATAAGGTTTGCCATTGATTTTGAGCTTTGGATCGAGCTAGAAAGATCGTTCCAACACCCTTGGCCGTTCTGAATATCTCCCTAGGAAATGCTCATTTTTCCACCAAAATCAGTGAGGTTTGGCGTATTTTGCTCCTTAGATTATGGAGTTTCGATCTACATTCAAAAAATAAGGTTCGGTGTCCATTTTTGAGGGTCGACTCTTTTGAACCGTGGCTGCAACAAGGTTTTTGGGGGCCTAAATTTGAGGTTTTGGGTCGCGGCTATACGTGTTTGAAATGCTAGAAGAGTCTAGTTCAAGACTTGATCAACCAAACTTGGTTTGGTCTCGGTGATCTCAGACCTGCTGTTCTGAAGCTACTTTAATGGCGGATGTGCATTGTTTTTGGTGTCTTCGGCTGTTTTGGGGTCCAATCATCGTGTTTTATTCAAGTTTCTAAACCCTAATGTCATGCATGCATTTAAAAAGGCCCAAACAGTGTGTAAATATGAGAATTTCTAGACAGAGAAAATGGGTAGTTTTGTGTTTTATACCTCCAAACAGTGCTCTCTTCCTTCTTCTAAGCTCAAATCAGTTTGGATTTGGGGTCTCCTTCGGTTCGGCAGCCATGCAAGGAGCTCTCCCTTCTTCTTCCTCTTCCTTCTTCTTCCTTTTCTCACTTTCTCTCTCTAGGCTTCTCTCTCTCTACCCGAGCACACACTTTCACTCTTGTATTCTAGTTTTCTGACTTTGAGGTTACCCACACGCAACACTTATAATCATATCACTTACTATTTTATTATTTTCATTTATAAAGAATTTTTTTGGTTGCATGAAAGGCCATTGCCCAATTTGGGAGGTGGGGCCTTGTTACTTTATAGATATATACATATAACTTGCAATATAAGACACAAAAAGTGGGCAGCCCAAGTGGTATTCTTTTTGGGCTTTAAAACTTTGCCCCTTTTTGGGTCTAGGGTTCAAAACCCCTTGGCCTCACAATTTGGTTCCCTTTTTGCTATTTTTCCCCCTTATGCCTTGTTTGGCATTTAATTTATTTATTTTAACTTTTTGCATTATTTTCACTTTGTGATTTAATATTTACTCTTTCATGTTTTGATTTGGTAAATAGTAGCTGTAGATTATTTCTCTTCGAAATTAACCTCATTACTTAAGGTCTTGGAACTATTCTTTCGAAATTGTCGTTTGTTTCCCGTTTAAATTCCTTAATCATTCCTTTTAAGGTCACTAATTAAAAATTAGTGACTTAATTATTATTTAATCGGGTCGGGGTGTTACACTTGTGTCGACTCAGACACATGTCACGTTATGGGGCTAACCACCGCATTATTGGAACGAAGTCGTTTTGGCCTTAAGGGATTAAAACCTTAATTTAACATGTTTGGTTACGAGGATAAGGCCCAAATTTAATAACCTAGGCGCGAATATGATATGCTATTCTGGTTTTAATGCCTTATACGTCGTTTGGGTCAAGAAAAATCAGAAAAAAAAAAAAGAGGCCGTAGCCCTTGAGATTCGAACGTCCAACCTCACGAAACCAACCCCAACTCCTTACCACTTGGACAGACGGTGCCCGTGTTATGTATTATGGCCAAATATATATATAAAAAGAAAAAGAAAAAAATGAAAAAGGGGCGTAGCCCCTTGGACTCGAACAGGGAACCAAGGGTAAGGAGTAAGGCATACAAACTATTTGGACAGGACAATCCCGTGTCCATTTAACACATGAAAATATATATATTATATATAAATTACATTAAATAAAATAAAATAAATTAATTAAATTAAATAATGACGAAATGGTCCGATGTCTAAATTGGACAAGTTATTAGTGTATTTTTACTATCTTAGACCTTCTGAGACCAATGGTGAGGTCCGTTTTGTGAGAGGAGACCCCGAAAAATAAAGACACGTAAAGGGAAAAAATTATCATTTTGCCCCTAGTGCCCCTAAAGCCAAATCGAAACCAGAAAGGGTCTAAATTGACTTTCTTTGACGTTCCGGACTCAATGACAGGGTCTATTTGACCAAAAAAAGTATTTATAATAAAAAGACATAAAATTTGATGAATAGCATAAAGTCATGTAACTATAAACTAGAATGTTGTTCGATGTTCTGAGCTAAATAGTAGGGTTCGTATTTTGAAATAAAGTACGAAAAGACGTGACACGTGAACATGTGAAATAATAAAATTAAACTTAAAATCTATGAAACTAACAAAAGAGTATAAATTGAAATGAAATTTAATTCCTAACACGTTAAATTGTGTTTTAGGTTAAAGCTCAAGAAATTATCATGGATAAGACTCAACAAGACTCCCTAGATGAACTTTTATGGCAAAATAAGGTAATCAACAGAAAGATAAGAATCGCCAAGACATGTCAAATCATCTTAGTTAGGCCATTCATGTAGAAAACCCGTATCGTCCCAATGGGGCGACTCATGCAAGAAGCAGCAGCAAGGAGACTTACTGAGGCAAAATTAAAAGAAGAAAAGGAAAACCAAGAAAATACCAAAACGCTAAAAGACATGCTTCGCAGGTAATGTCTATTTATCAATAAGAATATATGTATAAGGTAAATAGACATAGAATACAACTATAAATCAAATTGAGTTAGTTAAATTATTAAGGATAAACCTATTATAGAAAGTAGGCTTACACGGTCTAAGAATAGGTAGGATCACAAGTTGATTTAAATGCATGTGAAATTTATGAAATTTTCATAAATTATTTTAGGTTGAAAAAGGGGAAAGGGAAGGCACAACAATAGAGCTAGCCCAGACCTATAAGGTGAGTAACCTTGTATTTGAAGTGGAGATTTAACTCCACGGGTTTGAAGACGTTTTAAGTTCAAAAGATATGAAGTAGTGAATCCCAAATTCAGTATTTACATGATTTCAGTTTTAAATTGTTCTGTTCTTATAAACCCAATTGTGACATGCTCAGTGAATGGTTTCTACTACAGTTTTCCTAAAAATATATTTCAGCATGTCTAAGTTTAAAATGCCAAAATTATGTAAAGTATTCTGAATTTGTATATTCCAAGTATTTGAAAATTTATTGTGAAGTCATGAATGTTATATTTTGAATGCTCATAAAAGCATCTATGTGAAAAAGTCATATGATAAATGTATTTAAATGCAAGATAACTTGTGCATAAGCACCATGGATTTTGTTGGGTTTCTTCAAAACTCAACCACGATACGAATAAATGCCAGGTAGCAGGATCTAATCCCCCAGGCATGAGATATCTCTATGAAAAGTAAAAACGAGAGTCTGGTTCGAAAAAAATTCTATTAATGGAAGTGATAAGATGTTATGTTGAAGATGGAAGCAGGTTTTACCCTCATTTTCACTGTGCGTATCTATATGTTTGAGTTTTTATACTCTATTTGAAGAAATACATGTTTAGCTTGAATACTTTAAATGTTTCAAAGCTTTATGTTTTAAAAGAATGCATATATTTTGTGTTCAAAGTATACGAGCAATTGGTGGTCATTGTTTTATAAAGTCTCTTATACTAACCACTGCCAATTGAAACCCCATGACAAATGCTGGAATTACTCACAAGCTTAGATTAGCTTACCGGATTTTCATCTGACCCTCCTTTCAGGTGACTAAAAGCAAGTCCTAATTTTGATGATGAGGATGTTGAACTATGCTCATTTTGAGGAAGGGCATAGAAGCTTATTTTAGGATTAGCAGTCTTCTGGAGAACATTATGAAATTTTAGTTAGTGACTTCTATTAGAAGATAGTACACTGTTATGTATTAAGCCCCATGGGGCAACTGAATATGAATGTAATTATAAAGTCTTTAAGTTTTTATTATGCTCTGAATGTATAATCATGTGTCCCAATGTGAAGATCGGCAGTACCGGGCGGATGTGCGAAAATTCAAAATCTGAAAAGAAAAGAAAAGAAAAAGTTTTTCACGCTTCCGCAAACACAAGTCGCACCCCTGTCTGATACTGTTGCTTATGTGAGCCTCGCCCCAACGCCCCCGAGCCGAAGGGTGCCTGTCGTAATGCGAGATCCGCACAGGGTGGGTTTCAGGTCGTGACAATGCGGGTCAGGCTGTTACAAAATCAATTGATGTCTCTAAGAACTAGTTGACTGATAGTTTCTCTAATCGACCACACAGTCCACTAACCCCAATTAGTCAAATAAGAAATTGGTCACTTGTCAAGTGAGTCGGCTTATCATTCGACTGATGGCTAGGACCAGTTGACTATATTGTAAAACTAGTTGACTGATCAAGATTTAGATGAGAGAATTATAGGTACTAGTTGAACCAATCGACCTACCCAAAACTAGGGCACACCTAGTCAACCGATAGTCCTAACTAGTCAATTAATTTAGTCAAATCCATAAAAATTTAAGCAGTTTTCAAATGTATGAAAAAGTGCGTCTTGCAACCTTTCGACTTCTCTCTCTCTAAACGGTTGAAACTCTCCAAATTTCTCTCAAACCCTCAAATCTCCCTTCCATGGCTCATGGTGTGCTGTCGTAGGTAACCAAAAAAATAAAACCTAAACTCTTAAAAATATATGTAGTAGTACGAGTAAGGATCGTTCCCACTAAGAGTATCTAGCCTAGTTTTATGCTATGTGAACAAGGATGGGGGGTTTGAGTATAACGAAAATAATTCTAAGAAAAAAAACTAAGGAACAATACAAATTAAAGTATCGAATTCAATCAAAAGAACAAACATTAGTCTAAGTCAACATCTACCATCAGAATTTTACAACTGATCATCGATGCAAGTATATATCAATTCATACTTTGAATATTCACCGTTAGAACTATTTTCCTATCTCTCCTTAGTCATAGTTAATTAGAAAATAAGTAATCTAATTAGCCTTAACTACTAAACAACCCAAGACAAGTGCTAAAGGTTTAATCTAGTAGCAGCCTTAAGAATTTAAGAGATCGATGAAGCTAGACAACACAAGCACAAGTGGTTGTATTTAATTTAGTCGAGCATTCTTCCTAAGATCTAGTAATTTCTGACACAACAAATCATTAAATCTTAGTTGCTTCACAAGTTAGAGGGATCAAACAATTAGGGATTTGATATCTAACCTAGTAGTAGATTGCAACGAATAATAAACTAGTAGGCCTCCTAGTAATTAAACGAGACAATCATGAAAATAAGCACAGAAGAACATCCGATACTCAAAGCATAAATTGAACAATAAAAATAAATTAGATCTCACAGTTTTGTTGACTCTGAGGCTTCTGTTTCCTTCGACCAATTATAAAAGTTTAGCCACACACGACCATGAAAACTTGAAAGAGAAATTAGATAAGAAGGGAGAGAGAGGTATCAAATCTGATCTTTTCCTCCCTTTTCACTTTAAAAATCAGACTTAGAAGCCTACTAGAACTCCTAAAGATATTCTAAATACTATCCTAAAATAACAATATCCAAATCTAACTATTAAAAAGGAAAAATATTAAAAATAAAATAAAGTCCTAATATAACTAGGAAATTGGTGTTTTCAACTGGAATTTTCATGCACCATATCTAGAAACTTCCAAAAATAAATCGCGTGGACCCGCGCATTAGAATTGCAGGCCAAAAAAAATACTCCAGAACATCGGTACTACAGGTGCAGCAACTTCAAGCCTAATTTTGACCTTGATTCCACAAGAATCTCTTAAACTTTAAAACATGACAGTTGTAGAGTTGTTTCTTGGCATTCCATAGAATCATGAATCATCTCAATCGGAGCTTGTATGAAAGAGTTATGCCCAGATTGTGAAATGATGTTGAAACTGTCCAAAATTGCCCAATTAGCTTTGTTTTGCACTTAGCGCCTCCATTTGCATCCTAAATCAAAATATAAGAATAATGAGTACATTTAGGCACCAAATAATTATAAAAGACTAAACACTAAGGGAGAAAATATGACAAAGCCATCAACAATGAACAACCAAGCTCTTCAAAACTCATAACATATCATGAACAAACATTCTTAAACAACTTACATTTAATTAGTAAGCATTTTCACTCAAAGATGGAGTAAACTAAATACGTAGACCTTCACAAAAATAAACACTCAACTCTCATGTGTGTGAAGGGTTTGTGGTTCGCTCAAATTCATTCCAATGGAAATGATCTACCATAGGCTTGCATATCGTCTCATTGTCCACCACTGGTATTACATACATAAAATGAATCATAAGGACTTTTCAAGGGTTGTTACAGGGTTTAGGATCAAGGTGGGAAATATTTAGGAATGTAGATGAAAAGCTATTGAAACTAGTAGAGCAAAAATGAATCAACTCAAGCTCGAATGTATAAGACATGTAAAACCAATCACTCCATTCAACAACTTCTTCAATTTGGCTTTAAAGCATTTAAACCATGTAAAACTCCTGCATTGAAAAAGAGATCGTTCAAAAGGAACACTTTTCGTTTGCAGCAAGGAACAATCGTTTGCAACAGCTTCCACCTTTGTATATATCATGTATAAACAAACCCCTTTCCTGGGATTTTAGGAGGAATTATGAACATGGATAGTTTGTAACATTAAAAGCAATTTCCTCCATCACCTCCTTTCTTCTTTTCTTTTTCTTTTTTCACCAAAATTACATCAACAATGGAACTCACAAATTGAGAATGAAAACATGTTCTATTTCACCAGTCATAGCCATACCACAAACCCAGACACTCCAACACTTATTTCTTGAACACCCATACATATCATAATGATGAACAATACTCCACTAGCTCTACGGCTCGGGTAAAGGCATTATTTTTCGGGTTTAAAGCTTGTAATGTGGGTTCACAATAAATGAAAAAAAAAACCAATAAAGCTCCAAGGGGTTCAATAAAGGAAAAATTAATTACAAGGCAGGTTATTTGGCTTATGTAGCTTATAACAAAGAGGGCCTTAATCATGCTTATGCATGCATGTGTCAATATGACCTAGAAGCGAATCAAGGCAACTTCTAAAGAAACAAATCCATGGAAGAATAACTAACATGAAAGAAAATAGTGAGACTGATATAGATGTGTCGGTCTAAAGGCTCAAAATCTCACCGACTTTTATCTACCAAATTTGTCACATCCCGACACCCACCCTACGCGAATGCCGAGGACATGATGTTAGTTGGCCACCTTGCTGATTTTCTCCACCGACAATGCGACCAACCAAAGGCAACTTCTGAACTTTACAATAAATTGCATTCTAAATGTAGGGTCAAAGTAGCGAAAATTAAAACCTTTTTAATTTGGGAATGCAATTCATCCAAACACATCAAAGCATGTCTATAATCAGTCATTAAATATCTCTAGAGTATCAATATACATGAGCCATGTCCCAATGCATTTATTCTATATCAATGAATTCAATAACATATTACCATGAACCTGAATAGTGTGATTCAGCCCATAATACTTCAAGACTCCATAATTCATTGCCATCAAATCCTGGCTTGGGATGCCTCCGGGCTATTAGTTTCATTTCTTTGTGTCTTCTAATCCAATGGAGATAAATCTTGAAAATGTTAGGATAATAGGGTGAGCTTTAACAAGCCCAATGAGTAATAGAGGTTCCCAGCCATAGGTTTCAAAACTAGTTTTTTGCTTATAAAACGCATGGATAGTCCAGTCACTTTAGGAATAATAGTCTCATAAATCCATTTTACATACAGTTTAAGCAGAACAAAACAGAACCGAACTAAATAGAACAAACAAATCAAAACAGAACGGAGCATAGCATATTAGAACAGAATAGAACAGGATGCCAATATATCAATCAGAAACATAGGAAAATCATCAAGTGTGTTCGATCCTTTCCCAACTGCCCATAAGCGAACACTTGAGGGGCCTCTACCCTCTGGGTTTTGCTCGTAACATAGATCAGAATGGAATAGGATAGAATTAAGTGAAACAGAACAGAACAGGATGCCAATTTGGTGGATGAGCCTTTCCTAACTGCCCATGAGTGGACACTCGTGGGGCCTCTACCCTCTGGGTTTGCCTCTGGCCTACTTAAGCCATACCACTCAATCTTCGAATGGGCCCAAGAGTAAGATACAACATAACAAAACAGAATCGGAACAGACCATATAACAAAACAGAACAGACCCGGACAGAATAGAAGAGCAGGACAAAACAAAATCATGCCATGTGTAATGCAGTACAAAGAGTATGCATTTAAGTATATGCATTTAAACAGCACAATATATGAAACAGTACATGATATGAAAATACTATGATAGTTAAAATATCACCAAGTCAGAAGTTCCAAGTTACTCACAAACTTTTATGCTTATCTCCATTCACAGATGTTCTCTAGATACTGTCTTAGGTAGATCCTTGTATATCCTGAATAATCATCATCAATCATAAACAGATCAAAATTTAACCATTCATGACTTATTCATCATCTTAGGCATCTATTGAATTACCTAAGATAGCCTAATAGCCTATTACCCTTTCATTGGGTTTCATCTGAGGCTATTACATTCTTTAATTAGCCTTAGTTGTTATCAAGATTATAATCTAAGTTAGTTGGACTCCAACCTTTATCAATTAAGCACTTATTTAACCTTAGGGGCAAAATAGTAATTTTTCATTCTTGCCCCAGACCCTATCATGGTCCTCAGAATAGTTCACATATCGTATATATAAATTTTTAAGTCTTTTGGACTTCATTTAGTATCTTCTTTTGATCATTGAGACATATCGATCATTTCTCATTTTATACGTTGACTGTTCTGGAGTCTTATTTAGCCCCTCAATTTTCATAATTATGCTTATGACAATTTATTAGATCAGATTGGCCTTTATTCGGCCTCTACTTTGCACTTACCATGCTTAGGGGCATTTTGATCATTTTACGTTTTGTGAAATTTTGACCCCGATTCATCATTTAATCATGTGTACAGTTTAACGAGTATCTGGGCTTTTATCGGTATCAATTTCGTCCCATTTGGGCTTCTTTTAGACTTCAAATAGCATCAGGGGCATTTTGGTAATTTCACAAGTTGTATAGCTACATTTTTCAAGACCTCGGTTCATAAAATGGACCTCATTATTAGGTCCAAAATGTCTGACATAATTAAATTGGACTATCTTTTATGTTTAATTAGCCCTAGGTATCATTAGGGGCAGTACAATCATTTATAATTTATGTGTCTATATTGTTCGGGACTTAATTTCACAAATCGAACTCCACCGTTGAATCCAGAAAGCCCGAAATAGTAAAAATACACTATTTATTTATTTTATTTGGGCTTCATTTGACTTATTTAATATCGAAGGTTAAAAAATGATCATTTTACCCATTTAATAAAATAATTAAATAAATTATTTTATTTTTTTATTATTTTTCAGGGGTGTATTTGCATAAAAATCCCAAGGATTGGGCCAAAATAGGATTTTCAGAACTTGTTGGGGTCAAAATGAAATTTTAAAATTTCCTGGGAATCTAAATGTAATTTTATAAAAACATTTAAAATAAACCGGAGGATTCATTTCATTTTTTTAAGTGAACCGGTCTTAGTTGTGCTGAACCAACTAGTTCACCTGATCTACTACATCACGCTGATGTCATACTGACATCAGCCCCATTAATTAATATATTTTTATTCCTTTAAACGAAACAACGTAGCTTCACTAAAGGGTTTTAAACCATTTCGCGATTGGGTCGGGGCCCGACCCAAAACCTAGTCCATGACCCGACCTGTACTGTTCATCTTCCCCAACGCTAGGGTCACTATAGCCCTAGTTGCAGAGAATTTTATTCTTTAATTTCGTGACATTTCGTGCATCCAATCACCCTGATTTCCATCCCAGTCAACTCATCTAAGTCTCTTATCCTCTTTGATGTTTATTACATGCCTCGAAACAGTCTAAAAACTTAGTTCGATCTCCAATATTGGCGATTGTAAATCGCCTATTGCATGCTTGTTTCTATACCATTTCATGCGTGGCTTGGTCTGTTGCGTTCCTCATGTCATGGCGATTCAAACCATGTTCTAAAAACAAGATTAGAGCTCCATTGATGAAGCTGGGTTATAAACCCACGACCTGTAACTCTAATTTTCTAGTGTTTCGTTAGTGTTACTAGGTCACGACTAGATGATTTTGCACGTTTGTAAGATCTTTTCTAGGTTTTAAAGGTCAAAAACAAGTTTTATAAAGATCGATTCAGACCTGCAATTCCGAGGTCTGTCGATGGCAGTGTTCAATGGATTTTGCACTTCGAGCTTCCTAGTGTAATGCCCGGACTCGAAATACCAAACCTAATGACACGTTTTACAATAACATAAACGATATTCTAGAACTTACTACAAGAAAGGACCAAGGGTCGAGAAATATACAAATATGTATATTCCAATACATATTCATGCTATGTGACACAAGTATATAGTAATATGCATATAAATTTTGTGTATATTAACACATGCAAATACACACATTAAGTGTGTATTGTGTGTGTATAGCCGAATGTATATACATTAATACATATATATATATATACATATGAACAAATATATATATATATACATATATATATACATATATATAAATACATATGAATAAATACAAAAACATGTATGTGTGTGCAGAATTGTGGAAGGATGTGTGTGAGTGTCAGCAGCACACACCAAAGTGTGCAAGTGTGTGTTGTGTGTTGTAGAGTGTATACATTATATATATATATATATATATGTAATACAGAATATCAACCAAAATTTAATGAAAAGCTGAGCAATGGAAAAGAGAAATTTAATGGAACAGAAAGGAAGTCAAGGAAGGGAGGAAGAGAGAGAGAGGCGGCCATGAAATCATGTATATATATGTATACCTACACTAGTGTACGTTTAGGGAGAAATTAAGCTAAGGAGGTTCTAAGTCTCCAAGAGGAAGAAATCAGAAGAAGAAAGAAGAGGAAAAGTTCATGTAAAGAGGTGAACCTACAAACCCATCATGTTTCCTCTTTCTAAAAGTTATATATATATATATATAAACTTTTTAAGCTTTGTGCATGTATGAATAATGTTTAGGATATATAAACTTAAACAGAGCATGAAAAATTGGCTTTAAAACAGTCCTAGAACACCAAATCCATGAAAAACTGCCATGAATGGACCTCTATAAGTGCAGGTCTGAAACAGTCAAGACCAAACTAAGTTTGGCTTATTGGAACCTCTACAAGACCCCCAAAGCATGTTAAACACACCAAGCTTCAACCAAGAAACCCAAAGGAATCCTCAAAACTTTGTGTTGTAGGTTTCAGGTTTGAAACCCAACCTCATAAACTCACTATAAAACCTGATTTTGAGAATGAAGACTTAAACCCCATGATGATAGGACCAAAATAGAAGAAACCCTATGAACTTGAGCCAAAAACAAGTATGAACGATCAAGTTACAGGCCTTAGTATCAAACCCTTGACCGAGCATTTGAGCTCAGCTTGAACCTATCACGACCCGAAACCCACCCTATGCGGATCTCGTGTCGCGGGGCCGGCCCAATGGCCGTCCCTACTTTTTTCATTCTTTTACCAATGATAACAGTAAATAATATAAACATGACATTAAAATGCAGAAGCTTTATTACAATTATTGTTCAAGACTAAACTTAAACTAATAATAAACTGATCATGAACCACTCTTAGGTGGTGAGTACATGGGAGAGACTTCGTTCACTACTATCACGCTCCTCAATTGTCTTCCTACGCTTCTGAACTCCTACTGTGGTTCTGTAACATTTTCACCTGAAAAAAATTTAGTAAGGGGTGAGCTATAAACTCAGTAAGTAAACGCCTATCTCAAATACGGGGTTAGAGTAATCGTGGAACATATAGGATCATAGATGAACATAATAACCAGTCATGAAAACAATTTCAGTCAACAGTAAGGTGCCAATGACCAATGAACAGTAAGGCCTGATAACCCAATAAGAACAGTGATATAACATGAATACGGAAACATTCAACGTTCACAGTCGATGTAAATGTACTGCCACAATGGAATGATCTCAATCGAGGAATAAAGGTACTGTTAACATGGAACTATTCGTAGTGAAATGAAACATCACGTGAATGAAATAAACATCACATAACAGTCAACATAAATGATGCATTTACTCTGTTCAGGGTTTGGCAGACCCTCGGTCTTTTAAGGCCCGGCATACCCCCCTTTAATATGAAGGCATATAAAATGCCGTTAAAACTCACTGCGTAAAAACGCCATCATTGCCACATGTCCGTTTGACCCGTAGGTCCCATAAATTGACCCCGTAGGTCTAGTCAATCAGATAGCATCAGAAGGGTAATGTGTCTGAGCACAAGACCCGGCATTTACCATAAATCAGGATTATATCGTATTCCATATGAGGTGTGCAAAACATGGAACATCATAACATAAGCATACAGTGAATAACATCAACACAATGAATCAAGCCATGAACCATCAGCCAATAGACATCCACCAGGTAGAACAATATCCATGGTGGGAACAATAACAGTGGGTATAAATACATGAGTACAAAATTGGCAGTATAGAAAGATCGTGGCTTGGAAAACCACGTATAAAAGATAGAAATCCACTTACCTTATTAGTGTCCTAATATCCGGTGACTTTCTCCTTTCTTTTTGACTTGCCTATAAATCAATAAACGTGTTTCAGCTTTCACATCATTTATCAAATTTTTGCCTCGCTACTTTAAATATTTCTTTTACTAATTTATGCTTTACGGTTTCCCATTTTAAACTAAATTTACCCAAGGAAAAAATGGTCATTTACGTGTCTCTACTTTTTGGGTTCTGTTTTCATAATTTGGACTTTACCGTTGAGTCCAGTAGGTTTGAATTAATAAAAATTCACTATGTACTTAACTAAATCGGAGTCCGTTTGACTCACCTTCGACGTAGGGGCATTTTGGTCATTTTGGCATTCTATGGTTATTTTATTTTTTCGGGACTCTGTCTCTTAAAACGGACCTCACTATTAAATTCAGAGGGTCCAAAATAGTAAGTTTTCATTATTCGTTCTACTAATTTAGGCGTCGAAATTAAATTTAAAATTTATTAATTTAAATCATTTATTTAAATTAATTAATCTAGATAATACATATCGTATTTGAGCCTAAACAGACTACATGTGCCTTGGTGCCACAGTGGCTAAGCTTCTCACCCTTACTCCTTTGGTCACAGGTTCAATTCACTGCCATACCAATTTTCCATTTAACATTTTTCATTGATTTTCATTTCCTTAACCCAACCATTGGATAGCTTCTCCTTTCCAACCAAACACTATCTAAACTCGAATTTAAAAATTTATCCATGAAGTACAAGTGTTGGGCAGTCATCTGAATGGGTGGGTCGGGTCAGACCTGACCCGGTTTGGCCAAAATAAAATCGCAAAACCCAGCAGCCGCACAGCAACACTCCAGCGTGTTGGTTGTCTTCTCCGTCAACGGCGACTTGCCGACGACGGATTTTCTTACGTTTTTCAGTGGGGTTCACACCTACAGATCATGGAAAACTCAAATCTACCATCAGATTTCAAATCGGAGTGCCGGAGCACTCCCAAAATAACCGGAACAGTAGCGTACCAGGGGCTGTGCGGTTTTCCGGTAACCCCTTTCCCTTCCGTTTTTTTTCCCGTTTTCTCCTACTGTTTCAATCCCGATTTGATTCTAAAATTTCCCTACACCCAAGAGAATCAATTACCCATGATCTAGCCCAATTAATCACAACAAAATCGCCCCACCCGATCAGTTTTTCTCCTCCGTTTTCACTGTTGCACCCAGTTTGAAATTCTGTCCGGTTGTTTAATTTTTTGTTTTCTTTGATTCAATTCTAACAATTCCAACACCAACTATATCCATGCATAAATCAAATAAATTCTCATGCTTCACAAAATCTATACCAAACAATAATTCATGCTTTGAACAGAATTAAACACCGAAAATTACTCACACTCACCCAATCGCGCGTACAGAGCGATCACTGCTTTCACTTCCGAATCCACTGCCCAGACCCGATTGGTCTTCGCTCGTTTCCTCCTCCACTTCTTTCTCAACTCACGCAAGGTGCCCCTTGACCTATCTCCTCCTCCTTCTTCCTCTTTTTCCTTCCTTTTCTCCTCTGTTCTAGCGTCCAACCGTTCCTCTGTTTTTTTTTTTTTTTCTTCTCTTCTTCCTCTGCTTCTACCACACGGATGTTTATATAAAAACAAGAGAAACCGCCCCTCACTCTCTCTCTCTCTCCCCCTTGACCCTTCATGCTGCGCATAACTCCCACCCGTTCCTCTTCTCTTCTTTATTTCTTTTTTCTTCTTCAGTTACAAGTAACTTATATCTTACGTGTGTGTGTGTATATATATATATATATATATATATATTACACCTTCTCTTATATAACTATATATTTACACCTATTTACCTCCATATATACATATATTATTCTCATATTAAATTCCTATTTTATTCCAATTCTTTTTTTTTTCTTTTTATTTTTCGGTATCCATTTGTAGTTCGCTCGGGCACTGCCCGAAAACTATTCGTATTTCAAAAGCCATTGAATTTCTAACCATTCCATTTTATTCAATATTAAATAAGAAGCTTTATCGACTCGGTTTACATAGCCCCTTCAGTCACATCTAGGTCAGGGTGTTACAGAACCCTAATATGAATGCTAAAATGATCCTTGATGTCCCAAAAACAATTTAGGGTTGAAAATAGAGGGATTAGATGACCTAAAATTCACGAAAATGAAGAAGAAGATTTCTGCAATTAGGGTAACAGTGCCTTGGTTGAGGAAGAAGACGATGAGTCCACTCGCCCAACTCGATTGAATCAGGTGTGTTGACTCGGACATGTGTTGGAAAGGGAGGGAAGCCACTGCATAAGTGGGACGACGCCGTTTGGACTTAAAAGGTTTTAAACTTTAAACCTGAATACGGACTGTTTGGTTACAAGGTCTTGGGCCCAAATTAAATAACATGTATGAGAATAGGATAGCCTATCCCGGTTTTAATGCATTGTCTGTTGTTTGGCCTCATAAAAATCAGAAGAATAAAAGGGCCGCAGCCCTTGTGAATCGAACAGCTAACCTCATGCAACACAGAACCCTAAACCCTTCCCCCAAACCCACTTGGACATGACAATCCCGTGTCACTAAATCCCACAAATAAATATATATATTATACATAAATTATATTAATAAAATAAATAAAATTAATTTAATTAAATAATGATGAAATAGTCTGATGTCCAAATTAAACATATGAATAGTATATTTTAACTATTTTGGGCATTCTGAAACCAATGGTGAGGTCTATTTTGTGAGACGAGACCCCAAAAAATAAAGACACGTAAAGAGGTAAAATTACCATTTTGCCCCTAGTGCCCCTAAAGCCAAATGGAAGTCCGAGAGGGTCTAAGTTGACTTTCTTCGACGTTCTGGACTCAATGATAAATTCTATTTGATCAAAAGAGATACTTATAATAAAGAGATATAAAATTTGATGAATAACATTAATTCATATAACTATAGACTGAAACGCTTTCTGACGTTGTGGGCTTAATAGTGGGGTCCACATTTTGAAATAAGGTACAGAAAGACACGACGCGTAAACATGTGAAGTAAATAAATCAAACTTAAAAATAATGGAGCTGCCAGAAGAGTATAAATTGAAATGAAATTTAATTCCTAACACATTAAATTGTGTCGTAAGTTAAGATTACGAGTTAAATTAAGTACATATGAAATTTATGAAATGTTCATAATCGTTTTAGGATTTAATACAATCTAAGCATAAGTTAAGAAGCATCAATAGGTGATATTGCAGTGAATGTGAAGTTAATGAGACTATTCATGAATTGTTCTTAGGAACTACAAAGGAAATGGGAAAGCGCATTTTTGGCACTAACCCTAAAGGACAGATGTGAGTAACCCTGTATTTGAAGTGGAGATTTAACTCTATGAATTTGAAGAAGTTTTAAGTTCAAAATATCTAAAGTATTTGAATATCAAATTCAGTATTACATGTTTTCTGTTTTAAAATATTCTACTCTTATAAACCCTATCGTGACGTACTCAGTGAATGGTTTCTACTACAGTTTTCCTTAAAATATATTTCAGCATGTCTAAGTTTAAAATGTCAAATCTCTTTAAGTATTCTGAATTTGCATATTTCAAGTAATTGAAGATTTATTATGAAGTCATGAACATTTTGTTGAAAGCTCATAAAAGCATTTATTGAAGAAGTCATGTGTCAAATGTATTTAAATGAAACTACAGGGAGGCCATGTTTGATTTTTTAAATAGCATCTATTGTAAGCATTTCATACCTTTTGTTTCCACTGGTAATACAAGATAAACTGTCACGACCCGCAACCCACCCTCTACGGATTAGCGGACCACAACCATCCGACCCGACCCTTTGGCCGAATCGGACCTGATCATCCTGTTCATTCACATCAATGTACAAATAGATAACCACATGAATCATCATATGCAAACATAGCGGAAAACATTAACTGAATTGTTCTAAATACAAATCGTTCTGCAATTAAAAAAAAACACACATCCTATAACATCTCTAATAGATCATCTCGTCCCTAGGACGTGAATACACGGGAGTTCTACAAGACTGTACTACTATTACCAATACTTGTCAAAATGTCCATCCTATAGCCACAAGCCTCCTACTGTCCGTCCTCTGCGTCAATCCCTGAAATGTGGTAAGGGGGGGTGAGCTAAACAAAGCCCAATAAGTAAGTCCCCTACTCTGTCATGTGTACAAGATTTGGAAAGAACTGAATAATAATAAAGATATGATAGCCAGTCAATATCATAACAATAATCAAAACTCGTCAGTGAATATCACAATAAAGGAACATCTAGTCTGAATGATGACATCACAAGCTATAGACCAAAGTGTCACATACAAGATAATAGAAAATACTCGAACAAAGCTGGAACACGATTTCACTATGAATCTCAATAGATAGATGGTGATGTCAAAGCTGGTGGATGTTATAAACTATGGGGCCCGACTACCCCCTGTGTGCATAGCACTGAGCTCAATCATGTAAATCTGGTCCCCATACTCGGGACAGGACCCCATACTCGGGTCAATAATGTAACACCCCGATCCTGTATAATTAATAATTAAATATTAATTATTAATTAATACCGGCTCAGGGAATAATTAAGGAAATTAATCTTAATCTCCCGGTGGTCACACTAGACCGATAAAACAATTAAAACATGTCCGAGAATAGGGTATAATACCCGAACCTAATTATCCATTAATTAGGTGAGATAATGTCAATTTAACACTGACGGAATTCGAATTAATTAGCCACGAAAATCTTGAATGACTAATAAATGACACGGAACCTCTGACACTGTAGATAACTGAAATATGAAACTCTCGGAACAAACCGCATCGAAAAAGGAGTTACGGAATGAAAGTTATGAGGCAAACATCAGAAACTGAATTAATGCGCAGCCAAACAGGGCCTTAACCAAAAATGGTGAAAAAGGGGCCAAATGGGAGGCCAAGGGAATTGAACCCTTGACCTTTGAGAGGGAATGAATTTTTCTCAAAAAGTTTACCAACTGGGCTGCCATTACTTTGTGCATATTTATACAACTCAATTGTATATATCTCTAAGTTAACCAAGCCCCACCTCAAATTGGACCAATGAGATTACATGCAAACCCCATATGATGGTTTCCCTCAGCCCACATCAGCCCTAAACCCCACTGAATCTCTGATATATATATACACCTAGAGATGTATAGGTGTGTGTATATATATTCATACCTAATAAGTGTGGTTCAAAGGGGGTCACAAGGAGGCCTTGTGTGTCTCGGGTGGGGAGGAAAGGAATCAGAAACCAACTGCCTGTGTGTGTTTGCTCGTTAGAGAGAGAGGGCTGCATGTACGTGTGTATCCATGGCTTGTGTGTATACAAGCTTGTGCATGCCTATTGTTTACATGGAAATGCACCAAAGGACAGAGGGGAACTGAAGCATGACTGAACTGAGGCAGCCACCGAGGTCGTGCCTGAACCAAGCCAAAAGAGAGACTGCCACTGTTGAAGGTAAAAATTCAAATTTTTCCTTCATTTATTGGTTTGAATTTTTAGAATTGTTTTGAGGAAATTCTGAGGCTATAAGGACTGTAATTGCATGCATGTTAGTTAGACTAAAAATCGGGGTTGTTTAAGCATAAGAAGGACCATCGGACTGCTTGGAATTCAAGCAAAAACCCAAATCCGCCATTAATGGACCTCAGGTTGCAAGTTTGAATCGACCTCAACCAAATGACTTCATGCATGTACCGAACTGATCTAGACACTGAGAGGGTTTCAGATATCACCACCCGCGACCCTAGAGCACTGATTTGGACCCTCAAAACCGAACCTATAGGTCTCGGCCATGGAACCCAAATTCTGTAACGGGCTTTTAAACTGAAATTTTAGAATGGAGAGTTGAAGCTCCTGTCCTAAGGGTCACAAAGAACCAAACCGTGTGGACTTTGGTTGAGAAATGGGACCGTATGACCGAACTGAAACCCTCACGATAATCGGGTTAAACAGAGCTTCACCCGTAGGTTTGAGGCACCAAATCGATGCCAAGTTGTTGGAATCACTTCTAGGAACACTTTGGAATCAAAAACAGTTGAAAAGCCTACTTGAAACTCCACGAAAATGGAAAAAAAAACGAACCTGCGCTTAGGGCAACGGTGCCCTGCGCGTTGGAGAAGATAGAGTTGACTCACCAACTCATTCGAGTTAGGCCGAGTCGACTCATACACATGGCAACGCATGAGCGTGCCACTGTTTTAATGGAACGACAACGTTCTGGGGGTTAACCGATTTGTTTTAAAATCAAATTCCGCCTGTTTGGTCCCTCGGATAAGAAATTAAAATTGGGATTGGGCATAACCTATCCGTGGATGAAGGGGCAATTGAGGATTAACTGGAGTATTTAATTCCGGTTTTCTGAAGGAACTGAACCGGTTGGTTCTTGATGGTTTTGGACCGGTTCAACTGATGAACCCTTGAACCCTTGGTTTGAACCCCTAAATTATGAAATTATATTTTGAACCCCAAATACTTTCTGAAATTACGAATTTGTCCCCACTGTTTTAAAGAATTACACAGTGGCCCACATTTCGGAAAATTTCTTCATTTAAGCCCTGAATAAATTAATTAAATAATAAAA
Organism: Nyssa sinensis; assembly: GCA_008638375.1. Lineage (NCBI taxonomy): Eukaryota > Viridiplantae > Streptophyta > Magnoliopsida > Cornales > Nyssaceae > Nyssa > Nyssa sinensis. The sequence continues at coordinate 25,656,542 of CM018051.1, read as the reverse complement.
TAATTATTTAATTATTTATTAATTAGGTAAAATTACAATTTTACCCCTAGACATTAAATATGTCAAATGGAGTCCAAATAAATTAAATAAATAGTGTATTTTCACTATTTCAAGCATTTTGGACTCAATGGTACAGTCCGATTTTGGAAATACAGTCCCGAAAAATACAGACCCGTAAGTGATAAATGACCGAACTGCCCCTGATGGTACCCAGACCCAAATAAAAATATCAGATAGCCTATTTTGACTATCTCGGACATTCTGGACTCAACGGTGAGGTCCGTTTAATGAACTGAGGTCCCGAAAAATACAGACACATAGGTATAAATGACTGAATTGCCCTTAATGATACTCAGGGCCGATTAAACGTAACAGACAGTCCAATTTCACTATGTTGGACGCTCTGGACCCAATGGTGAGGTCCATTTTATGAACTGACGTGCCGAAAATATGACACATGAAATTACTAAATTACCCCTGATACCGTACGAGACATAAACAAAGTCCGATTGGGACGAAATTGATACCGGTAGGAACCCAGACACTGGTGAGACTGTATACTTGATTAAATGACGAATCGGGGTCAGAATTACACAAAACGTAAAATGACCAAAATACCCCTGAGCACTGTAAGTGCAAAGTAGAGGTCGAATAAAGGTCAAACTGATCTGATAAACTATCATAGGGATAATTATGAACACTGAAGGGCTAAATAAGACTCCGAGACAGTCAATGCGTAAAACGAGAAATGACCGATGTGTCCCGACGATCTAAAGCAGATACCAAATGAAGTCCAAGGGACTTACAAATTTATACATGAGATATATGGGACGTTCTGAGGACCATGATAGGGTCCGGGGCAAAAATGACAAAATTACCATTTTGCCCCTAGGACTAAATAAGTACCCAACTGATACCGATTAAAGTCTAAAAGACTTAAAACTTTATATATACGATATATGGGATATTCTGAGGACCATAACAAGGTCCGGGGTAAGAATGGCAAAATTACCATTTTGCCCCTATGGTTAAAATGAGAACCTAACTGATACCGATTGGAGTCCAAAGGACGTAGAACTTTGTACTTAAGATATAAAGACTATTCCGAAGACCACGATAGGGTCCGGGACAAGAATGGTAAAATTACCATTTTGCCCCTAAGGTTGAATGAGTGCTTGACTGATAACAATTGAAGTCTAAATGACTTAGGATATAATCCTAATAACTGCTAAGCCTAATTAAAGAATGAAATAGCCTCGGGTGAGACCCAATGGAAGGGCGATAGGCTACTAGGCTATCTTAGGTAATCCGATAGATACCTAAGATGACGAATAAGACCTGAATGGATGAGTTTTGATCTGTCTGTGATTGATGATTATTATTCAGGATATACATGAAGATGCCTGACGTACCTGGAGGTTATCGGATTATTATGCAAGGAAATAAGCGTAAAGTTTGTGAGTAACTTCTGACACTGTTTTGATACTGTCCCTTGATTTACTGATCTGTTTTGAATGCAATTATTTACGTGCAATTATTTAAATGCATGTCTTTTCGTACTATATCACTTATGACATGGTTTAGGCTTTTTTAAATAATTGACTATATTCTTGATCCCTGTGCTAGCATCCCGTACTGTTTTGCCCGTTTTGAACTGTTGAGATAAAATGGATATATTGAACCATTATTTCTGAAACGATTAAATAAACCATGTGATATAGGCAAAGAACAACATTTTGTTGTATCGTACCGCTTTGTATAGTATACTGTCTGAATGCTATATTGCTCAAATGTATGTACTTATTGTACACCCTTTGTACCACATTCCACGTGATGTGCTTGTGTCCTTCGAATTAGGAATTTCGTTCAGTTCTGTTATGTGCTGTCCGTTAATGATATGTCTGCTTCGGTTGTTATGTTCCGTCCGGTTCTGACATGTTCCGTCCGTTGATGATCCGTTTGTCTTGATTGATATATGGTCCAGTTCCGTTATGATTTGTCCGTTGATGATATGTCTTTGCTTTGACTAATGTTTTGTTCCGTTCGATTCTGCTATATTCCGTTCATTGATAATGTGTCTGCCTTGATTGATATATGGTCCAGTTCCGTTGTGTACTGTCCGTTGATGATACATCTGTCTTGATTGAAACATTGTTCAGTCCAGTTATGATTAGTTCCGACAGTGATGTGTCCCTGACTTGATTGTTATATTGTTTCTACCCAGTTCCGTTATGTTGTGTCCTGTTCATGATTTGCCTGTGTCCTGATTAGTGTATTGTTTCCGTTTAGTTCCGTTCTAATTTTATCCGTTCGCGATATGCCTTTGTTTGACTGATGTATTGTTTCCGTTCGATTCCGTTATATTCCGTCCGTTGATGATATGTCTGGCCTGATTGATAGATGGTCTAGTTCCGTTATGTTTCCGTCCTGTTATTGGTATGCCTTGTCTTGATTGATCTTGTTCAACTCCGCTATGTTCTAGCCATTGATTATATGCCCCTGTCTTGACTGACTTATTGTTCCCACTCAGTCCCGATTGTAATTCGTTCCGTTAATGAAAAGTCTGTGTCTTGACCGATATATTAGCAATAGTTATTGTTTTGACCGATTGGTTATGTCATGTTCCGATCCGTTTGTATTGTTTGTTCGATTCTGTTTTATTGTACTAGACTGCTTATGAAATGGATTTATAAAAATAGTTATTTTTGTAATGACTAAATTATCCATGTGCCTTGGGAGCACAAAACTGGTTTTGAAACCCATGATAGGGAATCTGTGTTACTCACTGGGCTTATTTAAGCTCACCCCATTATTCTGACATTTTTCAGGAATTACCTCCATTGGATTAGAAGGTACTATGACATGACGTGAATAGGTCAAGTGGCATCGCAAGTAAGGATCTGACGGCACTGAATTGTAGAGACTGGTTTACTGTAGATTGAACCTGGTTATTTCGGTGAGTGGTATGTTATGACTGACTTGACTGATATATACTAGATAGACATGGCTCATGGAATTAATGGTACTCTAGAGATATTAGATCTGCTCTGTTGTTATATGATTGATTTTAGATATGCTCTGAGATTAGAATTGTTGACTGACTGGATCTAGTCTTGCTCTGTGATACATATTCTTATGATGGATAAGTGAGTTGCATTCCCGTGACACAAAGAAAAAGTTTTAAATTCTGCTGCATCTGACCCTACAGTTGGAGTGCAATTCGTCGAAAAGTTCAGAATTTGCCTTTGGTTGGTCGCGTCGCGACTGACTGGCAGTCACGTCCTCGACATCCGCGTAGGGTGGGGTTCGGGATGTGACAAATAATATAAGGCTGGTCCCCATACTCGGGACATACTACGCATCATAACTAAGCTATTCCACGGAAAAGTAAAATCGCACAAGTGGAATCATAAAGGATCTGATATGATAAATAGAGTACAAATGCGTATAGCAAGAACTATGACATGGCTGAGTGTACAACATGCAGAGGTCAGATATTACTTACATATCTGTGTCTTAGTACTCTGGGACTTTCTCCTTTCCAGTTGACTGGCCTATACATCAATAAACACGTCTCAATTTTACTTTCATTTATCAATTGTACACATAGCTACTCTAAATATCTCTTTTACTCATTTACATTTCTACGGTTTCCAGTTTGGACTTAATTTGCCCAAGGGCAAAATGGTCATTTACGTGTCTCTACTTTTTGGGTTCTATTTTCATAATTTGGACTTCACCGTTAAGTCTGGTAGGTTTGAATTGATAAAAATTCACTATTTACTTAACTAAATCGGAGTCCGTTGACTTACCTGTGACGTAGGGGCATTTTGGTCATTTTGACGTTTCTACGAGTACTTTATTTTTCAAGACTCTGTCTCATGAAACGAACCTTACCATTAAATCCAAAAGGTCCAAAACAGTAGGTTTTCATTATTCATTCGACTAATTTAAGCGTCGAAATTTAATTCAAATTTATTTAATTTCCTACATTATTTAATTTATTGAATCGGGTCTAATATATATCTTATTTTAAGTAAAATAAATCATATGTGCCTTAGTGGCACAGTGGTTCACGAATTTTCATCATTTCCCAATGGTCATAGGTTCAATTCTTTGCCCAACCCATTTTTCCAAATTTTTTTTTTTCTGTTTTCCAATTCCTGTATACCAATATAAGTCATCCATTGGATAGCTTCTCCTCTCTAACCAAACACCCTCCAAACTTGAATTTAAAAATTTACCCATAAAGTACAAGTGTTTGGCAGTCATCTGAATGGGTGGGTCGGGTCAGACCCGACCCGGTTTGGCCAAAATAAAATTGCAAAACAGCAGCCGCGCAGCAGCCTATGCCTGTGTACAGGTTGTCTTCTTCGTCAACGGCGACTCGCCGGTGACGGGTTTCTTGCGTTTTTTAGCGGGGTTAACACCTACGAGTTATGGGCAACTCAAATCTATCGTCGGATTTCAAATCGGAGTGCCGGAGCACTCCCAAAATGGCCGGAACAGTGGTGCACCTGGGGCTGTGCGGTTTTTCTAGCAGCCCCTTTCCCTTCCGTTTTTTCCCATTTTCTCCTACAGTTTCAATCCCAATTTGATTCTAAAATTTACCTACACCCAAGAGAATCAATTACCCATGATCTAGCCCAATTGATCGCAACAAAATCAACCCATCCGATCGGTTTTTCACCTCTGTTTTCTACCGTTTCCCACGTTCGGTTCTGTTCATTTTTTCTCTTTTTGTTTTTTCTTGATTCAATTCCAACACCAACTATATCCATGCATATCAAATAAATTCCCATGCTTCATAATATATATATCAAACAATAATTCATGCTTTGAACAGAATCAAACACAGAAAATTAAACGCACTCACCCAATCGCGCGTACAGAGCAATCACTGATTTCACTTCCGAATCCTCCGCCCAATCTGATTTGTCTTAGCTCGTTTCCTCCTCCGCTTCTTTCTCAACTCACGCACGGTGCCCGAATTTCCTCTTCCTTCTTCCTCCTCTCTTTTTTTCTTCCTTTTTCTTCCCCCTGTTTTAGCGTCCAGCCGCTTGCTCTGTTTTTGGTTTTCCTCTGTTTTTTTTCTTCTTTCTTCTCTTCTTTCTCTGCTTCTACGGCTGTATATACAACCAAGAGACGGCTGAACCACCCCTTCTTTATTTCTCCTGCCCTCTTTCTCTTCATCTCCCATCCGTTTCAAGCCCCCTTACTTCTCCTTCTTTTATTTTTCTTCCGTTTTGTTTTTCTGCTTATGTTGTTTCCATTTTTCTCTTTTCTCTTTGTTTTTGTTTTCCGTTACACCACACACACATATATAACTCCTTATATATTTATACCTATATATAAATCTACATAGATATAATATATACATGTATTTCAATTTTTTTCACTTTTATTTATTTCTTTCCAATTCTTATTTTTATCTTTATTTTGATTTTATTTTGTTTTAATTTCCTTTCCCATTACTTTTTTTTTCTTTGTATTTATTTACTTTATTATTATTTTTTATTCACCTATTCAAGCGATTTAAAAATCCAAATTGTTACTTAATTATAACACGTAAAACTCATCGGCTTGGTTACATCTGGGTCAGGATATTACATTCTTCCCCCCTTCAATAAGTTTGGTCCCCAAACTTAAACAAATCATGGTGTAAACAATTGGGGATACTGAGCACGCATTTCGTCTTCTCGTTCCCATGTGGCTTCTTCAAGTCGAGAATTCCTCCATAATACCTTCACTAGTGGAATGGTTTTGTTTCGTAGAACTTGCTCTCGTCGATCTAGGATCTGTACCAGCCGCTCAATATAACTCAAATCCTCTTGAACATCTAGCGGCTCATGTTCGATTACCTGATCTGGGTTGTGCACACATTTCCTTAACATCGACACATGGAACACATCATGTACGTGAGCTAACTTGGATGGCAATGCTAGCTGATATGCTACTGATCCGACTCGTCCGATAATCTTGAACGGTCCGATGTATCGTGGCCCTAGTTTCCCTCTCTTGCCAAATCTGACCACTCCTTTCATTGGTGATACTTTCAAGAACACAAAATCTCCTGTCATAAACTCCAACTCTCGTCTCCTCGTGTCAGTGTAACTCTTATGCCGGCTCTGAGCTGCTAGTAAACGTTGTCTGATCAGACGGATCTTATCTGTGGTTTGCTCTACTATCTCCGGCCCAAATAACTTCCTATCTCCCACTTCTGTCCAGCATAGTGGAGATCTACACTGCCTGCCATATAGTGCCTCATATGGTGCCATACCGATACTGGATTGGTAGCTATTATTATATGTGAACTCTACTAATGGCAGCTGGTCCTCCCAACTTCCCTTGAAATCAATGACACAGAATCTCAATAGGTCCTCTAATGTCTGTATTGTCCTCTTAGACTGTCCATCGGTCTCAGGATGATATGCAGTGCTAAGACTCAACTCAGTACCCATAGCCTTCTGTAGACTCCTCCAGAACTTAGACACAAACTGTGGATCTCGGTCGGATACAATGGATACTGGAACTCCATGTAATCGAACGATCTCCCTAATATAAAGCATAGCCAGTCGTTCTAGAGTCTGAGTCGTCTTGGTTGCAAGAAAATGGGCTGTCTTTGTCAATCTATCAACGATCACCCATATAGAATCATTCCCATGTGACGTCTTAGGCAACCCCGATACAAAATCCATCGTAATATGCTCCCATTTCCACTCTGGTATCGGTAGTGACTGTAAAAGCCCTCCTGGCTTCTGGTGCTCGACCTTGAACCGTTGGCACTCCATACATCGTGCAATGTGCTCAGCTATATCCTTTTTCATCCCTGACCACCAGTAAGTGCCCTTTACATTGTGGTACATTTTTGTGTTTCCTGGGTGTATAGCAAATCTAGAACTGTGTGCCTCATCAAGAATCTGCTTCTTAATCTCTGGTACATCTGGCATACAAATTCTGTCATGATAGTACAACACCCCATCTCGTATAGAGAAATCCGTGCTCCCTCCAGTCTCAGCCTCCTGACGAAGCTTAACTAACTTGTCGTCGCGAGCTTGTGTCTCCCTGATCTTATCAACAATCGTAAGACCGATTGTGACATTAGCACACATAGCCCTAGAACTTGGTAGAATCACCTCCACCTCCATAGCCTCTAAATCCTACAGTAGCTCTTTCTGTGTAGTCAATAGGTAAGCAAGACTCCCTGCTAAGCGCATCAGCTACTACATTCGCCTTCCCTGGATGGTACTGAATATTGAGCTCATAATCCTTTATTAACTCCAACCAACACCGTTGGCGCATATTGAGCTCCTTCTGCATGAACAAGTACTTGAGACTCTTATGATCAGTGAAAATCTCACATGTGGCTCCGTATAAATAATGCCTCTAGATTTTAAGGGCAAAGACAATAGCTGCAAGCTCGAGGTCATAAGTTGGATAGTTCTTCTCATGTGTCCTCAGTTGCCGTGAAGCATAGGCTACTACCTTCCCCTGTTGCATCAGAACACATCCCAATCCTTGGTGTGAGGCATCACTGTAGATCACAAAGCCCTCTGCCCCATTTGGTATTGTCAAGATTGGAGCTGTAACCAATCGGTTCTTTAGCTCTTGAAAACTTCGCTCCCTCTCCTCTGTCCAGATGAATGGAGTATTCTTTTTAGTCAATTGGGTAATTGGCATGGCTATCTTGGAAAAGTCCTTAACAAATCTCCTATAGTAGCCAGCTAAACCCATAAAACTGCGAACCTCTGTGACCGTAGTCGGTCAAGGCCAACTGGTAATAGCCTCTATCTTTTGGGGGTCTACGGAGATCCCATCCTTACTGACCACATGCCCTAAGAAGGAAATGTTTGGGAGCCAGAATTCACACTTCTTCAACTTAGCATATAACTTCTGCTCCCCTAGCGTCTGTAGGACCTTCCTCAGATGTACCTCATGTTCCTCCTGGTTCTTAGAATAGACCAAGATATCATCAATAAATACGATCACGAAATCATCCAAGTACGGCTTAAACACTCTGTTCATTAAATCCATGAATGCGGCTGGGGCATTCGTCACCCCAAAAGGCATAACCAAAAATTCATAATGTCCATACCGCGTTCTGAATGCTGTCTTTTGAATGTCTGCGGGCCTAACTTTCAACTGATGATAGCCGGATCTTAAGTCAATCTTTGAAAACACTTGTGCCCCCTTCAACTGATCAAATAAATCATCCACTCTAGGCAAGGGATACCTGTTTTTGATGGTAACCTTATTCAGTTCACAGTAGTCTATACATAGCCTCATAGTACCATCTTTCTTCTTGACAAACAACACAGGTGCACCCCATGGTGATGAACTAGGTCGTATAAAACCCTTGTCTAGTAGTTCCTGTAACTGTAACTTTAACTCCTTCAGTTTAGCTGGGGCCATTCGGTAGGGTGTCTTAGATATCAGTGTAGTGCCTGGCAGTACATCGATGCTAAACTCGATCTCTCGATCAACTGGCATCCCTGGAAGATCATCTAAAAACACCTCAGGGATTCTCTAGCAATGGAAATCTGTTCCAATCCCGGCTGCTGTGACTCAGTGTTCTGGATACTACACAAGAACCCATGGCACCCCTACCGAAGTAAACGTCTAGCCTGTATAGCAGAAACAAAATAAGGTAGGGAAGCCACACGTGTCCCTCGAAACTGAATACTCGGACATCCTGGGCACTGTATACTGACTATCTTAGCCATGCAGTCTATAGTGACATAATGTGTAGACAACCAATCTATACCAAGTATAACATCAAATACGTGTATTTCCAACGGTATCAGATTTGTAGGTAGTTGTGCTTCACCTACGTGTACCGTACATGCTCTATAGATAGTATTCCCATATAATGATTCCCCTTATGGCATTGTAACAGATAACGTGTCCTAAGGGCTCTAGTTCTATGTTCACTTTAGCAGCAATATAAATAATCGTTGTCTTATCATGCTAAGCTAACATACTATGTGACTCTACTCGGACATTTGACAATAGTAGTACACTAGTCTTAACTCCCATGTATCACTTGTAACCATAGATTTTCCTAGGCATTCTGAACCTAAAGCTCTGATACCAAGTTGTCACGACCCGCAACCCACCCTCTACGGATTAGCGGACCGCAACCATCCGACCCGACCCTTTGGCCAAATCGGACCTGATCATCCTGTTCATTCACATCAGTGTACAAATAGATAACCACATGAATCATCATATGCAAACATAGCGGAAAACATTAACTGAATTGTTCTAAATACAAATCCTTCTGCAATTAAAAAAAAACACACAGCCTGTAACATCTCTAATAGATCATCTCGTCCCCAAGACGTGAATACACGGGAGTTCTATAAGACTGTACTACTATTACCAATACTTGTCAAAATGTCCATCCTATAGCCACAAGCCTCCTACTGTCCGTCCTCTGCGTCAATCCCTGAAATGTGGTAGGGGGGTGAGCTAAACAAAGCCCAATAAGTAAGTCCCCTACTCTGTCATGTGTACAAGATTTGGAAAGAACTGAATAATAATAAAGATATGATAGCCAGTCAATATCATAACAATAATCAAAACTCGTTAGTGAATATCACAATAAAGGAACATCTAGTCTGAATGATGACATCACAAGCTATAGACCAAAGTGTCACATACAAGATCATAGAAAGTACTCGAATAAAGCTGGAACACGATTTCACTATGAATCTCAATAGATAGATGGTGATGTCAAAACTGGTGGATGCTATAAACTATGGGGCCCGGCTACCCCCTGTGTGCATAGCACTGAGCTCAATCATGTAAATCTGGTCCCCATACTCGGGACAGGACCCCATACTCGGGTCAATAATATAAGGCTGGTCCCCATACTCGAGACATACTACGCATCATAACTAAGCTATTCCACGGAAAAGTAAAATCGCATAAGTGGAATCATAAAGGATCTGATATGATAAATAGAGTACAAATGCGTATAGCAAGAACTATGACATGGCTGAGTGTACAACATGCAGAGGTCAGATATTACTTACATATCTGTGTCTTAGTACTCTGGGACTTTCTCCTTTCCCGTTGACTGGCCTATACATCAATAAACACGTCTCAGTTTTACTTTCATTTATCAATTGTACACATAGCTACTCTAAATATCTCTTTTACTCATTTACGTTTCTACGGTTTCCAGTTTGGACTTAATTTGCCCAAGGGCAAAATGGTCATTTACGTGTCTCTACTTTTTGGGTTCTATTTTAATAATTTGGACTTCACCGTTAAGTCCGGTAGGTTTGAATTGATAAAAATTCACTATTTACTTAACTAAATCGGAGTCCGTTTGACTTACCTTTGACGTAGGGGCATTTTGGTCATTTTGACGTTTCTACGGGTACTTTATTTTTCGAGACTCTGTCTCATGAAACGGACCTTACCATTAAATCCAAAAGGTCCAAAACAGTAGGTTTTCATTATTCATTCGACTAATTTAAGCGTCGAAATTTAATTCAAATTTATTTAATTTCCTACATTATTTAATTTATTGAATCGGGTCTAATATATATCTTATTTTAAGTAAAATAAATCATATGTGCCTTAGTGGCACAGTGGTTCACGAATTTTCATCATTTCCCGATGGTCATAGGTTCAATTCTTTGCCCAACCCATTTTTCCAATTTTTTTTTTTTCTATTTTCCAATTCCTGTAGACCAATATAAGTCATCCATTGGATAGCTTCTCCTTTCTAACCAAACACCCTCCAAACTCGAATTTAAAAATTTACCCATAAAGTACAAGTGTTTGGCAGTCATCTGAATGGGTGGGTCGGGTCAGACCCGACCCGGTTTGGCCAAAATAAAATTGTAAAATAGCAACCGCGCAGCAGCCTATGCCTGCGTACAGGTTGTCTTCTTCGTCAACGGCGACTCGCCGGTGACGGGTTTCTTGCGTTTTTCAGCGGGGTTAACACCTACGAGTTATGGGCAACTCAAATCTATCGTCGGATTTCAAATCGGAGTGCCGGAGCACTCCCAAAATGGCCAGAACAGTGGCGCACCTAGGGCTGTGCGATTTTTCCGGCAACCCCTTTCCCTTCCGTTTTTTCCCATTTTCTCCTACAGTTTCAATCCCAATTTGATTCTAAAATTTACCTACACCCAAGAGAATCAATTACCCATGATCTAGCCCAATTGATCGCAACAAAATCAACCCATCCGATCGGTTTTTCACCTCTGTTTTCTACCGTTTCCCACGTTCGGTTCTGTTCATTTTTTCTCTTTTTGTTTTTTCTTGATTCAATTCCAACACCAACTATATCCATGCATATCAAATAAATTCCCATGCTTCACAATATATATATATCAAACAATAATTCATGCTTTGAACAGAATCAAACACAGAAAATTAAACGCACTCACCCAATCGCGCGTACAGAGCGATCACTGATTTCACTTCCGAATCCACCGCTAAATCTGATTTGTCTTGGCTCGTTTCCTCCTCCGCTTCTTTCTCAACTCACGCACGGTGCCCGACTTTCCTCTTCCTTCTTCCTCCTCTCTTTTTTTCTTCCTTTTTCTTCCCCCTGTTCTAGCGTCCAGCCGCTTGCTTTGTTTTTGGTTTTCCTCTATTTTTTTTTTCTTCTTTCTTCTCTTCTTTCTCTGCTTCTACGGCTGTATATACAACCAAGAGACGGCTGAACCACCCCTTCTTTATTTCTCCTGCCCTCTTTCTCTTCCTCTCCCATCCGTTTCAAGCCCTCTCACTTCTCCTTCTTTTATTTTTCTTCCGTTTTGTTTTTCTGCTTATGTCGTTTCCCTGTTTCTCTTTTCTCTTTATTTTTGTTTTCTGTTACACCACACACACATATATAACTCCTTATATATTTATACCTATATATAAATATACATAGATATAATATATACATGTATTTCAATTTTTTTCATTTTTATTTATTTCTTTCCAATTCTTATTTTTATCTTTATTTTGATTTTATTTTGTTTTAATTTCCTTTCCCATTACTTTTTTTTTCTTTGTATTTATTTACTTTATTATTATTTTTTATTCACCTATTCAAGCGATTTAAAAATCCAAATTTTTACTTCATTATAACATGTAAAACTCATCGGCTTGGTTACATCTGGGTCAGGATATTACATAAACTGTGCATAAGCACCACAAATTTCGTTGGGTTTCTTCGGAACTCAATTACGACACGAATGAATGCCAAGTATCAGGATCTAACCCCCCAGGCAGGAGAAATCTCCACGTAAAGTAAAATGGGAGTTTGGTTCGAAACGGGTTCCACTAATGAAAGTGATAAGATGTTATGTTGAAAATGGAAGCAGTTTTTACCCTCATTTTCACTATGCATATCTACATGTTTTGAAGTTCATATACTCTATTGGAAGAAGTACTGTTTAGTTTGAATACTTTAAATGTTTCAAAGCTATCTATTTTAAAGAATGCATATATTATGTATTTGAAGTATACGAGCGATTGGTAGTGATTGTTTTATAAAATCTCTTATACTAACCACTGCCAATTAAAAACCCATGACAAATGCTGGAATTACTCACAAGCTTAGATTAGCTTACCCGGATTTTTATCTGAACCCCTTTCAAGTGACTGATGGTAGTCCTGATTTTTTATGATGATGATGATTAGAGCTTTGCCCATTTTTAGGAAGGGCATAAGCAGCTACTTATAGGACTAGCAGTTTTAGGAAGCACTATGGAATTGTAGTTTGTCACTTTTGGTTATAGTAAATGTTAGATTGTTATGTAACTAAGTCCTGAGGGACAACTGCATATGTATTTATGTATAAAGTCCTTATAGTTTTTATTGTTCTCTAAATGTATAATCATGTGTACCATTCTAAAGAGCGGTAGTACCGAGCGAATGTGCGTAAATTTAACATAAGAAAAGAAAAGAAAAAGTTTTTCACGCTTCCGTAAACATAGGCCGCACCGCCGTCTGATACCGTCGCTTATGTGAGCCTCGCCCTAAGGCCCCCAGGCAGAAGGGTGGCGGTCGCGATACGAGATCCGCACAGGGTGGGTTTGGGGACGTGACACCTAGTCTCTCCTAATTTGCTTAAAAACTATCCCTTAGTGTCAATGTAATGCATGCATTCAGTGTAGGGCTTTTAAAAGGACTGAAATAATACATCAATTTCAAAATAAGAAAAATGTAAAACTTTGGTGTGTTATTAATTACGCCCAAAGAATAACGCGATAGTTGTAGTGCAACTTTGGGGTGTCGATTCCATAGGGAGACAGATTAAAAGAATAACAGACAAAATAAAGAAGCTGAAGAAAATATTAAATGATTAACGAGAAAATAAAAAGTGATTTTAAATGCAAATTAAAATTAAACAAAGTGATTAACGAAAAAAGTACTTAAATTAAATAACAGTAGCGCGTCGGGAATCCCTTGTACATATTCGGTATTTTAATTATTTTTAATTCCCTAATAACTCAATTGAGAATTTAATTCCAAAAATCCCAATCGGAAGATAAATGTCACTACTCGAAACCCACCCTCTACGGATCACTGGATCGCGACCGCCACCCTCAGGCCCGAGGACCCTTGGGCGAAGGCTCACATAGGCAGCGGTATCAAATAGATGTGCGACATGCGTTTTGCAGAAGCGTGAAAAACTTTTTCTTTTCTTTTTCTCATTTAAATTATGCACATCCGTCCGATACTGCCGCTCCATACATAGCATACATGGTTACACATTCAGAGTATAACTAAAACTTAAGGACTTATAATACTAATACAAAACATGTTCGGTTGCCCTGAGGGCTTAATACATATTTTTACATTGTCTACTAATACAAAATGTACTACGAAAGTTCATAGGTTCCTCAAAAGAAACTACTTAAACATATCTTCCCAAAAACAGCTAGACTCATCGCCATCGTCCTCGAGACCCTGTCTGCTGTGAATCACCTGAAAGGGGGGTCCGAACAAAGTCCGGGTAAGCTAATCTAAGCTTGTGAGCAATTCCAGTATTCTTCATGGGGTTTTCAATTAGCAGTGGTTTAGTACATAAGAGTTTGTAAAATAATCACCGCCAATTGTTCGTATACTTTGAATACAGAATATATGCATTCCTTAAAACAGATAGCTTTGAAACATTTAAAGTATTCAAGCTAAACTCATACTTCGTCAAATAGAGTATATAACTCAAAACATATGCATTTCATAAAACAGAAAGCTTTGAAACATTTAAAGTATTCAAGCTAAACTCGTACTTCGTCAAATAGAGTATATAACTCAAAACATATGCATTTCATAAAACAGATAGCTTTGAAACATTTAAAGCATTCAAGCTAAACTCGTACTTCGTCAAATAGAGTAAATAACTCAAAACATATGCGTTTCATAAAACAGATGGCTTTGAAACATTTAAAGTATTCAAGCTATACTTATACTCATGAACTTCAAAACATATAACATAACATGTATTTCGTAAATAGAGTATATAAAACTCAAAACATATGCACATTGAAAATGAGGGTAAAACCTGCTTCCATTTTCAAATCATTTGTCATCTTATCACTTCCATTAGTGGAATCCGTTTCGAACCGGACTCCCATATTACTTATAAATGGAGATATCTCATGCCTGGGGGATTAGATCCTGCTACCTGGCATTTTACAGGGCAATTGAGTTCCGTACAACCCAAAATCCTACCTATTTTACTGGGCAACTGAAACTCAAAATCATGTCTAAGTGCTTATGCACCATTGATCTTGCATTTAAAATACGTTTAACATATGAGCATATCAAAATAGATATTTCTCGTGAGTACTTTAAAACATAACATTCATAACTTCGTGATAAACATTCGTATACTTGAAATAAGCAAATTCAGAATATTTAACAATAATTGCATTTTAACTAGACATGCTGAAAAGTATTTGAAGGAAAAACTGTTGCAGAAACCAATCACTGAGCATGTCACAATGGGGTTATAAAATAGAACAATTAAAAACTGAATCATGTAAACGCTGAATTTGGAGTTTCAAACAATTCATATCTTTGCATTTAAAACCTTTTTAAATCCATGGAGTTAAATCTCCACTTCAAACACAGGGTTACTCACCTTGGTCCTTTAGGGTTAGTGTTAATAATGCGCTTTCCCACTTTCCTTGTAGTTCCTCAGAACAATTCATAAACATCTCATCAACTTCACATTCATTGTAATATCATCTCGATATTCCTTAACTTATGCTTAAATCGTATTAGATCCTAAAATGATTTCATAATTCATATGTACTGTACTTAACTCGTACTCTTAACCTATGACACAATTTAATGTGTTAGGAATTAAATTTATTTCAATTTATACTCTTCTGGTAGCTCCATAAACTTTAAAGTTATTTATTTGACATGTTTACGTGTCGTGTCTTTTCGTATTTCATTTCTTGTACACGCCTTAGTATTAGTACTTTGGCATTACTCTAATTTATAGTCATCTGACAGATGCTATTCATCAAATTTTATGTCTTTTTATTTTAGACATTTCTTTCGGTCGAATAGACTCTACTATTGAGTCCGGAGTGTCGAAGAAAGTCGGTTTAGGCTTTCTTAAAAGTTTATTTGGCCTCTTGCATATAAAAGGGCAAAATGGTCCTTTTATCGTTTTACGTGTCACATTTTTCCGTACTTCGTTTCGTAATTTGGACTTCATTATTGAGTCTGGGATGTCAAAGAAAGTCAATTTAGACCTCCTCTGGTTTTATTTTGGCTTTAGGGGTACCAGGGGTATTTTGGTCTTTTTACCCCTTTACGCGTCTTTATTTTTTGGGACCCCGTCTCGTGTCGTGGACCTCACCATTAGACTCAGAAGGTCCGAGATAGTAAGAATATACTAATAACTTGTTAATTTTGGACAAAGGGTATTTTGGTCATTTACCCCTTTTCGTGTATTTATTTTTCGGGCTCCGTCTCATAAAACGAACCCTACCATTAGTCTCAGAATATCCAAAATAGTAAGGATACATTATTCATATATTTAATTTGGACTTTATCTGCATCATTTTTTATTTAGGGGCAAAATAGTCATTTTACTTTACTTATTAAAAAATTAAATTTATTATTTAATTATTTAATTATTTTTTCAAGGGCTTAATTGCATAAATTTCTCATTAGTTGGGCCACAGTATAATTTCATAAAACAGTTGGGGTCAAATCGTAAATAGAGGAAATCTTGGTTTATTTAGTTTTTAATTAAATTGGAAAACCAAAGGGTTCAATCTCAAACCAAGTGAACCGGTCCGGTTCACTCACAAACCAACCGGTTTTACACATAATGCTGACGTCATGAGGACGTCAGCCCTAATGGTTAAAATTAAAAATGTTTAGCCTCTAAACGTCACCGTTTAAATAACCCATAACCGGATGGATCCGGATTTAACCCAGGCCCGACCCGAACCATAGCCCGACCCGACCCGAACAGTGTCGTCTTCCCCACGAGGTCGACACTGTTCACACCGAACCCTAATTTTTTATAGTTTGAATTTCGTGGACTTTTGAGCACCCATTTTCTCTGCTTTCTTTTCCAATCACTTCCTAATATCTTAATACATGTTTTTGTATCGATTTAGGGCTTCGAATATGGTTCAAACGTTGGGTTTAAACCATGATAACCCGAACTGTAAACCCATGGTTCATGCTCATTTCTTAATCATTTCTCATGATATTGAGCTTGGTTTGTTCCTCTACTCAAGAGGTTTTACATTTCATTAACAGGGGTAGGTTTAATCTCATATTCTTGAGTTTTGCTTTGGGAACCCGAACCTAAAATTTGATTTTTGGAGGGCTGTCTTTAGGATTCTTGATCGCGTAGTGGTATATTTGGGACCCTCTTGACCTCAACTTGAGGTCTTGGTAGGTCAGAACCCGTTTAGTTTCACCCATTTCAGACCTGTTTTCTTGAAGGTCATCCATGGCAGTCGTTCTTGAGTTTGTCATTTTTCAGTGTTTTTCTTGTAATTTTTCATGCTTATTCATGTCTTAGACATATATCAAACATCATACATATTAAATAACTTGAAAACAGTTCATATCGTGCTTAAAATCCTAGAGAGAGAAAAATGAAAATTTTCACATTTCTCACCTTTTATCACTGTTCTTCTCCTTCTTCTTGCTCTAATTCTTGCTCTATTCTCCTCAGTTCCTTTTTGATTCCTTTTGTGAGAAACAAGCAAGCTTTGCATGCATTGGTTTTTAAAGAGGAAGTAACCGACCTCTTTCTCTCTCTAAATTCTCTCTCTCTCTCTACACGTTTTACCCTACTCCATAGCCCTTTTCAGTCCCCAATTTCGGCTACTATCCCATCTCATAATTTTGTTCTTCCCAATTTTACTTTATCACCAAGTGGGTTGATTTTTTTTGTATATTTATGTATATTATATATATATCACACACACTAACACATGGAGACACACACACACACCACAACCGACACACACACCCACTTGCACATATTGTTCACACACTTTAAATATATATATATATATATACATAACTTTATTTTCCTCATTTATATACATACATGCACACATACATATTTTCATATATATACTTGCATGCATACATGCTCTCATGTACATACATACCGTATTAAACATATAGTATATTATTATAATTAAAACTAATTATTTCATATAATAATTAATTAATTATTTATTTAATTAATTATTCTCTTTGAGTGTAAATATTTTTACACTAATTTTCTTAAATCTCGTAATACGTGTCATATGACCCGGTATTTTGGGTCAAGGTATTACATTCTTCCCTGCTTAAAAGAGTTTTGTCCTCAAAACTCGACTACTCATATTTCTTAACAATGTTTACTCGCATCATTCCTCGCTTCTAATTACTAATATAACATTTCTAATATCTCGCGTCATATTCTGGATTCATGTCTTTTTAGGGTTTAAGGGTTTCCTTGATCAAGTTGGATAAGGCAGCACTGTACGTTTCTCAGTTCCCTTAGTTACATGATAAGGTGGCCATTCCTCACCGATAACAAAAGTCTTGATAGCACACTAGTGACTGTCAAAATCCTCCTTTTCACAATTTTTGTTATCCATCTTCTTAGTTCATGTTTTACTTCTAATCTTCAGACTTTAGACTTTATTCCTTCTACTTTCCTGCAGGTCCCATACCCCACTCTTATTTCATATCACATACCGTACATCTCCATTTCATATACTGCAGGTCCCATACCCCGCCTTCCTATCGTACACGTACTTCTAATAACTTGACTTACTCTAGTGCAGGTCCCATACCCTGCCCTTACTTTACATTACGTATCACGTACTTTACATATCTAATTCATGAACTGCGAGTCCCATACCTCGCCTTTACATTTCATCACGTTCTTCACATATCCATTTCATATAAGGTGGGTCCCATACCCCGCCTTCATATCATAACGTATACTTCACATAATCATTTCATATATTGCGGGTCCCATACCCCGCCTTTACTTCAAATTACGTACTTCTTATATTTAGGTAGCCTAAGACATACCTAACTCAAAATTTATTTCGAAATCTCTTATCATCACTAAGTTGATCTTAGTCAACCTAGAACAAATCTTAATCATTCTTAACTTAAATTCTAACTCGGTCTTTTCCCAAAAGACCTAATACCTAGTGCTCTGATACCATGTTGTCACGACCCGAAACCCACCCTCTGCGGATCACCGGATCGCGACCGCCACCCTCAGGCCCGAGGACCCTTGGGCGAAGGCTCACATAGGCAGCGATATCGAATAGATGTGCGACATGCGTTTTGCGAAAGCGTGAAAAACTTTTTCTTTTCTTTTTCTCATTTAAATTATGCACATCCGTCCGATACTGCCGCTCCATACATAGCATACATGGTTACACATTCAGAGTATAACTAAAACTTAAGGACTTATAATACTAATACAAAACATGTTCGGTTGCCCTGAGGGCTTAATACATATTTTTACATTGTCTACTAATACAAAATGTACTACGAGAGTTCATAGGTTCCTCAAAAGAAACTACTTAAACATATCTTCCCAAAAACAGCTAGACTCATCGCCATCGTCCTCGAGACCCTGTCTGCTGTGAATCACCTTAAAGGGGGGTCCGAACAAAGTCCGGGTAAGCTAATCTAAGCTTGTGAGCAATTCCAGTATTCGTCATGGGGTTTTCAATTAGCAGTGGTTTAGTACATAAGAGTTTGTAAAATAATCACCGCCAATTGTTCGTATACTTTGAATACAGAATATATGCATTCCTTAAAACAGATAGCTTTGAAACATTTAAAGTATTCAAGCTAAACTCATACTTCGTCAAATAGAGTATATAACTCAAAACATATGCATTTCATAAAACAGATAGCTTTGAAACATTTAAAGTATTCAAGCTAAACTCGTACTTCGTCAAATAAAGTATATAACTCAAAACATATGCATTTCATAAAACATATAGCTTTGAAACATTTAAAGCATTCAAGCTAAACTCGTACTTCGTCAAATAGAGTATATAACTCAAAACATATGCGTTTCATAAAACAGATGGCTTTGAAACATTTAAAGTATTCAAGCTATACTTATACTCATGAACTTCAAAACATATAACATAACATGTATTTCGTAAATAGAGTATATAAAACTCAAAACATATGCACATTGAAAATGAGGGTAAAACCTGCTTCCATTTTCAAATCATTTGTCACCTTATCACTTCCATTAGTGGAATCCGTTTCGAACCGGACTCCCATATTACTTATAAATGGAGATATCTCATGCCTGGGGGATTAGATCCTGCTACCTGGCATTTTACAGGGCAATTGAGTTCCGTACAACCCAAAATCCTGCCTATTTTACAGGGCAACTGAAAACTCAGAATCTTGTCTAAGTGTTTATGCACCATTGATCTTGCATTTAAAATACGTTTAACATATGAGCATATCAAAATAGATATTTCTCGTGAGTACTTTAAAACATAACATTCATATCTTCGTGATAAACATTCGTATACTTGAAATAAGCAAATTTAGAATATTTAACAATAATTTCATTTTAACTAGACATGCTGAAAAGTATTTGAAGGAAAAACTGTTGCAGAAACCAATCACTGAGCATGTCACAATGGGGTTATAAAACAGAACAATTAAAAACTGAATCATGTAAACACTGAATTTGAAATTTCAAACAATTCATATCTTTGCATTTAAAACCTTTTTAAATCCATGGAGTTAAATCTCCACTTCAAACATAGGGTTACTCACCTTGGTCCTTTAGGGTTAGTGCTAATAATGCTCTTTCCCACTTTCCTTGTAGTTCCTAAGAACAATTCATAAACATCTCATCAACTTCATATTCATTGTAATATCATCTCGATATTCCTTAACTTATGCTTAAATCGTATTAGATCCTAAAATGATCTCATAATTCATATGTACTTAACTTAACTCGTACTCTTAACCTATGACACAATTTAATGTGTTAGGAATTGAATTTATTTCAATTTATACTCTTCTGGTAGCTCCATAAACTTTAAAGTTATTTATTTGACATGTTTACGTGTCGTGTCTTTTCGTATTTCATTTCTGATACACGCCTTAGTATTAGTACTTTGGCATTACTCTAATTTATAGTCATCTGACAGATGCTATTCATCAAATTTTATGTCTTTTTATTTTAGACATTTCTTTCGGTCGAATAGACTCTATTATTGACTCTGGAGTGTCGAAAAAAGTCGGTTTAGGCTTTCTTAAAAGTTTATTTGGCCTCTTGCATATAAAAGGGCAAAATGGTCCTTTTATCGTTTTACGTGTCACATTTTTTCGTACTTCGTTTCGTAATTTGGACTTCATTATTGAGTCCGGGATGTCAAAGAAAGTCAATTTAGACCTCCTTTGGTTTTATTTTGGCTTTAGGGGTACCAGGGATATTTTGGTCTTTTTACCCCTTTACGCGTCTTTATTTTTTGGGACCCCGTCTCGTGTCGTGGACCTCACCATTAGACTCAGAAGGTCCGAGATAGTAAGAATATACTAATAACTTGTTAATTTTGGACAAAGGGTATTTTGGTCATTTACCCCTTTTCGTGTATTTATTTTTCGGGCTCCGTCTCATAAAACGGACCCTACCATTAGTCTCAGAATATCCAAAATAGTAAGGATACACTATTCATATGTTTAATTTGGACTTTATCTGTCTCATTTTTTATTCAGGGGCAAAATAGTCATTTTACTTTACTTATTAAATAATTAAATTTATTATTTAATTATTTAATTATTTTTTCAGGGGCTTAATTGCATAAATTTCTCATTAGTTGGGCCACAGTATAATTTCATAAAACAGTTGGGGTCAAATCGTAAATAGAGGAAATCTTGGTTTATTTAGTTTTTAATTAAATTGGAAAACCAAAGGGTTCGGTCTCAAACCAAGTGAACCGGTCCGGTTCACTCACAAACCAACCAGTTTAACCGGTTTTACACATAATGCTGACGTCATGATGACGTTAGCCCTAATGGTTAAAATTAAAAATGTTTAGCCTCTAAACGTCACCGTTTAAATAACCCATAACCGGATGGATCCGGATTTAACCCAGGCCCGACCCGAACCATAGCCCGACCCGACGCGAATAGTGTCGTCTTCCCCACGAGGTCGACACTGTTCACACCGAAACCTAATTTTTTACAGTTTGAATTTCATGGTGTTTTGAGCACCCATTTTCTCTACTTTCTTTTCCAATCACTTCCTAATATCTTAATACATGTTTTTGTATCGATTTAGGGCTTCGAATATGCTTCAAACGTTGGGTTTAAACCATGATAACCCGAACTGTAAACCCATGGTTCATGCTCATTTCTTAATCATTTCTCATGAGATTGAGCTTGGTTTGTTCCTCTACTCAAGAGGTTTTACATTTCATTAACAAGGGTAGGTTTAATCTCATATTTTTGAGTTTTGCTTTGGGAACCCGAACCTAAAATTTGATTTTTGGAGGGCTGTCTTTAGGATTCTTGATCGCGTAGTGGAATATTTGGGACCCTCTTGACCTCAACTTGAGGTCTTGGTAGGTCAGAACCCGTTTAGTTTCACCCATTTCAGACCTGTTTTCTTGAAGGTCATCCATGGCAGTCGTTCTTGAGTTTGTCATTTTTCAGTGTTTTTCTTGTGATTTTTCATGCTTATTCATGTCTTAGACATATATCAAACATCATACATATTAAATAACTTGAAAACAGTTCATATCATGCTTAAAATCCTAGAGAGAGAAAAATGAAAATTTTCACATTTCTCACATTTTATCACTGTTCTTCTCCTTCTTCTTGCTCTGATTCTTGCTCTATTCTCCTCAGTTCCTTTTTGATTCCTTTTGTGAGAAACAAGCAAGCTTTGCATGCATTGGTTTTTAAAGAGGAAGTAACCGACCTCTTTCTCTCTCTAAATTCTCTCTCTCTCTCTACACGTTTTACCCTACTCCATAGCCCTCTTTTAGTCCCCAATTTTGGCTACCATCCCATCTCATAATTTTGTTCTTCCCAATTTTACTTTATCACCAAGTGGGTTGATTTTTTTTGTATATTTATGTATATTATATATATATCACACACACTAACACATGGAGACACACACACACACCACAACCGACACACACACCCACTTGCACATACTGTTCACACACTTTAAATATATATATATATATATACATAACTTTATTTTCCTCATTTATATACATACATGCACACATACATATTTTCATATATATACTTGCATGCATACATGCTCTCATGTACATACATACCATATTAAACATATAGTATATTATTATAATTAAAACTAATTATTTCATATAATAATTAATTATTTATTTATTTATTTAATTATTCTCTTTGAGTGTAAATGTTTTTACACTAATTTTCTTAAATCTCGTAATACGTGTCATATGACCCGGTATTTTGGGTCAGGGTATTACAATAAAGAATTATAAACCAAAATTAAACCAAATGTAACCTTTTGAAAAATCATTCATCACTTTTAAATCACACAAATTGTTATCCACATTGAGAGAACCCAACGACGACAATATACCCAGGGAGCAATATTGCAGCAAAGAATTAAATCAATATAGATAATCAATTGATCCAAACATTGTCACATCCCCCTTACCCACCCTGTGCGGATTAGGGGCATGCAACCGGCCAGTTAGGCACCCATCGGTTTTTTTTTTTTTTTGAAATCAACATGCCGACGGTAATCCTAACCACAGGCCATTCATCAGTAACATCCAAGTACAATGCATTCAATTAATATAAGTTGCAGCGGAACTAAGGGAATGCATAACACCTTGGCAGAGCCATTAATACATCCATGGTTAACTATTACATCATTGTCCTACAAAAGATGCTAGTCTTAGGTTTCAGTACATCATATTCAAAAATGGAGTTAGGTACAAAAATGGCTAATTCATGGATTCTTCAAAATAGTGCTTCGGGTCTCCAACCCGCTAATCTCGGTCGCTAGGTCCATCACCTGAAAAATGTTAGGGAAGGGGTGAGCTTTAAAAAGCCCAGTGAGTAACACGGGTCCCCTGTCATGGGTTTCAAACCATTGTTGTTTATAAAACAGGTGGTCGGATCAGACATTTTAGAGGATATAGTTAAATCCGTATATTTGAACAATATTTAAAACAAGAATACAGTCAAAACATCATAGCAACAGAACAGTTCAATAATGAGCAGAGCAGAACAGTATAACAGGTTAACAGTACAGTATGCACACTTTAAATAGTGCAATATGCTCATACAGAGTTCAAGACTGAATTTGGTACCATGAGTCAGTAGTTCTTTTAGTAAAAACAAGGATAATTTCATTTCAATACGGAACAGTGAAATCGGACAGGGTAAAATATAGTCATGCATTGAGTAAAAGCATGGAAGACAGTATATCAGTAGGAACAGTACAGTACAGTAATAAAAATACAATAACTAGACGGTGTACTTATACACCAATTCAGGAGTCTAGGTTACTCACCTTGTGCAGTAACGGGATTTAACTGAGAAGCCTTTCTCTTCTTCTTATCCTTCTTTATCCTAGAAAATTTATGAACATTTCGTAAATCTCACATGAATCTTAACTTGGTTTATTTTAATTCAAAATTCAACCTGAGTTAGACTATCTCGCTGTCTAGGTGTTTTTATGATAATTGAAATTCACCTTTGCACCCACTCTTTCAGGGTTTCCGTGTCTTCCTGTTTCTTTAGTTTGGCCTCCGCGACCATTTCCTTAGTACGCATCTTGTATATAAACGGTCGAACGGAGACTACCTCAGTCGTTTTGGCTATCCTTATGTTCCGTTCGATAATCTTTTGTTGCCATAAGAGTTGTTGCATGAACTCCTGTTGCTTCTTGTCAGCTAGTCTTTCGGCTTTAGACATAATGGTAAATTTCTTGTTTTTCCCTTCCATGACCGGTTTGAGTTTTTACCCTATAGCATGATCCAAGAAGTCAGGATGTGTACTACTTCTAGGCAGTCCGATCATGAAATTATTTAAGCTTTCATTGGGTTAGTTCTTAGTTCATTCGGATGTTATCTAGCTTGATACAGGGTTAGGGGTATTTCGGTCATTTCACAGTTGTGAAGTTTCGACTCCGATTCGTCATCCAATCATGTGTATAGTCCCCTACGTGTCGGGGTTTCTATTGTTTCCAGTTTCGTCTCAATCGGACTTTGTTTGGGTTCTAAACAGTGTCAGGGGCAATTTGGTAATTTCGTGTGTTGTATTTTTCGGTACTTTATTTGCTAATACGGACCTCACCGTTGAGTCCGGAATGTCTGACATAGTCAAAATAGACTATCTTTTAGTTGTATTTGGGTTCGAGTATCATCAGGGGTAGTATGGTCATTTACTCCTACGTGTTTGTATTTTTCGGGACTTAATTTCTCAAATCAGACTCCACCATTGAGTCCGGAATGGTTGAAATAGTGAAAATACACTATTCATTTGACTTATTTGGACTTTATTTGACCTATTTATGACCTAGGGGTAATTTGGTCATTTTTATTTAATTAATAAATTAATTAAATAAATTAATTTATTATTTATTAAATTATCAGGGGTATAAATGAAATAAAATATCAGAATCTGGGCCACAGTGTAATATTTCGGAACTGTTGGGGGTTGGTTTGCAATTTTCCAAAAGTTTGAACTGAACCAAAGGGTTCAGCCCTTAAGCAAGTGAACCGGACCGGTTCAATCCGGTCTTGACCGGTTCAGGGTAATGTGCTGACGTCAGGCTGACGTCAGCCCTACAGTTTAAAATTTAAATTTAACAGTGACAAAACGACACAGTTTGGTTCTAACGGGTTATCCGTTTTTCGGTCGGGTCGGGGCCCGACCCGAAGACCCGGTCCATGGCCCGACCCGCACTGTTCATCGTCCCCAACAGTCTAGGGCTACTGTTGCCCTAGAATTTCAGAATTTTCTTCTTCGATTTCGTAGAGTTTTAAGCATCCATTTTCACTGGTTTTTGTTCTAAAAGACTCCTGGGTGTAAGACCATTCGTTTGGCATCGGTTTCAAGCATCAAACTCAACGACGGGGGACTGTTCTAGCCGATTATCGTGGGAGTTACAGTCGGTCCATACGGCCTGGTTTCTTGACCATTTTGCACGGGGTTTGGTCCTCCGTGACCCTCTTAACATGGGCTTCCATTCCCCATCGTTCAATCTCGATTTAGTGGTCAAACGTTGCGAGTTGATTTTTGGGCCGAAAAGGATAATGCCGATTTTGAGGGCTTAAACCTAGGTATTGAGGTCGCGGTCTAGGGTCTTTGTGATCCTAGGAAGGTCTATTTTACGTCCCAAGTAACTAAAACAAGTTCGGAGCAGGTTGATCTAGACCCATTCAGTCAAGGTCCTCTAATGGCGGATTTCACTGTTTCCATGGTTTGGGGCAGTTCTGATGGTTCAAATGTGAGCATTCAATCCAGATTTTATGGTTTAAACATGATACATGCGTTAAAAATCCTAAAAACATCAAAACAGTAGCTGAAATTTCCAAAGAGAAGTTCAAGGTTTTTGGATGGCTTACCTTCAAACAGTGGTCTCCTCACTGGTTTAGGTTCAAACAGAAACTCCAACAGGTTGCTTTGATCCCTCCGTGCAGTCCCAGATCTTAGCTCCCTTCTATTGCTTCTTCAATGGATCACCAATGCACACACAAGGTCTCACTTTCTCTCTCTAGATTCTCTCCCTTTCTCTCTAACCCACACTCTCTCTAAAACAGTAGACTGCCCTCAATACAGATCTGGTCTCATGGAGATTGTATATCAAAAATCAGATTTCTTTTCTTGATGTTTCATCTCCCCCAAGTGCATGATGGGTTTGCATGCAATTTGGTTGGGAGGAGATGTAATCATGGTGGAATAGGCATGATGGCTAGGGCTTAGGGTGATGCATGCTGAGGTGTTGCATGCATGTCCATTGGTCACTTTGGGGAGAGGCCAAATCTGATTACTAATTAAATATATATCTTTGCATATATATGCACAAAGGTGCTCTTAGCTTAGTTGGTAAATTTTTGGTAAACTAAATTTTGCCTAGTTTGGTCAAGGGATCAAATCCTCTTGGCCACATTTTTGGTCTTTTTTTCCATATTTCGGGCTTAGGCCCTGTTTGGCTGCGCATTAATGCAGTTTCACTGTTTTCTTCCTAACTTTCAATCTGTAGCTTAATTTTCGACGCGGTTTCTTTCAGTCATCTCCTAGTTAGGTTAGCTTCAGTGTCTAAGGGTTCAGTGACAGTAATCAGTTTCTCAGAATTTTTAACATTTGCTAACATGGGTTTGATCAGTATTAAACAGTTCAATTTAAACAGTTAAATGCCAGATCAGATTTCAAAAAGAGTTTTTCATTACATAATTTAATAATTAAGTCTGGGGTGTTACATCCTCCCCTCCTTCAAAAGAGTTTTGTCCCCAAAACTCAGCCTAACTACACTCCAGTGAACAACTCTGGGTACAACTCACGCATTTCTGCTTCGCGCTCCCACGTGGCTTCCTCAGTCGTGTGGTTCTTCCATAAAACCTTCACCAGTGGGATTACCTTGTTGCGCAAGGTCTTTTCCTTATGATCCAGAATTTGCACCGGTTGTTCCTCATATGACAAATCCTCCCTCAGTTGGAGTGGCTCATGTTCAATAACTTGTCCGGGTTCAAGTACACACTTCCTCAACATCGACACATGGAAAACATGGTGTACTTTATCTAGCTCGGGTGGTAGCGCCAAACTATACGCAACTGGTCCAACTCTTTTCAGGATCTTGAATGGACCAATATAGCGAGGACTTAACTTGCCCTTCTTCCCGAACCGAAGTACTCCTTTCAATGGTGACACTCTAAGGAACACAAGGTCACCTACTTCAAATTCCAAATCCTTTCTTCTGTTATCCGCGTAACTCTTGTATCGGCTCTGGGCTGTTTGTAACCTACTCCGAATTTTCTGAATCTGTTCAGTGGTTTTTTGTACTAGATCCGGCCCAAGTAACTTCTGTTCACTAGCTTCAGCCCAGCAGAGTGGAGATCGACACCTCCTTCCGTACAGTGCCTCATATGGTGCCATTTTAATGCTGGCCTGATGACTGTTGTTATAGGCGAACTCGACCAATGGCAAATGTTCTGCCCAATTTCCTTTGAAATCCAGTGCACACAGTCGTAGCATATCCTCCAACATCTGTATCACTCTTTCGGACTGTCCATCCGTCTGTGGGTGATATGCCGTACTAAACTTAAGCTCGGTGCCGAGTGCCTTCTGCAGGCTTTTCCAGAAACGTGACACAAATCTTGGGTCTCGGTCAGAAACGATGGACAAGGGTGTGCCATGTAAGCGTACAATTTCTTGAATGTACAACGTGGCTAACCTTTCCATGCTGAAAGTCATTTGTACAGGCAGAAAGTGTGCAGATTTGGTCAATCTGTCAACGATGACCCAGATTGCGTCAAAGCCTTTTGAAGACTTGGGAAAGCCAGATACGAAATCCATGGTGATGTGGTCCCATTTCCATTCCGGAATAGGGAGTGGTTGCAAAAGTCCACTAGGGCGTTGATGCTCAACCTTTACTTGTTGGCAACTTGTACAGTGAGCGATAAAATCAGCCACATCCCTTTTCAAACCGGGCCACCAGTACAGTTCCCTAAGGTCATGGTACATCTTTGTGTTTCCGGGGTGTACCGTGAACCTTGAAGTGTGGGCTTCCTCCAAAATTTCCTTCCTCAACTCGTCTATCTTAGGCACACATAGCCTGCCTTGATACCGCAGAATTCCCTCTTGGATTTCAAAATCAGTCTTTCCAATTGTCTCTACTTCCTTGAAGATTTTGACTAACTCCTCATCCTGAGCTTGTCCTGCTTTGATCCGTTCTACCAATGTAGACTCAACTGTTAGATTGGCCAAATATGCCGTACCACCTGGTGGGATCACCTCAATGCCCATCTCGTCCAGGTCTCGAATCAGCTCCTCTTGAGTAGTAATCATATAGGCAAGATTGCCAGACTTTCTGCTCAAAGCATCGGCTACTACATTAGCCTTGCCAGGATGATACTGGATCGTCACATCATAGTCTTTGATTAATTCGAGCCAACGCCGTTGCCTCATATTCAGCTCCCTTTGCGTAAAGAAGTACTTCAGGCTCTTATGGTCCGTAAAGATCTCACATACCTCCCCATATAGATAGTGGCGCCAGATTTTTAGAGCAAATACTACCGCCGCTAATTCCAAATCATGGGTTGGATAATTCTGTTCATGTGGTCGAAGCTGTCTAGAGGCGTAGGCAATGACTCTACCGTCTTGCATTAAGACACATCCCAAACCTTTGTGGGAAGCATCACAATAAATGACGAACTTTCCCTCCTTGGTGGGAATAGTCAGAACTGGTGCTGTAGTCAACTTCTCCTTGAGTAGTTGGAAACTCCGTTCCTGTTCGTCCGTCCAAATGAATGGCACCTTGCTCTTAGTCAGGTGGGTGAGCGGCTTCGCCAACTTAGCAAAATCCTTAACGAAGCGTCGATAATAACCTGCCAACCCAAGAAAACTTCGGATCTCGGTCACGGTGGTTGGTTGAGGCCAATTCAGAATAGCCTCTATCTTATGCGGGTCTACAGCAACACCTTCCTCCGAAATCACATGGCCCAAAAAGGAGACGCTGGGTAGCCAGAATTCACACTTTTTGAATTTTGCATATAACTTGTGCTCCCTCAGGGTCTGTAACGCTATTCTCAAGTGCCTTTCGTGCTCCTCTTCACTCCGTGAGTACACCAATATGTCATCAATGAAAACAATGATGAAATCATCCAAATATGTCTTGAAGACCCGATTCATTAAATCCATAAATGCAGCAGGAGCATTGGTCACACCAAAAGGCATGACCAAGAACTCGTAATGACCATATCGGGTTCGGAAGGCTGTTTTCGATATGTCAGTATTCTTGACCTTAAGTTGATGGTATCCAGTCCGTAAATCAATCTTAGAAAACACACTTGCTCCTTGCAATTGATCAAATAGCTCATCGATGCGTGGAAGTGGATACTTGTTCTTCACCGTCACTTTATTGAGCTCTCGATAATCGATACAAAGTCTTAGAGAGCCATCCTTCTTCTTCACAAATAATACTGGAGCTCCCCAGGGTGACACACTGGGTCGGATGAATCCCTTCTCCAATAGCTCTTGTAATTGAGTCTTCAGCTCTTTTAATTCTGATGGAGCCATTCGGTACGGGGCTTTAGATACCGGTTGAGTTCCGGGAACAAGGTCGATAGAAAATTCAATCTCTCGATCAACCGTCCCACTCGGTAAGTCCTCAAGGAACACATCAGGAAATTCACAGGCAACTGGCACTTCTGACAACGGGGGAGTTTGGGCTTGGGTATCCAGAATGCTACACAGGTATCCACGACAACCTTTCCTTAATAATCTTCCTGCCTGGATGGCAGAGATGAGGTAGGGTGGAGAAACAACGCCTTTTCCACTAAATACAAATTCGGGTTGCCCCGGGCGTCGAAATAACACCTTCTTCCCAAAACAGTCAATGGTGGCGTGGTTGCGAGACAGCCAGTCCATGCCTAAGATCACATCGAATCCCTTGATGTCCAAGGGTATTAGGTCTACTGACAGCTCTTGATCCCCAATTTCTACACTACAGTCCTTCAGGATTTTGGACCCAATCATTCGTATCCCAGAGGGGGTTTGTACAGACAACAGTTCATTCATAGGTTCAGGTGTTCTATGCAGTTTATCAGTAAACAGTGGAGATATAAAAGAGTGTGTGGATCCGGAATCAATAAGCACATGTGCAGAAGTTTCACAGATCGGGAGTGTACCTGCTACCACAGTATTGGCAGTAGATGTCTCCCCTGGCACTAGGGCAAACACCCTCCCTGGTCGTCCTTGAGGTGCTTTGCCCTTATCTCTGGTGGGGGCTGCTGGAAGAAGCCTCTGTGTCGTAGCAGTGGTAATCGGAGCTGGGGCTCTTATATCGGGTGGTGGCTGCGGGCAGTCTTTGACCAGGTGTCCCTTTTCCCCGCACCGGTAACATGCACCGGTCAGCTTGCGGCATTCTCCTGGATGAGACTGTTGACAATGTGGGCACTTAGTCACCTCCCTTGCTTTCTTCTGACCTTTCTCCCCTTTGCCTCGACCTTCAGTTTTCTGCTTCTTTGAGGGTTGGAATTTCTGGAAACTCTTCCCCTTGTTCTTCCGTCCTTGGTCTTTGAGTTGATTGTAGTCCTCCATGTCCTTTTCGATGACAAGGGCCTTGTTCAACACATCCGAATAAGTGTATAGCTCAAAAGCAGATACCCTTGTTCGAAGTCCTAGGCGAAGGCCTCCTTGGAACTTCCTTGCCTTGTCCCTTTCTCCCTGTATTAGAGAGGGGGCGAATCTGGACAGGGCTGAGAACTTTGCAGCATACTGGATCACTAACATCTCTCCTTGCTGCAGATTTGTGAACTCCTGAATTCTCCTCTCACGGACTGTCGACGGAAAGAACATGCTGTAAAACCTTTCCACAAAACCCGCCCATGTCATAACTGGGTTCTGCCGTTGCACTTCTAACCACCAATTATACGCCTCCCCATGAAGCATATAAGTGGCTAGCCTCACCTTCTCCTCCTCGGTACATATTAGAAGCCCAAAAGCTTTCTCCATTGCCGTCACCCATTTTTCGGCCTGCTCAGGCTCTGTGACTGTCTCGAAGGATGGAGGTCTCAACTTGTGAAACCTATCCAGTAGTTCGTTGCGGATGCCAACTCCAACAGGTGGCACCGGAACAGGCGGGGGTGGCATAGCTGGGGCTTCAGCCGGGTTATTGACTGGTCCGGTTTGGTTCTGCTGCAGGGTTCTATTCAACCCCTCTATAGCTCGGGCGAACTGAGCCAAAGTTGCCCGCATTTCGCGTATAGCAGCACTCTCTGTCGGGGCTTGCGGTTCCCTATTGCAGTTCCTTGTCCGTGGCGGCATCTGAGACAGAATAAAGTAATTTTCAGTTCCCTCGTTCAATGTATCTTCATAGGTCGATACTTAGATCACTATTAGCTCAAGGTTCCTCCCACTCGAGCACATACTCCCTAAAGGTTCAGTTCTTCGGTGACCCTAAGGTTCTGTTCTATGTTCGGGATGTAAAACCTAAGGCTCTGATACCAACCTTGTCACATCCCCCTTACCCACCCTGTGCGGATTAGGGGCATGCAACCGGCCAGTTAGGCACCCATCGGTTTTTTTTATTTTTTATTTTTTTGAAATCAACATGCCGACGGTAATCCTAACCACAGGCCATTCATCAGTAACATCCAAGTACAATGCATTCAATTAATATAAGTTGCAGCGGAACTAAGGGAATGCATAACACCTTGGCAGAGCCATTAATACATCCATGGTTAACTATTACATCATTGTCCTACAAAAGATGCTAGTCTTAGGTTTCAGTACATCATATTCAAAAATGGAGTTAGGTACAAAAATGGCTAATTCATGGATTCTTCAAAATAGTGCTTCGGGTCTCCAACCCGCTAATCTCGGTCGCTAGGTCCATCACCTGAAAAATGTTAGGGAAGGGGTGAGCTTTAAAAAGCCCAGTGAGTAACACGGGTCCCCTGTCATGGGTTTCAAACCATTGTTGTTTATAAAACAGGTGGTCGGATCAGACATTTTAGAGGATATAGTTAAATCCGTATATTTGAACAATATTTAAAACAAGAATACAGTCAAAACATCATAGCAACAGAACAGTTCAATAATGAGCAGAGCAGAACAGTATAACAGGTTAACAGTACAGTATGCACACTTTAAATAGTGCAATATGCTCATACAGAGTTCAAGACTGAATTTGGTACCATGAGTCAGTAGTTCTTTTAGTAAAAACAAGGATAATTTCATTTCAATACGGAACAGTGAAATCGGACAGGGTAAAATATAGTCATGCATTGAGTAAAAGCATGGAAGACAGTATATCAGTAGGAACAGTACAGTACAGTAATAAAAATACAATAACTAGACGGTGTACTTATACACCAATTCAGGAGTCTAGGTTACTCACCTTGTGCAGTAACGGGATTTAACTGAGAAGCCTTTCTCTTCTTCTTATCCTTCTTTATCCTAGAAAATTTATGAACATTTCGTAAATCTCACATGAATCTTAACTTGGTTTATTTTAATTCAAAATTCAACCTGAGTTAGACTATCTCGCTGTCTAGGTGTTTTTATGATAATTGAAATTCACCTTTGCACCCACTCTTTCAGGGTTTCCGTGTCTTCCTGTTTCTTTAGTTTGGCCTCCGCGACCATTTCCTTAGTACGCATCTTGTATATAAACGGTCGAACGGAGACTACCTCAGTCGTTTTGGCTATCCTTATGTTCCGTTCGATAATCTTTTGTTGCCATAAGAGTTGTTGCATGAACTCCTGTTGCTTCTTGTCAGCTAGTCTTTCGGCTTTAGACATAATGGTAAATTTCTTGTTTTTCCCTTCCATGACCGGTTTGAGTTTTTACCCTATAGCATGATCCAAGAAGTCAGGATGTGTACTACTTCTAGGCAGTCCGGTCATGAAATTATTTAAGCTTTCATTGGGTTAGTTCTTAGTTCATTCGGATGTTATCTAGCTTGATACAGGGTTAGGGGTATTTCGGTCATTTCACAGTTGTGAAGTTTCGACTCCGATTCGTCATCCAATCATGTGTATAGTCCCCTACGTGTCGGGGTTTCTATTGTTTCCAGTTTCGTCTCAATCGGACTTTGTTTGGGTTCTAAACAGTGTCAGGGGCAATTTGGTAATTTCGTGTGTTGTATTTTTCGGTACTTTATTTGCTAATACGGACCTCACCGTTGAGTCCGGAATGTCTGACATAGTCAAAATAGACTATCTTTTAGTTGTATTTGGGTTCGAGTATCATCAGGGGTAGTATGGTCATTTACTCCTACGTGTTTGTATTTTTCGGGACTTAATTTCTCAAATCGGACTCCACCATTGAGTCCGGAATGGTTGAAATAGTGAAAATACACTATTCATTTGACTTATTTGGACTTTATTTGACCTATTTATGACCTAGGGGTAATTTGGTCATTTTTATTTAATTAATAAATTAATTAAATAAATTAATTTATTATTTATTAAATTATCAGGGGTATAAATGAAATAAAATATCAGAATCTGGGCCACAGTGTAATATTTCGGAACTGTTGGGGGTTGGTTTGCAATTTTCCAAAAGTTTGAACTGAACCAAAGGGTTCAGCCCTTAAGCAAGTGAACCGGACCGGTTCAATCCGGTCTTGACCGGTTCAGGGTAATGTGCTGACGTCAGGCTGACGTCAGCCCTACAGTTTAAAATTTAAATTTAACAGTGACAAAACGACACAGTTTGGTTCTAACGGGTTATCCGTTTTTCGGTCGGGTCGGGGCCCGACCCGAAGACCCGGTCCATGGCCCGACCCGCACTGTTCATCGTCCCCAACAGTCTAGGGCTACTGTTGCCCTAGAATTTCAGAATTTTCTTCTTCGATTTCGTAGAGTTTTAAGCATCCATTTTCACTGGTTTTTGTTCTAAAAGACTCCTGGGTGTAAGACCATTCGTTTGGCATCGGTTTCAAGCATCAAACTCAACGACGGGGGACTGTTCTAGCCGATTATCGTGGGAGTTACAGTCGGTCCATACGGCCTGGTTTCTTGACCATTTTGCACGGGGTTTGGTCCTCCGTGACCCTCTTAACATGGGCTTCCATTCCCCATCGTTCAATCTCGATTTAGTGGTCAAACGTTGCGAGTTGATTTTTGGGCCGAAAAGGATAATGCCGATTTTGAGGGCTTAAACCTAGGTATTGAGGTCGCGGTCTAGGGTCTTTGTGATCCTAGGAAGGTCTATTTTACGTCCCAAGTAACTAAAACAAGTTCGGAGCAGGTTGATCTAGACCCATTCAGTCAAGGTCCTCTAATGGCGGATTTCACTGTTTCCATGGTTTGGGGCAGTTCTGATGGTTCAAATGTGAGCATTCAATCCAGATTTTATGGTTTAAACATGATACATGCGTTAAAAATCCTAAAAACATCAAAACAGTAGCTGAAATTTCCAAAGAGAAGTTCAAGGTTTTTGGATGGCTTACCTTCAAACAGTGGTCTCCTCACTGGTTTAGGTTCAAACAGAAACTCCAACAGGTTGCTTTGATCCCTCCGTGCAGTCCCAGATCTTAGCTCCCTTCTATTGCTTCTTCAATGGATCACCAATGCACACACAAGGTCTCACTTTCTCTCTCTAGATTCTCTCCCTTTCTCTCTAACCCACACTCTCTCTAAAACAGTAGACTGCCCTCAATACAGATCTGGTCTCATGGAGATTGTATATCAAAAATCAGATTTCTTTTCTTGATGTTTCATCTCCCCCAAGTGCATGATGGGTTTGCATGCAATTTGGTTGGGAGGAGATGTAATCATGGTGGAATAGGCATGATGGCTAGGGCTTAGGGTGATGCATGCTGAGGTGTTGCATGCATGTCCATTGGTCACTTTGGGGAGAGGCCAAATCTGATTACTAATTAAATATATATCTTTGCATATATATGCACAAAGGTGCTCTTAGCTTAGTTGGTAAATTTTTGGTAAACTAAATTTTGCCTAGTTTGGTCAAGGGATCAAATCCTCTTGGCCACATTTTTG